>CM050404.1:22267797-22418884 GCA_027580255.1 Therioaphis trifolii
ACAGTGCTCGAATTGAGGGGGGACGCAGGCGGACGGAGCTCCCCTTCTTATCTTTATTTTTTTAAGCGTACCCCTTCTTCAATTTTTAATTTGCATTGATTTCAATTATTGAGTGGGACGCTAATTATTTTTAAAGTTTCTTAGTACCCCTTCTTTTATATTTCCAATTCGAGCACTGATTAAGAATATGTGTTTTTCAGATAATTAATAAAAAAATTCAGTGTTTTCACCAGAGTATCAATAATTTATTTTATATTTTTGACTAATAATCATAAAATTATTGACTGATGGCCAAAAAAGGAAGTTTGAAGTTGGCGACTAAGCGAACTTAGTGCAGAGCGTTTCTAGTGGCAGTATAGAGAAGAAAGAGATCAATTAGGTTTTTAATCTTTGTTGCTCTCAAAGAACTTTCATTTATACACTCCAGATAACAAATGACTAAAAATAAACATAATACGCATAATAGAATCTATGTATTGATGAGAAATTATGCAAAATGTATTAACGCTTCAACGAGTGTGTATATTATGAAGATTAATTATTAATTTGTTAACTTTTTTTTTTTAAACATTTACTTAAAAAATTATTGAGAAAAATAAAAACGTTATTGGGTGCTGATTTTAGGAGGTGTAATCCCACATCGTTTTAAGTTATCTCAGTAAAATACTATTGAAAATGTATAATAATTCTCTGTAGTATTTCTGTAATTACCATGATCACTGAATTTCATTGTAAACTGCAAAAACCTTTAGAAGATATTCTGTTAAAAATATCTTGACAAAGTATTAAAAAAAATGATTTTTTTCTGTCAAACTATTCAACTAATTATTCGTCAACAGTTAGGAATAAAATGAATACGATGTAATATACTAAATTATACTATATTATACGTTGTTATTCAATAAAGACTGATGTTTAGACAACCCGGTTGGTGCGATGAACTTCGTAAATAAATGAATAGATAGACGTTTGAGCGTATCAACAATTCACAAATCTGTCTTGAAAAGTAGAGCGGACAAAAGACATTATGTCATATTACAATGTAGTGAACCATGAACGAATCCCTTGTCGGTAGTGACTGCGTCGCGTAAAATATTATTTAGCGTGATTTCCAACCGAGTTTTATAATCCGATTGGAAAAGGAACACTTCGTCTCGTTCGAATGATTATCGGCCGCGTTCTTGTATACAAGTGACATTGATAGACGTGTACGTCGTGTAAACACCGTTTCGAGCGTTTACAACCTCTACATACATATATACATATTTTTCCGACTTCGAGTGCACATTTTGCGAGGGACCCTTACGTGGTCTTACGTATGGCTCGCTTGCGCCATTCACACGGCGTTCGTCGTCACTGCACTTTACCAGAACACGAGTGCATTAAGGCTTGACGACAGTTATATAAATTATAATGTATTTCAGGGACATGCCCCAGGGATTGCAAATGCAAACACTCCAGTGGATCGGTGTTATTGTTCGGTTTTTCAGCCTTAACGCGCGACGTACCAGTAAATTGATTTCGAACGTTTCCTGTACCTAGTGGTTTTCGACAAAACTGGTCAAATTAACAATTTTTTTTTTTTTAACTAGTGTAAATTAAATTATTCTTGAATTAAAAACATCATTAATCTAAAATTTATTTTGCCCTGACTCAATTATAAATTATTTGTTAAAATATTTTATTTCGGTATAACGTTAATAAGTAAATATATATTTGTGTGCGTATACCAGCGTATGTCCATATTATCTCGTATTGCCAATAATAATATTCTAATAAAAACACAACTAATTGTAACGGGGAAAAAATATACCAATTCAATAGTATACGCATACGCAGATTTTTAGACAAAACAAATATTGATTAATTATTTTAATTTAAACAAAACATAAGCTCGTAATTAAAACTAAAATTATTTATAAACAAAAATAACTAAGTTATTTACTAGTTGTATTAAAAGTTATCAAAAAAGTAATTTATAACTAATGTTTGATCTTTTTTAACAAGTTACTGCCAGCTTTGGATTTTAGCTAGTTTCAAGTCACAGCATCGCATAGCTACAGAGAGCATCGACGCTCTATGACGGGCAATGGACGATATTATTACTGTAGTATATTTAG
Organism: Therioaphis trifolii; assembly: GCA_027580255.1. Lineage (NCBI taxonomy): Eukaryota > Metazoa > Arthropoda > Insecta > Hemiptera > Aphididae > Therioaphis > Therioaphis trifolii. The sequence goes on from CM050404.1 coordinate 22,269,918, forward strand.
TAAATATTACCGTGAGAAATAATTTGTTTTGTGACTCGTTCAAAACGCAGACCACTTGCATGGTAATTTGGTTGAAAAAAAACTTAAAATACCTACTACGACCTGTATAATTACACGAACAACAAAAATTTTCCCCTCCCCCTATCACTCGGATAATCAGAACAACACAACACATGTGTTACCGCTTAAAAATTAATTAAATAGAGATTTTGCTCCCTTTTACTGAAAAAGAAACATCGTGTTCGTCAGTTATTATGAGGGTAAATAAATGCGATTTTTTTTTATCAAATATGTACGCTACCATACATAAAAAAAGGATATTGCACGCATACGGTTTGTGTTTGCGTGTACGTGCTTGTGCGTGTAATATAATATGTATGCAAAAATTAAGAATCGAAAACTTATAATTGATTTCGACATTGATTGAAAAGATCTCCTTCCCTTGCGATAACACGATAACGATGACGACGATAGTGGTGTACGATAATGAAAAAGGTAGATGATAAAAGGTACCTCATTTAAATGGATTTTCTTCTACTAAACATTCAAAATACGCTGTCAGCAACGCGGCGACAATAACGAATTCAAATACGAGGGACGTTGACAACCAATAACAACAATAACGATGTTAACACAACAGCTAACGAATCCAAGTTTAAAAGAAACGACAAACGACGTGTAGTGATAACGCAAACGATGTTCACTCGATGACACATTTTATACCGGTGGGTATACGAATTTGAATTATTTTTTACAGTTATAACTTATTACGTTCGAGTACAAACTTGCACACGACGGCTACGCATACACGCCGGTCTCGTTTTGCCTCATTGTTGATGTGTTAGTATTATTACTTATTATATTTATTGAATTGGAGAGGTAAATCGTAATGTTGTAAATAAATTGCGTAGTACACCCAACGACAGTCTCATTCAACTTCATAAGATTCACGTTAAGTTCGACACGCATAAATATTGAACACAGTGCGTTATTCCATTGATATTCCTATCGCGTTTAATTTATTGCTTCGGAGCGTGTTATATTCACACAGTTATTATGAATAAAAGGAGAAAAACACTGTGATAATGACTGAGAAACGTTCGTCGTTCTTTGCTTCGTTTCTCGTAAATGAGGTATTAGTGGAGGATGTACACCACCTTACATATAAAACATTTCCTCCGTTCTCAATTGACTCGCTCGTACGATTCTAAATTGAATTAATTATTTTCTATACTACAATAATTTTGTCGCCATTATATTAAACCCTACATCATTTTCGAAAACTTTTAAATTATTGAACAATCCATTTCGATGTATTCAGGACGGTTAAAATGTTTATAGTAAGAACTAACTTTAATTTACTATAGCAATTAGTGTTTTTGTAGCTGTTATAGGAAGTACAATTGAGTTTGTATATACGATGACCCTGCAAGCATTTATGTGCTTTGAGTCTAAAAGATCCTATCTAACTTTTTGGTCAAATCGAGTTAAAAAGGCCTTTGTATCAAATTTAATACGCATTTTCATGTGCTGTAAAAGCTCAACTCTAGTATCAAGGGTATATGAGAACTAAATTAGTTCTAATTCTGAAACGGCTAATCTCATCCCAGATTATTTGGCAGTATACATGGAAAAAAAACGTTTTAAAGACCCATTTCAACGGTATTTAAAAAATCTCAAATTAATAAATTGTGAAATATAATTTCTATGAGTGTTTTGACTCAAAAAATGTTTAAATCTTTTCTCGTTGAAAATTTCTAAAGAGAAATTGGCCCTAAATACCCAAGTTACCGATTTATAACCTTCGCGGCACTTTTACTGATTTATTATAATTTGATTTAAATTAAGCGTGTGTAAATATTATATCTAAAGGGATGGGTATAATATAGTGTATCCACATAATATGTGCCCACAAACACACACACATGCATAAATACGAGTAAAATATATATATTTCAAATATTGATTCCTGTTTTTATATATACACGTTATTTTTTCCAGTGATCTTATTAAATCTCTGCGCCGAGTCTTTTTAATGCGACGGGTTGAGCAGTTTGAGCGGGCAGGGTCGAATCCGTCGATAATTATTGGGTTGGTATGATTAGAGAGACGACCGAGGAAGAGTTTTTAACGGTATATGACTGTTTGTTTAACCGTATATGTATATTATGTAAATTCGTGTGTACTTATTACGTAGTAGATATTACCATTGATTATATATACTAGTATATATAATCAATGATATTACTTATCGCTGGATACATTCGGTGAAAAGAGTTTTTCAATGTTGAAAAAAAAAACTCACTCATAATCCAAAAAATACGTTTCGGGTGAAATCGTTTCTTCTCCGTTAGTAAATTATATATATTTATTTAATTAACTAAGCACTGTTTTAAAATAAAAAATGAATATTACTCGATTGAACATAGGCGCACTCGGATGAATTCATCCCATGCATATAATATATCTTCATTTGTATCTGTTCGTGTACAAAAAAGGAATGTGAAATCAACTGGAATAATAACATAATTACAATTTTAAAATAATTAACTATCAAAGTTCAAATATTACAAATAAAACATTGAAAAAATAAAAATATTTCATACAACCGATAGAATTATAACGGACTAACAAACAATATTACGTTACAAAGAAATTGTACTCCAATGATCTGTAATCTCTTTTGATCAGAGAGAGGACATTTTATTTTGTTTTAATAAACAATTTTATATAAATTTTAATAATTTTAATAAACAAAATGTTATTTGTGAGAATCTAAAATGTATAGTGCATTAGTGTTTATATTTGAATACGGGAAACCTTTTAATCAATTCAATATGATTTATGTGCATATGAAGTCTCGTCACTGCACGCGAGCAGTACGGTCGTCTGTGCGCCACCTGCATCTTGTTACGCTTAACTACACTGTCACTTAATATTATAAATAGTTTATTTTTACATCGTTGAATGCGTCTTAAAAATTACAGTCGTACTGATATAAACAAAAAAATAGGAATAAAACCTAGCTTACCGTAAAACGAAAAAAACCTACTAAATTAATTAGCCAACAAGTGCACGCGTCGAGCACCCCGATAAGTCGGCGGTCGCTCATAGACGTTTGTTATCTTACGTAGTAATGACTCCGCCGATAACGACGAATCCAACTAAAGCAAAACCAGGCAATTCTACGAAGACACCTAATCGTAAACAAAACATAACAACTAGCTCACGTATACAGAGCGCGTCAAGTGATGTGTTCAACTTATCAACTGAAATGGAGGAAACAGACTTCACTCAACCCAAAACAACAAAACGTATCCTGTCTTCTGGAACTTCAACTGATCCCAAGAAAGGTAAATCAATATTCGTAACAACCAACCGATATTCCTCACTTACTATGGACGATGACGCCACAGGTGGCACATCCTTAAACACCCAAATTAACTCTGAAATCAATTCCCAAACTCTTGAAGTGAACAACGAAATCAAAAATAAATTACCTCCTCCTATATTTATACGCGAAGTGTTAGATTTTGTTAGCTTTAGACAACAATTGATCTCCTTAATCGGTTCAGAAAACTTTCTATTCAAGTCATCAACAAATGTACTAAAAGTTCAAACAATCAATCCAGATTCCTACAGGAAAACTATTCACTTTTTAAGAGAGGAGAAAGCTCAATACCACACCTTCCAACCACAAGAAGATAAAGCTTTTCGGGTAGTCATCAGAAACTTACACCCATCAACACCAACTACTGAAGTCGGCATAGCCATCGAGGACTTAGGATACTCTGTACGTCAAGTAGCAAATGTTCTTCAGAAGGTAACAAAAAACAAGCTTCCAATGTTTTTTGTTGACCTGGAACCAGATACAATAAACAAAGATATATTTAATTTAACTTCCCTACTTCACACCAAAATAAAAGTGGAAGAACCCCATAAACGCAAAGATATAATGCAATGCCACAACTGCCAGGACTACGGCCACTCGAAAAAATACTGTGCACACCCCCCAAGATGTGTCCGTTGCGGAAAAAATCATCCATCATCAGCCTGTACCAAATCCAATGAATCACCTGCTAGTTGCGCACTCTGCAAAGAAAACCACCCGGCTAACTATAAAGGTTGCAGAACTTACAAGGAGCTTCAAAATCACCGGAATTTTGCCACCAAACAAACTAACGGTAATAAAACAAACAATGTTAACTTTAAATTTAATAACTGTGAAAGTTCCCAGCGGCCAACACAAACCACTAACACAACCCCAGTCCCGTCATATGCTCAGGCAACTTCTGCTCAAAAGCCTACCCCACCAAGTCAAAATATGAACAACGATCTCACGACCTTTATTAATAATTTTCAAGCTATTATAAATCCGCTAATAGCCCTCCTCACAACAGTCCTCGACCGCCTATTATCCAACAATGATAAATAACTCATATACTTCTCAGTCTCTACTTATCTTTTTATGGAATGCCAATGGCTTAAAAAACCATAAAAACGAACTCATCACAATACTCTATGAAAAAAGAATTGATATAGCCTTAATCACTGAAACACATTTCACTCCAAACACTAAATTCTCTATTCCCGGTTACAAACTAATATCAGCACCCCACCCTGACAATACCGCACATGCGGGTTCTGCGATCCTCATCAAATCCTCCTTACAATTCAACACCTGTCCTATAATAAATGAAGATTTTCTACAGGCAGCAATAATTACACTCAAAACAAACCACATATCAATTTCTATAGCAGCAACGTACTGCCCCCCTAAACACAGAATAACCACATTACAGTATCAACAATTTTTCATGTCTCTCGAACGCTATTTCTTAGTCGGTGGTGACTTAAATGCAAAAAACCCAGCTTGGGGCTGTCATACCCAAAACCCAAAAGGACAAGCCTTACATCATTTAATAAACATAAAAAATTTCAAAGTCTTATCCCCCACTAATCCAACCTATTGGCCAACGTCCCCGAGAAAACGCCCCGATATACTGGATATATTTGTAGTAAACACTCCAAATAACATCTCTCATTCCATAAAAAATTTACTCGACCCATGTTCGGACCATTCTCCGGTTCTTCTAACACTAGACGCCCAACCTCTACCCCAACCAAGACAAGCCTGTCTTACTGACGGTATTATGAACTGGGAGAAATTCAGAGACAATCTAGACCAAAATATCGATTTGAAAACTAGACTTAAAACACCGGAAGATATAGAAATTGCTACCCAAAATCTTACAAATTTAATTCAATCAGCAGCCTGGAACTCTTCCATAAAAAAACCCCCCAAAAAACATTCTAATCCATTCTCAATTCCCGCTTTCACCAGGGAATTAATTGCGCGAAAACGTCGTGCCAGAGCACTTTGGCAACGTTCAAGACTACCATCTGATAAAAATATTTACAACAACCTATCCTCATCCCTAAAACGTAATCTGAACCAGCTAAAAAATGAATCCTTCAACTCTTGGATTTCCTCTATCAGTGCAAAAGACGGTTCCCTTTGGAACGCAACTCGTCAGTGTTTAAAACAAAAACCTAAATACTCCCCTTTAAAAAAACCAGAAGGTTCATGGTGCAAATCGGATGAGGAGAAAGCAGATGTCTTTCGTGCACATCTTGAACAAGTTTTCCAACCCCACCAGGATATCAGCGACCAATTATTTACAGAACATATCTTTAAATCATTAGACACCCCTCTACCACTCTACCTACCGCCCAAACCTTTCTCACCTTCCGAAGTCCACCACTACATCAAATTATTTCCTCTGAAAAAAGCCCCTGGATTAGACTTAATTACAGCCGAAGTCGCTCGCCAATTATCAAAAAAAACCCTTATCCACCTCACTCATATTTTAAATTCCATACTAAGGCTCTCATACTTTCCTATACAATGGAAAACCTCAGTTATTATCTTAATTCCTAAACCAAATAAACCCCCTGACATACCAACTTCGTACCGTCCTATCAGTCTTCTCCCTTTATTTGCCAAACTAACTGAAAAATTAATCTTAAAGCGTATATCTCGACTAATTAATATCTATCAAATCATCCCAAACTCACAATTTGGATTCAGGAATAAACATTCAACAATCCATCAAATTAACCGATTAGTTGACTCAATATCGTATTCCTTGGAAACGAAAAAATATTGCTCTGCTGTTTCATTAGATGTTGCCCAGGCATTCGATCGAGTTTGGCACCCGGGCCTTCTTTATAAATTGAAAACAATTCTTCCCGCACCTTATTTTCTCTTCTTCCAATCATACCTCAATAACCGTTTCTTTGTGACAAAAGTAGGCTCTGAGGTATCTTCAATTGCCCCTATACTAGCTGGTGTTCCTCAAGGTGCTGTCTCATCTCCCTTCCTATATAACTTATTCACAGCTGACCAACCAACTTCCCCGTATACTTCAGTAGCCGAATTCGCGGATGACAAAATTATATACACTTCTCAAAATGATCGTGACACTGCCAATCTGCAATTACAAAACCACCTAAACAGCCTATCTTCCTGGTATACTAAATGGAAAGTTAAAATTAACAAAGATAAATCATCACATATTACTTTTTCCTTAAGACCGGGTGAAATACCTTCTGTTAATCTAAACAATCAAACAATACCAACAGTCTCACACATCCGTTACCTAGGTCTAACCCTAGACAAGCGACTCACCTGGACAGAACATATTAAAATCAAACGTAATACTCTTAAACTCAGAAGGAAATCACTACAATATTTGATAGGTAATCACTCCAAACTCAACCTCAATTCCAAACTGCTTATTTATAAACAACTTCTCATGCCGATATGGACTTATGGCGTACAACTGTGGGGTGCGGCTAAATTATCAAATCTAAACATGATACAAAGATTTCAATCGATCACCTTACGCATGATAACTAGGGCCCCCTTTTACGTATCCAACCACACACTCCACACAGACCTAAACATTAAAACTGTCTCAGAAATGGCATCAACTATACACAAACGTTATAGGTTACGACTAGAAAACCACCCCAACCCGCTAATCTCAGCACTTAACTCACAAACAATACCTGGGAATCCCCAAAGAAGGCTTAAGAGAAGATGGTGCCGTGACCTAAACTTTTAATCTCAAAAACTTAAAAATATAAAATAAAAAAAAAAAAAAAAAAAAATATATATATATATATATATATATATATACATATGTATATATATAATATACATATATATCTAACATAAATAAATCAATGAAAAGTGTAGCCGCTGGGTTACTTCTTTTATCAAGCAAATCATGTCTTCTTAATTATTATAGCTCATATTCTTATTGTAAAACTAATTTACAGATTGTATATATTCAATAAAAAAAAAAAAAAAAAAAAAAAAAAATGTGCATATGCATTAAACATAGCAATTTATTATCTATCTGAATCTATTTAGTCTTTCGTGGTAGTATTATTCAAATATATATCCGTTGAGGTTAGGAAATACTTTGTACAGTCATTGAATTTCAGTCAAAGCTATCATTAAAAATTGATTAAAAATCTAATCATCATTTTAATTATAGAATTTTTAACCTATATTTTTAAGGTATAATGAACTAAAATAATTATTGTAAAACTGCTGTGTACTTTCTTAAAGACCAAAGGCATACCTAACATCTTTTCATAGAAGGGGATCGTTAATAAATTGGATTTTTATTCATTATAACATAGTGATATTAAAATATCAAATAATAATTTTGTCAATAAATATTTATAAAAATCTCGTACAATTTGATTAACGTAAATAAGAAAAACATTATCGATTTACTGCGTTGGTGACGATCAATCTTATCTAGTATTGTTATACAACCGCTCAAATGAATAATGCGGAGAATTTTCATAAAATAAAACTTAAGTTGCGTGAAAAATTATAAATAATACGTATAATTTTATTTAAGCTCATTCAAATTTTGGGAAGGCGAGTGTTCCCTCAGATCCCCCAAGGCACGCCTCTGTTGAAGACATATAATATTTTTTATTAATCATATTAAATTTTTAGAACTTTGTCAAATATTAAAATTAGTGTTAGAGAAAAACTTTTAAAAAAATTAAGCATTTTCCAAAGTTATATTTTCAGAGCGAAAATCGTCAATTTTTTTGAAACTTTTAGTCAAGTATGCTTATAATATGTCATTAATATATTATAGGGAAAATTGCACGTTTTTCTAAAAACAGTAAAAACTCTTCGAAAAATTATTGAAAAGAGAAAAAACTTAAATCTGAAAGTACTATCAGTACACATAAAGTACTAGTATCAATAGATCCTTCGCTTCACTCAAATTTCAAAAAAAAAACTAAAATAAAAAGTAAAATCCATTATAACAACAGTATTATGCAATGATGTATTATTTACATATAAACATACACTACGAGTTCACATTTCAACATCAATGCTCTTGTGTGTTGCAAAATCTTAAAACGTCACAAATGTGAAACTAAAGTATACTTAATACGTGTGTGCATTTAATACACTAAATATAAAATATACATCGAACCAGACTTAAAAAAACTTCTACGAATAGGAAAATGTAAAATTCCGAGCTCTGATCATAAATCTGTTATTACTTACTGTATATTATATTATAAATATTTATGTGAATTTACCGAAGTTTATACATATATTATAATACGATTGTTCTCGACCATGATAACGAACTTGATTATGATATGAGTACCAGGAAGGCCGATCTCCGATCGCACTTAAATAGTTTTTTATCAATTTTTAGAAACATTTTTACAGAATTTTACAGAATTCATGAAGCTAAATATTTTTAACATGAAATCACGAATTCCCCAATGCAGATAGTGATAAACTGAAAGTTCAATGCTTAAAGAATTTATTGGTACTTTCCGAATATGAGGTATACGTGGGAAATTTCGTGTAATTAAACGAAGAAAATTTTACAATTTATGATTTTAAAATAAATTTTTTTCCATAAAATAATTTTTAAATTGCATTTAATAAAAAATATTAATATTTACTTGATAAGTATATATGTTACAGGCAATATGTACAATTTGGGCATTATATACAATGCCCGTCGTATATTGGGCAATATAGACAATGATATATTATAATATAATGTTTTATTAGATTTTATTATTTTACTATACAGTAATTTAATTAATTCATAAATAATTAGATACTTATTGTATATTACCTACTGTAATGATACTTTTCTATAATTTTATCGGGTTTATAATAACACCCGAAAGAATAACTTCAATAATGTTTTTATAAAATACTTATCGATACTGGGATTTTAACGGTTACAGATGTTTTTGATTATACTTTAATGATTAGATTCCTTTATATTTTCTAATATGTTTTACTTTCATTTTTATTATCGTAATACCATAATCGATAAGACCTTATACCTATACGCGGGTTTATTCTCGTAAAATCAACTATTTAGTTACATCGTGTTATTTGTATCGTTTGGATAGTGCAGTTAAAGTGCGTATTTTTTAAATATTTGAATATGGAAAAGTTTAATGCAGATTTAAATGATATGTTTAAAAAAAAAGGCTCCAATACTTTATTTTTAACAAAGTTGAAATATAATGAATTAATTTCGCACATAATTCAATTTAAGAATAATTAAAAAAAAAAGGAACCAAAAGATTACAAACTTTTAAAAAAATACGACGTTTTAAAGGTTACCGATGTTAACAAGTTAATTGTACCAGTATCTGAAAATAATGATATAAAATATTATGTACACAACGAAGATTTTTTTGATATTATACATGATGTTCATTTATCGACTGGACACGGTGGTCGGAATAATCTAAAATAGTCGAAAATTGTCTATATTGCCCAATATACGACGGGCATTTTCTATAATGCCCGGGCATTGTATATAATGCCTAAATTGTACATATTGCCCGTAAAATATACACGGAAGTTCGAATTTGAGTTTTGAATTTGTTCTTTTTGCAGAAGTACTGTTTAATAAAATGTTTCATAAAATGTAAAATTAAAAGATATTTACCATTAAATTTGTGAATATTATTTAAAAAATTAATTTTTTGATTCTTTAAAAGTATTATTTGTATCATTTAAATAGTTAAATGTGTATTATTTTTTTTTATCACTCAACGACTTGTCGTCGGACACGCTGGGGGTCCGATGCAGGGAGAATCTGGGGGGACCGATGCAGGGAGAACGCTACATGCAGGGAGAATCGAATTGTAGGTTACCAGAACCTAGAACGTCGCGTTGTCATCATCGTGGTCCCAAGAAAGGTTTTCCACTAGCAACGTATAAAGATATAAAGATATGAACTATCACGTCGCGCGACGGTGATATGGAAGCGGAAGTTTGGGCGGCCACGTCTAGCCGCCGTCCGTTGCCGTACCGCGAACCTCACCCACAGATACTTTTACTGTAATTTTTTATGAAAACTCATAGAAATGAAATTTTCTTGAAATGTTGACTAAGTCCATTGGATTTCTGAGGTCGAAAACTCTTTTTATATGAAATATAAGAAAAATCGTTAGAGGCGTTTTCGAGATGGCATGACTGGAAATAGGTAAGTACATACAATTCCTTGTTCGTTTTATAGTATATAAGATATGAGGTTTATACTTTATGTATATTATCTATACATAAATGAGGAAAAAAATTACCAGGAGGTAACATATCACCGTCCACCCTCGTCGAACTCTTTTTAAATACGCCATCGCACGTGTAGGTACACATATGAATTTTCGAGTTAATTTTTTTAATTACTATGATACCGGGTCGAAGTCTATCGAAACAAGATAAATATCCACCGGGATTACACGTAGTGTTATCGAAGCCCACGTTGATCATCCACTAATCAGTCCTACTGTGTCTTTGACGGCACTGTCATTACACACGACCTGGTCCATCGAATCTTCACAGCCAGCACTTACCTGCATCACGAGTGTTTCGCTTCCTACCGCGGCTTTTTGCAGCCTGTCTATAAAAGATATTTCTTACTCGCGATTCGGCGACGCGGAATATTGCAATGATCGTCAATGAAACAAGACTCTCGAAAACATTTCCACGATAGTTTATTATTACTTTTATTAAACGCCTTGAAATAACACGTTTGTTCGTGTGCGTTTTTTTCGCGGTCGTGCCGCGTGAGTAAAATTTATTTTCGAAAATTTTTTCAAGATCTCGGTATTATTCCAGTCGGTCGTAAGTGTTGTAAATGTTTATATTTACGGATCTGCAGTAAAAAAAAAAAAAAAATACTCGACTCCTATCCCCAGTAATATGATAACGTACCGTGTTAACGATAACACGAAAACGTTCCTAAACACATTATTTGAATACTTTTCATACGATGTTGTAACCGTAATAATAATCAATCAAACAATCCGAAAATGCAGCGCAGCTTGAAGTCAAATGTTCACTCTAGGGTAATTTAAAATGTACAGCTATTCTTTTTTTTTTTTCTCGAACATAACTTAGACCATTTCCCTCTCCCCAACGCCACCACGAATACATTTTTTTAAGTACAGTTCTTCCTCGTTGACGCAAGTCATTGAATGACGCCAACTGTTTTTCCGGTCTGGGAAATTCCCTATTCTTCAACATAAGATTTTTTCGGTTCTTTCAATTTACAGGAACAAATATTGGTAACCGTATTATAGCTTTTTTGGTTGACATGAACAGAAGGCGATCATTTTCTTTCGAATTTCAAATATGATTTTTCATTTCGGTATTACGGCTAAGCAACAACTACAATGATATTTTTGTTTATTTTGTTGATGCCGTATACATTCTTCATACATACAATCTTGTTTAGTGACGATCGATCTGGATCAAATATTTTGCTCTAATACTAAAATTCAAATTGGTTTTGTCAATTATTTTTCATTATATATATATATATATATATATATATATATATATATATATGTGTGTGTGTGTGTGTGTGTGTGTGTGTGTGTGTGTGTGTGTGTGTGTGTGTGTGTGTGTGTGTGTGTGTGTGTGTGTGTGTGTGTGTGTGTGTGTGTGTGTGTGTGTGTGTGTGTGTGTGTGTGTGTGTGTGTGTGTGTGTGTGTGTGTGTGTGTGTGTGTGTGTGTATATAATAAAAGTTCTTGTTATTTTCAATAATATGTTCATAGTATGTATTGATATATGATACACTGTATGTCTATATTCAACTTGCTCAAATAACGCGAATCCATCTATGTAAGTGTAACTTGGTTCACGCGAATGAATTCATGTTGGGCGTATTGGCTTACACAAATTTATTTAATACTAATCGCTCATTTTCGCGGTACCGTCGAGATCTTGTTGACGTGGGAGTACTGAGTAGTAAATCAATTTTAAAATATAACAATAATAACAAGCAGAATATAAAAATAATTGTAAACAAACAAAAATCACATTTCACGGTACATTTATTTAAAAAATTCAAAACTTTTAATGCATAGAAACTGTTTTACACAAATGCTCTACATTGTACATACAAATTTGACTCAATCAAACTTAAATAAGATACCATATTACCATGACACACGCCAAAAACAAAAAAAATCAAGATATTTCAACTATTCGAATATTAAAATCAATTCGATGTTTTTCACTAGTAGGTTTAAATGTATTAAATGAAACACCAGTGCGTATCATTAACTGCACATCTTAAATACAAGCGATTCTATTAAAATATGGCTTATCAACAACTCAAAAAACTTACAGATTATATTATAATATTGTGTATCTAATGTGATCTGATGGTTTTTATACATAATTATTTCTATTTGTATCTCTTCGATTTGTATATTGTATTATTGTATTATATCCATTCATTTCTATTAATTATAGTCACAAATTAACACCAAATTAACAAATTGTAAATAATTTTTATTTAGTTTTCATCAGCACTTTATCGACGTCTACTAGAGATTGTCCTCAGTGGTGAGATGAGCCATTTAACTGAATACATTATATTTTACACCTTACTATACACTTAATTGAATAATCCGTGTTATGCATTTTCACATTATTATTGATTTCAAGAAATTACTTCTTGGCCAGTAAATACGAATACATTGTTGTTATTATTATTATTGCAGGCCGCCAGAAAGGTAACTGTGCTCTGTGGCTAACAACTTAAGTCCAGGCGGCGGTGCGAGGCCCCAGATAAAAGATTTGAATGGAGCAAATATTTAAAAACCTGTTATCTACAATTATATTTGAACGTGTCCTGCTACAGACTAACTGAAAGATCATTGTACAGCCAAAACTACCGTACCGATTCATTTGACATTTTGAGGGAATGTATTTATTTCTATCCATAAGTTCAATCTCAAAAATTTTTCCGAAATCCATATTTTAAAGCGTCCAAACAGTATAAAATGTTTAATTATGTAACAACTCGACGGGAATTTTTTTTGTATTAGTATTATTATAATAATATAGACATAGAGGTTACGAATGTTGTCGTAACTTTTATGAAAGTTGTCTGACCATAAAATAAATAGATTTTAATACAAATATATTGTATGAATATGGATTTATGCCAGAGTATCTATGGCATATTATGTTATCAACGCGAAATCACACCAGTATTCTATGGCCAAATGCGTGAATATTATGTTAATATTGATGTATCACTTTATATTACACAAAATTAAATTTACATTCTTAGTAATTAAATTATTCCATTGCAACTTACGTGAATTTTAACAAATATTATTGATTTCAAACGGTAAAAGTTGTTAAATAATTTTTAGTTTAAGTCGTTTGTAGTTTAAAAAATCATTCTAATTATTCCACCATAGTAAGACGTAGAAAAAATATCATATCACATACCTATTTATTATTTAAATGCAAAACAATATGATAAAATTAAATTTAAAAATAATGAATTAGGAATAAATAAATATCAATTAAAAATATTTAAATTATTTTACTATCGATGGGAATTAATAAAGCTCAAAATTAAGATTATTTACCGTTTCATGTTTTTCTTTATACTCGTATTTATGATTCATAAATACATTTTAATTTTAATTTTAACTTATGATGTTCATAGACCACGAAGAAACCGAATCCAGATCAGGTTTCAAAAGTTGAAAGCAGAATTTTGCGATAACCCAATAAAGAACGGATACTTTATAGTAAAACAAGGCAGGTTAGTATTTAAAGGTATTTAAAAACATTAAAATAATATTTTTAATTATATCTATAATAATTATATACTATTAATATTATTATAGTAATAATTATTGTTTATTTTAATGTAACCCATAGAAATTTACGGGATTTTTAGTTTCAAATGATTCAGGTTAAACATTAAAAAATAGCATTTTTTGGTTTTTTATTTCTATTCGGATTGTTTAACATTTTCTCCGTGTACCTTTAACACGTTTCAATGAAACAATAATAAATCTAGAAAATTCCATGTATTCATAATCGTGTATACATCATAATATGTACAATTACCACTTTAACTTTATAATAGACATTCAAATTCTTAGTATTTACTGAATACAATACAATATAATAACGTTACTATAACCACGAGGCAGGTAGTATACTTATATAAATATATTATTTCAGACGGAAATAATTACAATTTTAACAAAATTATCCAAACAGTACGTATTTATACAATAATTCATTACGCACGCTACACGTGTATTGATGTCGTATATTATACCAATCGCATCGATTCGAATGTTTTTCAGCGAAATCATACACAATGTGGAACTCGCTCGCGTCGTTTGCAAATAAGAAATGGCCGTCCTCGTTCAAATGTCAGGAGAAACACTATGAATCAACGGACGTTAGCTCGTCGTATTTGCCGTCCGCCCACAACGTAGAAAAAACGCTCCGAGGTCTGAGAAAATTGTTCCCGGAGACTTTATTGCCACCGTACAATGGATTTTTTTTTGGTGGACCACATGAAAGTCTCAGTGAAAATCAGAAAAAATACTGTTTCCTTTAGACAACACCATTAATAAGTGTTGTATAATAAAACGCGTAAAATTACAATCACGACCAATGAGTGAGTCATTTGCGGATGCTAAGTTGCGCGTATGTTTTTGAAGTTACGTTTTTTTATATCAGTTTTTTCAAATCGAAATGAGCGAGTTCAAAATATGAGTAGTAGACTATAGTAACGTGATAAGACATTGGTTCTGGAAGGTGATAGACATTCTTCGATTGTAGATATGAAAGACTTTGCACCGATTCCCACATCTAATACCAATAATTAGCAAAATACCACTAGCTGATCAACACATCTCCACAGTTAACTAATGCATTCAATTAATCTTCATACTTTGTTAAGCAGGAAATCCTATTATAAATATTTAAATTTTAAGTTTGCCGTACCCAGGAGATTTTCTGTTATAATTCTATGTAAATGTATTCATGTACATTCGACTATAATTTGACATAAATGTACCTTCAAAAGATGAACTTTGTGAAACATCCTAACTCTTTTTAAACATGATTTTTAAAATTGTTAGATGTAATTATAAATAAGTAGGTTCATATTCTTTGAATTCACAGAACCTTTTACACGAGCTTTTCGTAGTTTTTTCATTCGTTTGGAAACAATATTGGGAATTTAAAAATATAACTTGTTTAAGATACCAAATAAGGCAAATTTTCTGGTCCATGGATATGGCAAACCATGGTTTTAGACGATTCTTACTACCTAAAAACACAATAAATCGTTGTAAAACCATTTCATTCTTAGCTCAAATCAAAGAAAATATTAAGCAGAATTTATTCTCTCACCACCTTTTCATAACTCTATCGGTTATAAGTGTATTTACTAATTTTGCATATCACAAAATTTTTGAAATAACGCATACCTACGACAACAAAGTTACTCATACGTACCTACTCTGTTCTCTCTCAACAAAACATAATCATTTTGCGTCAATCAATTTGTATTGTTTTCATAGATCAACATTAACAGACGCCTGATGGTGTCTAAAATTATATTTAAAAATTTCTCAATAAACCAGGATCGACATAATTAACATATTGATGAACGCAGTTTTGATTTTCAAAAGTGTTAACTGGCATAACATGCGACGATTAAATTTTTATTAAATTTTTAAATCTTAAAATTTTAAATAGCATCAACAGAATAAATAAATAAATAATAATAATAATAATAATAATGACTTTTCTTAATTATCAAATATTTTCGTTTACACAAAAAATTTTAATTTAAAATTTCTGTAAAGTGGTATGAACGTCGGAAAATTATATTTCGTGATGTAAAAAGTACACCAATAGTAATATTATTCGGCGATGATTTAAAAGCCATTTGTTTGTCAAGAAAGTAGAAAACAATACGGCAAAAATTGTTTTCTAACTCAAAGCTTTCGCATTACCAACATGTACTACAACGAAAGCTGGTGACATTTTTTAATATTTTTCAATATTTTCTAGAAATTATTTTTAATAATTACAAATAAACGTGGTTAAAATACAATTTTTGTCGAAATTCTTGACTAAAGAGGCAAAAAAACATATAAAAAATTTAAGAAAATGTTTTTTTTTCGGAAATAATGTTTTACATTTTGCCGAGTATAAAACAAAAATATTCTCGCACGCACACACACACACACACACACACACACACACACACACACACATGCACACACACACCCACACAATTCAAATTTATGCAAAATATACCGCAATACTTACCTACTTTCAAACAAGTTGAACAAAGGTCAAACTCGCTTACATTTTATGTATACATTAATATCGTAATAGTTTGGTAAAAGTTGAAATTCAACGTCTTCGATTTGCGTATCGCTAGAAATAAATAATATATTATTCCATTTATAATCTAATACGCAACAAAATCACAGTTCATAAATGATTCAACATCAAAATGATTTCCAAAACGTTTTTCTCTTTGTTTTTAAATGACAAACAAAATTGACATCTAAGTAAATTTTTATCATTTCTCCACTAAAATGTTTTCTTGGATTTTCCAAAAATTCTATTCATAAAAGAGTTTGTACAATAGATTTAAAATCAAAATAAGATTTCTGAATTAAATATGATGATATTTATTTATATTTATTTATTATTAATAAATGGAAAATAATTTCACTAGTACGATTAAACATAAATGCATAATATATTAGGTATACAAAATTATACTTAATAGATTTCGCAATAATAGCAGTGAGGTAAATATAATTGTAATTAATGAAAATAAACGTATTGAATGTTAAATACTGTTATTATAGTTATAATAACCAGGTATTTATAAGTTGAATAAAATGTGCTCATTGTTCAAACACATAATCCAATCGATTGGATTATTCTCACTGTAGTAATTTACATATAAATAAGGAATGACACTAAGAAAATATGATCTAGAAAAATCTTGAGATTAACCTACACATAATGATATTTAATAGATATGAATTTTGTAGGTTACTATTTTAATTCTACATTTGTTTTATTTAATTTAAAAAATATATATTCCAGATCTACAAATGATCCTTTCATAGTCTTTTGTGATTGCATTAGACGCTATCATTTATATTTTGATAAAACAAATCCGTTGTCTAAACACTTTGGTGAAGCACTTGGAGCCATGATATTTCTTGAAATGCGAAATTACATTTTCAAACGAAACACGATATTTAGTATAATAGTCAGCTATTACAACAATTGATAGAGCCACTTATAAATTATCCTCAAAACGTATAGTGACATTTTTGAGGATAAAATTCTCTCTAGTCTCTATATTCATGTTGTAAAATCATAATACACTTTATAATAGTCTTCTTAATGTGTACACTGTACATAGTAAATCACCTCGAGATCATCTACCGTAACTCGTAAAAAGTGTCAAGTTTTCTAACCTCTAAGAGCTAATTGTAAACCTTAATGTTCTCTCCAGAAATCTGGAGTTGTTATTACGCAGTAAAAAAAAAGTACAAAAAGAACTACATGGAATTAACTTCCTACGCATTTTCCGAGCTAACGGCGCGGTGACATAATAGTATCTGATGTCTCATTTTTAGTCAACTCCCAATTATATATTATATTTATCTCACGACTTGTCTCCAGCCCGGGACCGTCAAAATGTGTTATAAAACACACACACACACATATATATATATACATGTATATACATAATAATCGACTCACGCACGGAGTCATAAGTTTCATAAGCAGTAAAAAATGTCAGTACAACGTCGCACCCGGATTCGCGATGGGCGGAAGTGACTATCGAAACACGTGACTTTTTATGAATCCAACTGATTCCACGACAGGTCTATCTATTTAATATAATATGATGATGTCGGAACGATATGAATTGTATTAGTACCAATCATTAATTTATTTCCAGTTAATTTTCAAAATTATGCTAATGATTTTTGTCCGTTATTGCATTTGACCAGCACAACAGTCGTGGCAGGAGTGTGGTTCAACATGTGACACAGGTGTGTGTATGTGTGGGTGCGTGTGTGTGCGTGTGTGTGTGTGTGTGTGTGTGTGTGTGTGTGTGTGTGTGTGTATGTGTGTTTGTCTATTAAAAATAAATCCGAAGGGGCTTATTCCACCTTAAAAAAAAACCCCGAAACGCACACGACGACTTTACCTTACTCCACCCTCTCTGTACGACGTTGTATGTCCTGCAAATAGATCTTACACACGCACCGAACACCGGGCGTCGTCATTAACCGTGCGCACAGAACGACTGAAATAAAGGCGTGTGTTCGCGTATATTCAATGTATATTATTAAATAATTTTTATTTTAGCCGTGTGTACCTATACCGACTGTGTGAGTAAATGTTAATTTGGACTAGAAAAAAAGTACTAAAATTGAATTATCTCACGAACGCGCAATAACACTACAATATAAAAGGCGGCGAAAACGCTGTAATGTATATGATAAAAATGTATATTATATATATATATATATATATTGTACATAGATTAGGTTTGTCGTGTACGTGTGTATTTATATGAAAGTGTGTATGTGCGTGTGCGCATAATTGGATTTCATTAGGGTTTTACGTATGTTTTAACCGAGCGATACGGAGTTTTTATGAACGATGGACATGCGATAGGAACTTTCGAATAATGTGATACAAACATAAAAACGTAGTAATATCTCATGGGACGTTCGATTGAATAATATCTTATGAATAAAAAAAAAAAAATTGAAATAAAATTTGGTTTTCAGCTCACTTTTAGTACCTATACAAATGTAAATACGTATCTAACTGAAACTAATAACAACTTTTTTTTTTCTATCACTTTGTTAAATCATTGTTAAATCGCAGAAGCCTTATAATTTCAAACGTCATTTTTTTTCAAGGTAACTCGAGTAAAAAAAAAGTCAGTTTTGGAAATAAAGCCACTTAGCGTTAATTTTAATTGGACACCCACGGCATTTGCTGTGCGCACTACTAATTATTACCGCATCGACGAACCGTGAAGTGTTGCGATATAAGGGCTGAGTCGTATATTTGCTGCGTACTTTAAGACCATTAGGAGATGTGATGATGAGGAAAAACACTAATTGCAGTCTCGCAAGAGGAAATAGTTTTCACCAATATCATCTCTCGTGAAATAGACAAATATCAAATTTTTTTTTTATATGATTAGGACCCATGACCAAATTTAAGACTGCGAAAATAGCAACGGTATGAAAACCATGTTATGTATCGTTTATATTCGAGATATTTTTATACTGAGAGCACATCAAATGTGTGAAGGAATTATTATTCATCATAAGCCAATTGCTGTAATAATAAAAAAGGTTTCTGGTTATCGGCCTCTTGTCCAGCAATAATATTTTAGTTGCTTGCTAAACAGATTCCCGGAGAATAAATCCGAGCATTTATACCTCCCATTAAAAAATTGGTCGGACAAAAAGTCTGAAGATATATTTAATCGTGAATAAATATGTCTTATATATTTTATAATTTTTTAATTTATGTTTATTTTTATCTTTTTTGGTAATCTGGAGTGCAAAAATAGGGGGTCGTATTGGTCGTTAATTCATGGACGAGAGGTGCTGGTTATATAATTGTATTATATTCCACGTCACAAGACGTCATTATCAGCCGTCAGGATTTCGTTGCAATCACAGTCACTAATGAACTAGGTATATAATAAAATATAAATTTATTAATCAATTGATTCAACTACATAGTTTCGAATTCATAATTAGAATAATTCCAACTTAACTGCTCGATCAATATGCATAATATTTTGACAACAAAAATACAGATATTTGGAATACATTTATGAAAATAATAGGCTGATAATAAATCTAATTTTTGTATAAATAGGGTTGTGAATTTGATGCACAAAAAAAAAATTAACATTTACAGTTAACAATTACATACGATTACGCACTAAAAATTAACTAAATATGAGCATTCAAGATTAATCCTGAAAAATTTAAAAATATTCACTAGTCTTTATTTAAGATATCTAAAATGTGCAATATAATATTTCATTGACTCGTGTCATTATAGTGTTGAGAAAGAGTAAATAACAATTTAAAATTAGCAGGTATTAGCCATTGAAAAATAATTCTTCAAGAAACATTTTTAAGTCGGCAACAAGAGTCATCGAAATAAAACATAATATGATGCCAATTACGAGTCATATAGGTCAGAAAAAAATATAAAATTCATAAAGCAACGCATAAAAAAAAGTCAGTAAGAAAGGTAGAATTTAAAAAGAATTTTAGGTAGAAGATTTATTCGTGCCTTGGGTCTTTGAACTAAATAATGGTGGTGGGTTAATTCAATTTTGAAGAAACGATAATAATGCGTAATATGTGAAATAAAATATGTATTTGTTACTATTTATTATAAATTATTTTACTAACGTCTTTGAAACAATATATTTCCGACAATTTTTTTTCTCGTCGAAAAGGCATCGCCCAAATAGACTTTCACTGAATCAGCGTCGTTAAAAAGTCACATAATCCTTCTACCCTACGTTATATATGCACTTCCTACACTTTAGCTACTTAGGTATGCAGGCACGTAACCAGACATTTTTCTATAAGGGGGCCAACATTTTTTGGCCCCTTTCTGTTTTTTGTACCCAATACTACTCCTCTCATTATCAGACAATATCCATAAAAAATAATACTACATTTCACAATATTATATTGTCTGTATTGGCATTATATTTTTATTATATATTAATATAGGGACAAGTCGTTTATTTTGGAATTTCTATTTTTCAATGTATTAATATACGTATTATCATCTTATCTCAAATTGTCGAGTGACGAATATTTATAAAATAGAATCTAGGAATTTAATTTTTGTTATTTAATTTTGTACAATCATTAACTATATGAAATATACATTCAGGATTTAGCCGGTTTGGGACAACTAAACACCATAATATTCAAAAATAAAACTCAAGGGGGCCAGTTCGGGGCCACTGACTATTCTTAGGGGGCCAGGCCCCCCTAAGCCCCCCTTGATGACGTGCCTGTAGGTATGTGTTGTGTTCAACGTGGCGGAATTTAATAATGATGTAATTATGTAATTTCGATATAGCCTTTATTATTGAGGAAAGCACTTAACTCAGTGGTACTCAGAGTACAATGTTATATTATTGAAATTTTCCAATATATGATATATTGTAATTTTTACATCTATATTGCTATAATATTCCGAAAAAATGTATTCTTACGAAAATGCGCCACGAACATAAAAAAAGTTGAGAATCACTAATTTAACTCTATGATACACATTCTGAATGCCTTTGAAATTACCGAGAAAAAAGATATTAGAAAAGTCTTGAGGGTAGAGTCACCTATAGTATATACCAGGGGTCACCAACTAATTTCTATGGGGGTCCATTTTGAAACTTACTTGACTTTCCGTGGTCCGAACAATTTCAATGACTTTTACACACGTTAATAAATAGGTTAATATTTTTTGTAAATTTGTCATTATATTTATTTGTTTATTCAAATTGTATTTTAAACACGTTAATAAATATTTAAAAATATTTTATAAATTTGTAATTATGCTTATTTTTTTATTCAAGTTGTATTTTACACTCATGTTAAAAAATAAGTATATACATTTTTTCAATTTGTATTTATATTTATTTATTCATTCAAATCGAATTTGCAAAAAAAAAAAAAAAAAAAGATTATACTTACTTGAAAAATTTCATTTTTAATGTGAAAAATTACATTTTTTAGTATTCACGAGCTTTCTAATATTTGGTGTGAAGTTGGTGTAACTGATTTGCATTAACTTGTTAAGATGTTCATCTATTAACCGATATCGGAAATTTTTTTTTATGAAGTTCATCTTAGAAAAAAGCGGCTTCACAAACATATGTTGATCCAAACATTATACACAGTTTTGAAACCAGGCTTTTTAGTTCTGGATATTTAATTGAACAAACGTATTTCATCCAGAATTGATCGTACTGTAATGTGTTGGCGACTTGAATTAATTTTTCCTTTAAACTCAAGTCTTCCTGGAATCCACTAATTTCCATCTGTAGGGCAGCTTTATTAGAGCCGAGAACGCTTGTGGCTTCACTACTCCATCCGCCGTTGAGATGTAAAGAAAAACAATTATTCAAAATTTGCACTACATTCTCAATTTTTCTGAAATCAATTAATCTTTCTTCAAATTCAGATTTAAGTTTCCTTATAAAATTAATGAACTGACTGAGTTTAATGTCATCATTATCTTCATTGTCATCGAAAATTGCATTTAAGTTTGGAAAGTGCAAACTTTCATTTTCAATATCTTCACAAAAGAGATCCATTTTCCTTGAAAAACATTTCATTTCTGACAGTAGATGTCACACTAATTTTCCATTACTTTGTAGTTTGAAATTCAAATTGTTGATATGTTTTATATATCTGTCAAAAAAGCGATAGATATGACATGTTCTTTTATGTCAAGGAAATCTAAAAATAGTCTTTTTCACATAATTGATCACAACTAGAAAGAAATAACTCGATCTCATCCAATATTGCGAAAAATCGTTGAAGTACAAAACCTTTGCTCAACCACCTTAGTTAAAAACTAACAATAATATGTAACTATAAATATCAAACACGAACGTTCTATTCGACACAGTAACACACACAGTGCAGTAAACAAGTAAACAAGTGAACGAGTAAAAAGTTTAAACTTTTAAACATTATCTACACTCGGAACTCGTCTGTCACGTCATGTCGCATTCGGCTTTTCGGCTTTTTCGCATTTCGGCTGCGAGTCTGCGAACTATACAAGCGTTCTACGTGAGCAGTAAGCACTAGGCTGACACTCGACGTTACGATCTTATCTATATTAAATTTTATGTTATTAAATATAATTTCACCACTTTGGCTTTCCCTCATTTATGATTATATAAATTCAGATTATTTTCAATTACTTAAATATTTTCTTTTGTTATGTGATATACATTTTATATGATAAATATTTTACAGTTTCTTTATTATACAAATTTAAAAACTATCCCGTGTATTATTATAAGGGTCCGTAAAAAAAGTGTTCGCGGTCCGTATGCGAACCGCGGTCTGCCAGTTGGTGACCCCTGGTATATACTATAATATATTGATTACAGTGATCGCTCGGTATACTGTATACAATGCCGGACACTTTTTTTTTCAATAAAGTAATTGTTGTGTCCAATCATAATCGTCCAATGCTTTGTGTGTGGGCTTCACTGGTAGTATCGACCTGATATGTTTGGTGGTTAACCTTCTCGTACATAAAACTTTTGAATTAATCAAATGTCTAATGTATGCTAATTACTAAAGTCATTTTAGTACAATAGAATATTATGTAACAACATAGTGATTTTCTCAGCGCCGGCGGAAGGGCAGGGCAGACGGGGCAGCTGCCCCGGGCCCCGACATTTTAGGGGCCCCGTGACTTTCACGGAATTCGATGATTTGTCGGCCTAAAATTTTGTTTTTCAAACTTATTAACAAGTTCCGTCTATTTTGTAAAAACGTGTGTGGTATTTTAATATTTAACTTTAATATTGTGTTTCATGTGTAGGTACTTCTAATAAAATCATCGAGATTATTCACTTCTTCGCCCAACTAGTAAACAATATTACGTAAAAAATCTACAAAAAATATTATTGGGTTCTATTCTATTTACATAATGAAAAACAGAAAATGTGAATAAACTCGAAATCACAAGTAGTTACTGCTCTAACCGACCCAAGGTTTATTCCTAGGGCCCAGTGAAAACATCTGCCCCGGGCCCCGCTAAATCTTCCGCCGACGCTGGATTTTCTTATTATATTATGATTACTACATCGAATTATTATCGAATTGTCATCGAGTTATTGAAAAATTTATAATTTTTATTGAGTTCCGTGACATAGTACGTAAACTGAAACAGAAAAATGTTAGTAAATCGTATATACCAAGGGTAGTTAACTTTAATCGACTTACGATCGACCTATGACATTTGCTAGATTATTACGATTGACTAAACGAAAAAGTTGTAAATAATATTAATGCATGTTATTTTAATTTTTCATAGTTATTTATTGACTTAATTGTTTTTCATTGTTAAGTTTAATTTAATTCATAAAAATTGTATTATTTTTTTCCTGAAAATTTTTTAATTTTTTTAATTTTTAAATGTAATACACAATCTGTATCAGACTAGACAATAAGCATATTTGCTGAGAGTTACATAGATCGACATGGAAAATTTGATGAAAAGAGCCACCCATTGTTGGCACTTTCTATGATTTTTAATTTATTTATTTATTTTTTTTTTTTTTAATGCTTATCTTAAGAGATCACGTCACCACTTACGCTTCAGGCGTCTAGGGGGATTATCAGGTATGAAAGGTGTAGATAAGTTTTTTATGAGTTCGTTAGGGTGGTTATTTAGTTTGGAACTCTGAAATAATTATGGAAAAGAAACGAAAGAAAATAAAGATCGACTCTAAACCGTGTGCCAACCTACTTGTTGGCCAACCCTGGTATATGCTCACCTAACTAGGGTTCTAAAATTTCATGAAATTTATTTTCTTGAAATATTTCGTGAAATATTTCATGAAAGTTTCATTAAATATTTCATTTACACGAAAAATAAAAATTTTCCTAAAATAAATTAAAAAAAGGGTTGTTTTCCAATTAATACATATTAGAGCTATTCAGCTATATTATGTAATAAAGATGAGAAAACACGTTTTAATTAGGTAGTATATCTATTCTATTCTATGAAAACATTGAAAACATAAATAATTTTTAAGCACAAAGTGCCCAATGCCTATGTTTTTTTATGTTACTTTTAGTTCAATAGTGTTTAATTTTTTACTAAATTTATAATGTATAAATAAAGGTGATACCTAAATATGGCCTGAACCAAATTATATACACTTATACAGCTATACTTATACATAAAACATACTTACTATTCATTTTTAACCCTTGCATTTGTGAATGTTATCTATACATTTATTTTTTACAAAACAATAGATAGAACTTTTAATTTACCAAATTGTTTGAAAGTTTTTATGTAATATAATTTTAAATATTTGACAAAAAGTTCTGAAAATTTAATATGACCTTACTCATATACCTACCTAATTATCCTAACAAAAGTTCAAAAATCGTTAGTCAGGATTTTTTTTTATACACACTTTAATAAATTATTATACGATTTTTTTCGATATTGTCTGATTTCTTTTAAGTTTATTTCTAATGAATTATAATTGGTATAACAATTGAAGTTTAAATGAGTTATATCTAATTGAATATTTTATGAGGGTTTAATTACAAAAAAACTCACCAAAAATTATACAAATAACCGTAAAATACGTAAACAGTATTTAAATAATAATATATTATATTACACTGAAGCTTCGCTCAGAATCGTTTTATACTAAAGAAATGAGTCATCATTTCTTTAAAACTTAATACATTCATCACCAATATCTTGTCCGAGGTTAGGTTAGGTGATCCCATGATAGAAAGTGCATTTATCTATTACAGATTTTACTTTTTTTCTCTCAAAATTATTAATGAAATGATATTATCTCTAAATAAGTACAAAAAATACAATATTAGACAGGTATCTAATTTGTAACTAGACACTTAAGATTTCTTTTGCAAATTACAATTTACAACACAAGACAAGAAAAAAAAAATAATCATTATGAAATAACGAACTATTATCAAGTAAATAAAATTCTTCTAGCTCCAAAAATCATTAATAGTTACAACCACGGTTTTAGAAGATATCTTGTAAGACCGTGGTTACAACATGTTTTATTATTTGGTATCTGGTATAAAACATGGAGCCTTCACAATATACGCCATGTCGCATAGATTTTTATAAATTCAGTACGTAGGTACTAGGCACGGTTAAAGATAGTACTATCTTTAACCGTGGTACTAGGTAACTAAATAATTATTAGTTTATATTATGGTCAAACTGTAAGTCTATAATCAAGGAATGATAGAATCTGATTGATAACATTTCACTAGACACTAATACATATCATATTATTATTTACGAACATCATGTCATGTATTTAACAAACAATTTATATTTCATAATTTCATTGAAATATTTCAAGATGAGTGAAATTTTCAATTTTGAAATATTTCAAATTAAGAACCCTACACCTTACACAGTAACTTTAGAAGAATATTATACAAGTAAGCAATACACTATTTACAACATAAAAAAAAATCAAAAAAGAGTTGATATGTTTAACTTACTTATGGTATGTATTGTACAAATACACCAGCGCAAGATAATTTTTTTTTATAAAAACACGGCCATGGTAAGAAGATAGCGTGCAACACCTTAAATACCACGCTTCCCTGCCAGTTGCACCTGCCGTGACTAAAATCAAAGTACGCAGGTGATTGAAATCGATTTTTTCGTAACAACACGCGTTTTAAACTGTACATAGTGAGTATATACAAATGACTTGCACAAAATTAGCACGAAAAGTCAACTATAATACGTTTTAAGCGCTCCACAAGTACACTATTTATAATTTCCTTTAAAAACCTTAACATCTGTTGATTTTGTGAAAACCACATACCATCACTACTGAACCTGAACTTTTCCTGGACATACTGGATTAAAAAACACGCGTCCAATGGACATAGTTGCACGTGTCCGAAACTCGAGTAATTTTTTTCTAGGTATATATTTAATTATACACTATACAACAAGTTAAATCCTCGTAAACAGACTTGTATAGCCAACTGCGTCTTAGCATGATCTAATGGGCAAAAGGCGTGATATCATAACATTTTATTACTGGCACAAAAATATCGTATTTTGACTTGTTCTTTGTTACAAGTTTAAAATAAAACTTTTTTTTTTATTTTGCAATGTGAATATCAAAAGAAAACTCATGAATTTTCTTACGGAGGAACAAACGTGACTCGGTATGATTACACTAAATTGACACACCACAATAGGATGTATCAAATGAGATGGAACAAAATTGAATTCGTTCATCAATTAGAGGCGATCAATTCGTAGTTTCCGTTAAAATAATTACAACAAGGACTAGTGTAGTTACTTGACTTTAAAGTCAAAACACATTTTATTTATCTTATGGAGTATATGGTTAAAAATGTTTGTAGTTGTATCAGCATATTTTAATCAACTGCCCAAGACTATTTTATTAATACTGCTGCATTGATATAAGTTGTGATAGAATTGATTTCAAACGTAATACGTTTTATTTTCGTATGTTTTTGCGTTGTTTTATAGTATAGTTATTATAGGAAAACAAAAATTGAAAAATTCGTAGATTATAAATAGTAAAAATATTTTAAATAAAATACCTATCTATTTCTTTGTAGTTAACATTATAGTAAATATGTCGACAAGGAATGCCTTATAAAATTAAGTTTTTCCGATGTTTGTTGGATGGTGAAATATGTCGTTTCCGAAAAATAAACAAAATAGAGGAACCGATGTTAAATCAATAAGAGTACGGTTTGAAACTTGTCCAAATGATAAAAATCATGATAGGATAAAATTTTGACATTATAGGATAAAAAATCGCCGACCTTTAATTTTTGTTTTTCATGCCGGGGTAAATGCCGTAGTCTGCCCTTCTCGAATGAGACGGCCCATACAGGTTACCAATATATTTTCAAACTTTGTACAAGTATATAATATATATATATATATATATATATATATCAATTATTACAGAACATGGGTTCAAGGTCTCAATTATAATTAATTAAACATTCAATCAACAGTTGAACTTTATTTTATCGCACTCGTCAGCAGACTTGCTAGTGCGTGTAGAACTGCACATACTGACAAAAAATAATAGGCCTAAAACAAATTTTACCCGTTTCTCAACCTTCACAAAAAACGTATGAATCAAATTCCGTCTCTACACTATAAACTCCTCCTTGCGGTGATTGTAATACGCTGTTCGTCAATATTTATTAGTCGAATAATAATCACCTCTATTTGGCGTTAAAATATTGAAAGTAGTCCTACATTCCTACCACATATATTGGTCTTGAATTAGCATAGTCCTCCCGAGTCACATTAAATATTCTTGGGATGGCGAAATATATTGAAATATCAAAATAATTTAAATTAAATGTCATTTCTGAATGATTGACATTCGAAAATCACGATATTTTCAAAAACGGATAAGGAATAATTTGAAATGACTTTTTTTTATTTAGTGAAAAATATATTTTGAATAAAAAAAAATCACGCTGTATATTTACACATTACACCCGTACAACTAAGTGGCTATATGAACATATATGTATAACACATTTACGTATTATGATTATTGATTACTATGATATAAGTATACTTACACAATTACGCACTAAAAGCGTGTATTCGCGCGATCCATGATAATCAGTGGAACAATGCGCTGCGCTCTATCGATGGGAAATCGCGATTCAAGCGAACGCATCGATCCGTACAAACTCCCGTGTCAGGGGCGTGTTTAAATATTTTTTTTGGGGGGGCGATGGTATTTTCTCCAACTGAAATTCCCCAATTCAGTCTATTAAATCGCACTCAAAGGTATAATCGTTACGATCAAAATCGTCAGACACATTACATGAATAACTTGTTCATTGTTACTAATAATTCTTTGTAAAATTATATTGAACTTTTACGATTTACATCTGATAGGACATAATAAGCAGACTTCATAAACAATTCCTGGATTTCTGGGGGGGAGGCTGAAGCCCCCTCAACCCCTCCATGAATACGCCCCTGTTCCGAGTAAACTCATATCAACTCGAACGCACACCATTCGTTGAGGCCATAATACACGCCATGTGAATACATTTTATAATTAAAACTTAAAACCTTACATCTGTAAGTTAAATTATGCGAAAACCAACAATGCGAAGTCAACGCTGTTAATTAATTAAATGTGAACACGTTTAATATGATTCGATAATTAAACGACATTTACTTCCAGATTATATCACAATGGCATCGTGGCTTTACTTATACCTAACATCTAATTATACCAATATATACGTATCATAAAACAATAGTAATTTTGCAGACAGCTCAACAACATATTTTAAATTAGAGGTTTTTTTAAATGCCGTTTATAGACGATTTATTATTTGCAAAATCCACTGCGTTTGGAGATTCACGATTTTACCCAAATATCTCATCAAAGTCGGCTCTTTAAAATATTGCGAATCAATTTTAAGGTTTGTTTTTGAGTTGAACACTTCGCGTCGATCGTTTTCATATTTATCCTCGCGATTTTATAACAACGATAATCCACGTACCACGTCGTGACGGTATTCGAGTTACGTTATTCAGACGACTGTATCTGCTCGGCATCGACACTCTGCGTAGTAAATAATTATTTCTAGTGCACGGGAGACAGTTCGGACGCTTGTACAGACGAGACGGGGGCGTGCGCTACAGCGCCAAGTCGTCGTGTGTCTCGAGCAGGGACAGCCTATAGATCGCGTGCAGATGTATACACGTACATATTATTATACGCCGTACACGCGCCAACAGCCAACAGGGTACGTGCTTATATATACATATTATATAAATATAGCATAGGTATGCGTGTGTGAGTGGGTGCGTGTGTGTGCGTACGTGCGTGCGTGAACGTGTTTGTATGTGTACGTGTGCGTGTGTGTGTGTGTGTGTGTGTGTGTGTGTGTGTGTGTGTGTGTGTGTGTGTGTGTGTGTGTGTGTATGTGTGTGTGTGTGTGTGTGTGTGTGTGTGTGTGTGTGTGTGTGTGTGTGTGTGTGTTTGTGTGTGTGTGTGGGTGTGTGTGTTTAAGTACACGAGCACGCGCGCGCACTGCGTTCATGCGCTGTGACCTTCGGCCCGGCGCGCGCGACAGGATCAATAAAACGGCGCGCACGAAGCCACCGGACATCCTCTTGGCGCTCTCTGTCCCCGTCGCCTGCGCTGTGTCAGTCCGAAAGTTTGACGTGGACGACGCCATACAGTGTATGTATAATATGCATATATATTATAATGTAAATAGAGAGGAAGAGAGACAAACGAATACGGACAAAAAAGCAAAAGGGAGAGAGAAAGCGGGAGCTGCCAGTTGCGTTTTATAAAAGTCCAAATGTCTTTATCTATTTTTCACAGTGGATTGCGCGCCTTAAATCTTTTTTTTGTTGTTATAATATAGGTGTTTACGAGACGCCGGCCGGTCGCCCAGATCCGTTACACACATCTTACAACGGTAATACGAGAATATATTATGTCTGTAAGTCGCGACCTTTTGATCCGTTTCAATAATATAAAATACACATGTCTCGTTTGCACGAACTACGAAGACTGAGGATTATGAACGAGGGGCGCCAGAATTTAAAAAACACTAGTAGAACACTTATAATTTGTCCCTATAAGAAACAATACATACCAACTTACGTATTTAATAAACTGCATACCATCGTTGATTTTAAAACAATAAGAAAATATGCACGTATTACATAATATATTTAACATATTATGAAATTTGTTTATACTATAGTAATGTAGATTTTTCATTTCTCCCTTTACAGGTCTCTTCGAAATGGAATATAATGTTATAAAATATGTGTAATTGGAGCAATATATATATTTGCTTAATTTTTTTTTTTTTTGCTTTACTCATTCATTATTTTGAAATAAACCGTAACACATTTTTGTATGTAAGTAAACAAAATATATGGCAAAAAAAAGTTCCTACTTCGCACCATGGAATATTCTTCGATCCTCGGACAAGATAATAGTGATAGGTGTATAAAAATATACCGTTTTTATAATTTACCATTTTTAGTATATTTGTCAATAGGTTTTTATATATCAAACCTGTTTACATTTTTATTGGTTGACAAATGAGAAATTATTTTTTACCAAAAAATTCAAAATATGTTGTTCTGATGCACCCAAAGGTTCAAAATGATTGGATTGTCCAGTATTTTTTTTTTTTTACATTTTTAAGTTGATAATTGATGTACAAACAATTTTATTCCATAAAAGTCGTATTATACTTATATAATCGTATTGTATAATAAAAAAATCTTTTCATGATTTTTAAATTTTTTTAGTATCATTTCCCAAGTATATGAGTATAATCTTAATCATATTAAATTTTCAAAACTTTTTGTCAAATTTCAAAAATGTTATTAGAGATTAACTTTAAGAAAACACGGTATTTTCAACGTACTATTTTTAGCCTAAAAGTTGAAGATTCCGCAAGTATATAGAAACATACTATTATTTAATTTATGGTGAAAATTTCAAGTGTCTACTATTATAACTTTCTAAGTTGTAACTAAATAATTTAAATCGAATTGGTAAAAATGTCGTTTACGGAAAATTTCACTTTTTTTACTCGGGTTTTCGATAGTTTTTCTTCGCACCTGAAAAACTATTGAGAGCAGAGAAAAACGAACTCTCAAAGTATGATCTACATGCAACTTTCGATCCATAGAGTTGCTGTATGAAACTTTTGGAGAACGTTTAGTATACCAAAAGTGTCACCAGACAAAAAAAAACAAACGTCACTGGAAAACCAATAAATCATTTGATTCACTCACTCAGAATCTAATATCCCACCTTTTAAATAGATAAAGGTGAGAGTGGGTCTCAGTTTATTTTCATTTATGTTCTAGATAATAGGCGAGAAGTATAACCATAGGGTTATATCCGGTTCTACGTACAATAGCTCTATGCCATATTCTTACGGTGCATATATGATACGCTTAGATACGTAGATTGGTAGGTATTAGTACATACGTGCGGTATCCGAGGTGCATGTCGGAAAATTCGATAGACTCGACCACCTATTTTTGCAGGTTTTTCGCTTGCATGATCCGAGCGGTTTTCACAGTCCGGTTTTAGAAAATTGTACACTTGAACAACCACCCTGAATACGATTTGACGAGTAGGTATCGACTGTATCACGTGTCGTTTCGAAAAATAACTATTGGTAAATGGTAATCACACACCGTGCGGCGCAACGACGGACATCCCTAAAATATACATTTTATATGTATCATAATAGGTTTAAACCGATAAAAGTCGGTCGATAGTAATTAACAGGGTTTTGACGTTTCGAAGAACAAAAGTGAGTAGAAGGCACATCGGTTGGTTTAAATTACATGTCGTCGATGTTTATGTGCAAAATGAATGTAAAGAATATAATATTATTAATGGATAATACATTTTATTATTTATTGTAATTAGTGTTTCTCAGATGGAGTGCCGGCATTCCTCATGAACATGCATTTTTTTATTATATGATTTTTTTTTCTAGACCTAAAATCTTTTTGTTATTAACAAATATACGATAATTATCTGAAGCGTGCCAGAATTCATAATACCTAATAATTAAGAACATAAGAAAAAAATTATTAGTTGTCTTATTAGTAGTCTCTATATTACAAGAATATATGAATGATTTAATATGAAATAACTTCCTAAATGGAATATTCAAAATGGAATATATATATATATGTATATTATTTAGATTTGAGTTATAACTAATGATTATATGTAAAAAAAGTAATTTTATGCTGGATTCTTTATGAATCTAATTATTTAGGCGTACAAGGAAAAGTTGGTATATGTTAAAGAAAAAAATTCACTTGAACGAGTTAAAATGTATTCACATTAAGGCATTCAGTTGAAAATTAATACTTGACGAAAAATAAAATAACAAGTAAAGTTTTAAATAAGAAAAATATGAACTTAAGTGGATTAAAAAAATTTTTGTAGAATATAGATACTTATACTTTTTTTTGTCAAAAAATGTTTTTGAAGTTAAAACCACGAAGAATCAAAAAAAATCATTTATAATAAATGAAACTACCACGATGTAGTAAATAATGACGCTTAAATAATAAGGTATATAGCAATATACTATGAATATTCCAGTTGTGATTAATATATTATAACGTACTCGTGAAAAGATATATCATTTGAACTGTTATAAAAATAAACAGTGAAAAATAACAGAAAACATTTAAGTTCAAATAGATATAATTTAAATTATTTATTGGCTTCATAAATGAAATATTTGTGGTAAAACTGTTTTAAATATGATAATATTTTTTTGCCAGTCTTTATTTTATTACAATACCTATTAGATATTATAGTATTATCGTTTTATTTTTAAAATGGTATTGTCTAAACTCTAATTAGCTTAAATGACTTTATATAATATATATATTTATATATATATATATATATATATATATATATATATATATATATATATATATATTTATATATATATATATATTTATATATTATTTATTTATTTATTTATTTTTATTTATTTATCTGTTGGTGTTTATTATCTAAGAAATCAAAAAATTAATAGGACGTCGAAATTGAAATCGAAAACTTAATATAAATAATCATAGGCAATTATGTTTAAGTACATTAAAAATAAAATATTTTGGCAAGTAAAATTATCATGGAGAACTTTATCGATAAATGCCAGTGCAATATTGCGGTTTCGATTCGAAATCACAAACATTGTGATGTGAGAGTAATATTGTACCTAATTGAAAACGATTGTAACACTGTGAGAGCCAAAAAGGTTTGAGGGAAAACTTTAAACATTTTAAACCGTTATTACCATCGACAGTGTCGCTATTCTCGAGGGAACCACATCATAAATGTCGCCGGGGGGCAAAAGTATTATTCAGGGAGCACGGTAGAGATATCGCCGAATATCGTTTTAAAAGTGCGCGCCAACAACTTTATGTTGGGGCTAGAGGGGATCATACTCGTAAAATTTTTGCTAGGTTTTTTCGTGCCCCTTTAGTTTTATAATAAAAGGTTTTCTTTCCTACTGTCATCTTTCGGTAGTTTTAAAAGGTAGTATTTTAATGTTACGACTCCAAATAAAATACCTATCAAATGTATATACGCACCTATATTATTTTGACAACAAATATGTCTCATATTATGCATATTATAAAAATATAGTAGGTGTGGAGTAACTTAAAATTGGTTTGTATTAATGACCGCCAACTGCTATCAATTATAAAAATTACAATCAGTTTGTACAAAGCCAATAAATAAATCTACGACTGAACATGAAGTGTTATGTATAAATAAAAAATAGGTTTTAGTTGGTACCTACTGGCTACTCTGAAACAATTATACTTTCACAGTTTCACGTAAAATTAACTTAATTTAGATAATGGCAGATATTATTATTAATCATATAATTAATTAAAAACTAAGATGAATGGACAAGCATAACATGTTTCCACCAAAAGTGTACCTCTCCCTTTTTCACCAAATGAGATATTGGCCGATACTCGTTTCCATCAAATCATCAAGGTTTCATATTATAATTGGTTCAAAATAATATTGCTAAATAAATTT
Organism: Therioaphis trifolii; assembly: GCA_027580255.1. Taxonomy (NCBI): domain Eukaryota; kingdom Metazoa; phylum Arthropoda; class Insecta; order Hemiptera; family Aphididae; genus Therioaphis; species Therioaphis trifolii. The sequence goes on from CM050404.1 coordinate 22,304,790, forward strand.
ACCTAAAAAAATAAAATAGCTACTGAGTTTATGAAAAATGTTTTTATTTATATTATTTATATAAGTATTTGACTCTATAGATAGCTCAACGACGAGTCGTCCTAGAGATTGTTTTCTTCTTCAGAGATGTTTCTTCTCGCGGTACATCGTACAAAAAACTAGATACACCTATAATCAAAATAAGCATTGCTCACGAAACTCGAAAAAAATTGGCTCATAAATGATTGGCATTAAAAAAACTGACTATTTTTTCCATTACACCAAATACATTGAATTATATTATTTAAATAAATTATGACATGTTTTGGATTATACTGTGTTTTGAGGCCCAATTTTATGGTTCACGCAGTTCTAATACATTAACTACAATAATGTGTATAAAAAAATAAATATCAAATGGTTTAGTTGCTAGGCAACTTGTGAGCGTGGTTTTACACGAAATTGGTCATGATAAAAAAGGTGGTACTAGCACAAAAACATTAACATGTTGAAAATATATTCTATGACTACGGTCGATCGTAAATTATTTGTACAGAGGTCGGAACTTTGGAAATTTATCAGCTACTTCGTGTTTGTATAAAAATTTATGCAACTGGTTTTTTTTTATTTTTATGATGATGATTTTTATTTATGATGGTAAAACCATTTAGCATTACTCAAAAGACCAGAGAATACCACGAAGAGGCGGCAAAAATTAACATCTAAAAAGTTTTTTTGTTAATTTGGTATATTTGGTATAAACGCTCAAGAGGCTCAACCTCAAGTACAGTAATATAAAATATATAATAATCACATTTAAAGAATAAGATACAGATAATAAAGGTATGATTAAGAACATAATATTAATTATTTTTACAAAATAGAGAGATAAATTTTAGTGATATGCATCGGGTATTATAAACAGTGTTTTAAGAAATACAAGTTATCCATATTAAACAAATCAATTGTTTTCAATTTATTGCACTCTCTGGCTATTCGATCAATTAGATTGTTAAAGCCGCGAGATGTTCGGTGAAAAGGGATTTCAAATGTGGCACAAGATAGATCTAGAATGAAATTTAGGGACGTGGAAGTTTATAGACTGTAATAATTCTGGACAAAATAAAACACCATTTACTAGTTTAAATAGAAAACATATGTCTGTATATTTTCGTCTATTAACAAGGGAATCTGAGTTAGATTCATTAAGTAATTAAGAGATATTGACTCGGATGGTGAATATTGGAATACATAATGTGTCTCTTATATGCAATTTAACGTAAAAATCTTCTTTGTACATGCTCAAACGATTCCATCAGCCCAACTTATGAGGGGTTCCAAATAATTGAACAATATTCCAACCTAGGTCTAACTAAAGAAATGTACAAGGTTTTTAGGCACTGTTCATTCCTGAATTCTTTGGTATTTCTAATTAAGAACCCAAGAGTTCTTTGGGACTTCGCACAGATATGATCGTCATGTTGCTGGAAAGATAAATTTGTATTAAATACTATCCCAAGATCTTTAACGGTACTAATTTCCTCTACTTGATTCTCAAAGAGACGATAGTCATTAATTAATTTCGTTCTTGAACGGGAAAAAGATATTTTGAAACATTTCCGGGTGTTCAATTTTAAACCATTTTAATAGCAACAATCACAAAATCTGTTTAGGTCATCTTGAATTTTATATTGATCATAAATTGTTACAACATCAGCATAAATCTTGAGATCATCAGCAAATAATTTGTAGGTACTTAAAGTACTTAAAGCAAGCACCTATGTCTAGAATAAATAATGCAAATAATAGTGGTGATAAATGCCCCTCTTGGGGAACATCTGATGGCACTGGTATTTATTTGATACAAAACCATTAATTTTCACTTTTTGAAAGCTATTCATTAAATAAGAACTAATCCAAGACAACAATTTATCTGTTATGCCGTATGTCTTACATTTTGCGATCACTACTGAATGGTTTACCGAATCGAAGGCCTTATTGAAATCGGTAAACTTGTAAATAACATCCGTCTGAATACCGGATTCTATAGAATTCACTACGAAGTTATAGAAACAGAGAAGATTTGTTTCAACAGATTGACCTTTCCTAAAACCATGTTGTTTATTATCTAAAATGGTTTCGAATGAAAATGTTAATACCTTTGTCACTAATTTATCTAATAGTTTAGGCAAAGTTGATTGTTTTGCTACCGGTCTGTAATTTGCTATTAAACTTTTGTTACCAGACTTATAAATGGGCGTAATAAAGCTGGTTTTCCACTGGATGAGGAGAGTGTCAACTATTAGTGAACGATTAAATAGCCTACATAAGGGAATAGGTAACTATTGTTAAAGTAATGCTAATGCGTAATGCAAGTTACCAAAAATTAAAATTAAAAAATAAATAAATAAATAAAAATTATAATTTGCGAAATTGTATTATTTCATAGATATAATAATTAAATGATACTGATATAATATTTAAAATCGTACCAATTCATATCGTCTACGATAAATTGTTGAATACTCCGCTCTTGTCTTCATAGTCAGTTTAGAATTTTTTTCTTTGGGAAACTGTTGTACACGAAGACTATTTAATTTTATATAAACTGGAATTTCATTTACAACACACAACCAGACTTGACGGAGGGTAAAATAATCGTACGACCAGTCGAATTGATAAATTAATAATAAATAGTTTTTTGGCGCCTGTCTTGGTGTTACGCTTATTTTTATCGGCGGCGAGCTGTTAAACGACTTCACAAGGCCAATGAGTGCGTAAAATGGTTCCCAAGTCTGTATTACTAAAACACGGACAAAAAAAAAAGGTGTAATAATCTCTTTCAAGAAAGGAAAATTATTTTAAAATGTTTGTGTCAAAGGACACCGCTGACGTAAAGAAAATATCATTTTTGGGCGAAAAGAGTGCCGCGGCATGCCGCCCGTGGAATTTGGTCTATTCGTCTCATTTGCTTACGACCTAACAAGGTATGTGGTTACACGAGAGAAATACGTCATCCAATATTATATATTAGACAAAACGTAAATAACGTATTCACGTACGTGTATAATCTTTGGATCGTCACTTTTGTGCCAAGTGCGGACGGCTGAAAATTTGTCATTTCCGACTGTGGGCAGAAAAAAAGGGTTTTTTCGACTGCTGGATGAAGAAATGTCACCTTCCGTCGCATCTAATCGCATCGAAAATAATTAAGCGTTCAGTGTACGCGGGACAATAAAGTTTATTATCATTTGGTTTGCAAATTTTTCTTTATACTATAGTACAGCGGTTCCTGCAAACTCAGGGTCGCGACCCAAAACAGGGTCGTGGATGTTTTTATGGTGGGTCGCAGAAAAACAAATAAATTGACATATTTTTTATTTGCTTCAGTTGTGTAAAATGTAATTTTGATTGGTTGGAAAATCATACACCGAAAATACTTATTTGGTATTTTTATTTTGTAAAATATTTAACTTTGACAGCAACAATAATAAGTATAATTTACCTGTACTATCATCAATAGATATAGATCAAATTTATTATATTTTTGGGTCATACACTCATACGAGTATACGGCAGTATATTGTTATACCATATATATTATACAGTCTTATCATACAACTATTATGGATTGAGATTAATCTATATTAGATAAAATAATTGATCCACAACATAATATCAGATGTGCCCTTGCAATAAAAATCAAACCAGATATTGAAAAACTAGTGAACAGTATGCAACAACATCATCATAGTCATTAATTTATTAATTTAAGAATAATATTTGACTCAATTTAAAAAATGTAAGTGAATAGTAATAGTTAATTTTTTTTATAATTTTAAACTAATTAAAAAATTGTATACCAATTTAATGCAAGTAAATGTTAAAAAAAAAATAATAATAATATCATAGTTTATATCGATGAAAAATGGTATTTTTATTATTATATTTTTTTTTACCGGTATTGGCAAGCAAGTATGACTGGGTCGCGTGTAAGTTAATATTGGAATCTGAAGGTCGCAGTGAAAATAGTTTGGGAACCGCTGCTATAAAGTAGTTACCATTAAATATTAATTTGATATAATATAACTTTTGGTTTAAAATTACAAACTGATTTAGTTTTGGTTCGATTTTTAGACGTAAACGTCATTTTATAATCTAATATTCTAATCAGCTCACTGTCGGTATCTGCAGTACAATGTACATAATTAAAATTTAAATATTAAACCCTTTATGATCGCACGGCGTCATAGCACAAAGCAGAATAATTTGAATATTCTTCGAGATGCCGTCGGAATATTTCAAGACGAGTGAAATTTTCAATTTTGGAATATTCCGAGTGAAGTGTTTTGAATTCAAATCCCCAGGTAGTTCAACCACGATGGCCGCTTTTGGATCGTCGTAATTCTCGTCATTACACGTAGATATACCTACCGGTGGCCGGGTCCGTACGGCATTATGTTCACGAGCGAAGCGGATCAGCTATGCTCACGGCCCTCGGGAACACGGTTCGGCCCGAGACGACGTCGGCGAAAAACAATCCCATTTGGTCTGCCACTTTGCGCAGTGTACCACACCCGTCGGCCATACGGGTCGAGAAAACACGCGGCGGCGGCGATCCGTGGCGGGACGAGAAGGGGTTCGCGAAAAACCTGCAAGCCACTCACCGCATTATTTAATCCGTGCGACTAAGTCTCTCGGCGCATATAAGCGTAATTCGATTTTTAGCAGTTAGGTAAATCGTAAATACAGCCGCCAATGTTTGATAAAACAATGTTTTAATTATTCAACAGCGATCCCGCATGTTCATGCACGTGCCTTCTAAAGTTCTCGATGTTATAATCAGGGCTCGAAACTTCGTGCATTATAACTTATAATAATAGAGTAGGTCGTTCAACATTTGTACGACAGCAATTATTTTATCATATAAACATTGGGAATAGTGAAAAATATGTGAAATGAAAGCTTTTCGACTTTGGAAAATCAAAAATAATTCGATAATTGTTCGCGTTATATTTTTCGAAACACTTATAATATTATGATGGTTTTGGAGGTAAACTTTTGAGATTCAAGCGTGAACATATTCTATGATTGGTAGAATAATATGAAAATATTTTTTTAAATACATTTGTGCGGTTAAAGAACATTAATTGATGCAAAACTCTATGTTTATGAGCTAATAAGTTTAAGTAAATGGCATTACGACCTCATGCGCGTTGAGTGTGATATATCGTTGGTTACCGTGCGTCGTGCGTTACGCGTGTGATCACAATGCTGTCTAATGATTATTTCAAATTACTCTCAATTGTAGTTTTAAAACAATTAATGTTTTCAACCACTAAAATTCATTAAACAAATTAACAGTAAAATACCAATATATAAAATAATTTTAGATTTCCCCAAATTGAAAACTTTCGTATTATACATCTATTTAAATACTTAAATAATAAAATTAATTAAATACAATTTCGGAACACTATATTACATTTTTATTTCTAAGTGATGAATATGTCGCGAAAGACATTTATAATCGTCACATACTCATATTATATTATGGATTATGGGTAAACTGCAAATTGATTTATTACCACGCAGCAACAGGTCGAAAACCTTTAAAAATTCCGTCTTTGCTCCGTTTTTCATATCTTCACAAGGTTCTGCGCAGTACTGCCTATATATATATATATGTGTGTGTGTGTGTGTGTGTGTGTGTGTGTGTGTGTGTGTGTGTGTGTGTGTGTGTGTGTGTGTGTGTGTGTGTGTGTGTGTGTGTGTGTCATTCTTATTACTACTATTACAACCGGAGGCGTCTATTCGAGTTTGGTCAAGTTGGGGAATTTGGCTGGATTCGACGAGCTCAGAGAGAAAAATGTGATTAATACTGACTTCTAGATTAACGCGCTCTTAAAATGGTCAAAAATTAGTTTTGGCCGGCTTATAGCAATATTATATTCCTGCGATTGTAAATAAATGAATTATGACATACATTCAAATTAAATCTGATAAATTTAGGTGATGATTAGACATGACAATATTGTGTAATTCTGTTTTAAAATTAAGAATGTTTCCAGCATTGTGGCCTGTCAGCAGCAATCACAACGAAAATTTATACTTGATACTTGGCTTTTTTGAAATCGGAAAAACCTTTTAAGAATAAACAAAGACCTCTTCAAAATTGATACCATCGAGATACGCGATTACTGATTTCTGGTTGATAAAGTTGTTGAATGAAACTTTTGAACAAAAGCTATTGAATACCTTACCTACTACCCAAAAAAGTGGTTTCTACAAAAAAAGTTTTGCTGTCGAGGGAGAAATGTTTGTAACCCAAAAAATGATAAAAAGGGGTATTTAATTGTAAGATTTCACGGCTTAAGTTTATGAGACGCATAGTGACTTAATGGAGTGCCTTCTATTAATATCAGGGTTGCAAAATGTTTTAAACATGTGTTTAAAACGTTTTGAACAAGTAGTTATGTTTTAAATGTTTTATGCATAAACTATGAAAACCTTTTATTCCAGAAAAAAAAACAAAGCATTTTATCCTGGTAAATGTTTTGTAAATTTTGAGATAATTTGTATGAATTGATAAGAATATTAATTGTTCGTTAAAAAACTTGTGTAATTTATGTCATTAAATTTTTTTTTATTGTTCTTTGATTAAAACTTAAAACTATTCATTCAAAATTTTATGTTACAAATTTAAAATACTAAAACTTTACTATTTCAACTAAAATAATTACGTCTTGTACTATTGACTATAAATATATCTATATATCTATCTACAAATATATAAATATACATATTATATATATATATATATATATAGATAAATAAATATATATATATATATATATATATATTTAAATATCAATATATATCCGATGTTTAATAACAGGTATTCAACTTTGTTATTTATTTTAGAATTGAAGTTTTAACTAACAAGGATTTTTGAATTTTGTCACGATGAACTTATACTTGCCCTAAGCCCTAAGGTAAAAAAAATGATTGCCTATTGAAAAAAGCTGTTTGTAATTTAAACTATGTAACAAAAAATAACATTTAAAACAAAAAAAAAATCATAGTTTTAAACGTGTTACACGTTTAAAACGTTTTTTTTTTTGCAACCCTTATAAGCATTATAGCAACTTTTTAGTTTTTATTTCGGCATGGTAATTGTTGCCAAAATGGCCGTCTTCGAGATTTTTATAGAAATAATCTTGGAGAGGAACTGATAACAATAAGCATAAAAAATCCAACATACACGATAAAACGAAACTAGGTTGACTGACCAATGATATTTCAATAAAATGAATCTGAAACAAACGGGCCTTATGGCTGTTTTTTATCGATTACTTATTGGAATCGAATCAACTCACAATAGACATGAAACACTGTCATATGAATGATAGTGCTGTACAAGATTAATCCTATCAAAATGAAATTTTTTTTTTATGAACTGTTATACAAGCACATTATAGCAAATGTATGTTATGAATAACAGTAGATTGAATACCTACAACATGGAATTTCATAACTATGATATGTGATAAAAAAAGGTTTTTACTTGAATAAATGTAATTGGATAAATGATTTCAAAAATGATCTATCATAAATATTAATTGATTAATTATTAGTATCAGAATGTTTATGACTATTAGCATTGTTTTTTCTATGATTTTGTACAACTAACGACAATATATCACGAGGTCATAAATTTAAGGCACTATTTATTTTTCACTTATGTTAAAATCTCTTGTTGGTTTTCGGAATAGATGAATTCACAAATAAATGTAGAAACAAAATCATGTTATATGAATAAATCCATTAAAAACGTATAATAATAACGTGTAATAGTGCTCAACAGTGAATGTATTTTGAAATAAGATAAATTTAATTTCAAATTTTCATTGAAACCAGTCTGATTCAAAAAAATTGTTTCATTGTTCTCGATAAGTAGAAACAAGAATTTCACACGCCTCAAAAGTCAACAATTTTGAAAATAATATATGTTGTATGATAAATGTACTATTAACACAAGGATAATATTATAATGCACTTATAGTATATGATTCTATGTTACGATTTGGAAAGACGCTAGATTTTTGCTTATGTTTTGATCAAAAGTATTGTAGTGGTTTGTAAATTTAAGAGACATTAACACAAGGTCTAAGAGTCTTTGTGATCTAAAAACTCAATTATCTTTTTTGATTGTTCCACCACACAACTTATTTGTTCAATTAAGTAACAGCAGTAGACAATACTTCCTTATTATTTGTTTACTTTTCCATAAGCCTTCACATATACATACATTTTGAATATGTAAATATTTGCATTTTGCATCGTCCGCAAAGTGTGTGTAGCTAAAAAAATCATTATTCCAGGGTTTGAAAAATTGCCATGTCAATGATTTTTGTCAATATACTGTTCTAGCTTTAGTGACACAATAACAGTTATTTGAAAGGGGGAAAAAACAGAAAGAATAAGTTGTACTCCTGTGTGACAAAGATCATATTATATTAATATTATGAATTATCATCATGTACAAACTTACAGATTAACATTTTTTTTCTCAATCGTCATTATGAATACATATATAATATATGTTACTGACTAAAAACAAATAGTGGGAAAAAAATTATACAAAATTAAATCCAAATTAGGATGAGGATTTATTTCATATTCATTACACAGGATGACTTAAATACTACTATATACAAAGATAAAAAAAAATCTAGTATAAAAAAAAGAAAATGATTCCAAATTTGTATTTATACATAAGTATATAAGTAATTAAAAAACTAAGACTCTTACAATCTTAAGAGACAGATAATATGTATGGTCTAAAACAAATCTTCTAATGAGAATTGATGTTGCAAGCGATTATGATAAAATAATACATTTTCTTCCTGAAACAGAAAAGGCATAAATTAAAATTTTCTACTATTACTATACTGTTATACTGTTATATATACTGTTAAAATTGTCTTTAGATCCATAATGAATCACTAATTATCACAACAAATAAAAATATAAATAAAATATAACAACAGTTAACTGTACTTGTTAGATAGTCAAATCAAAAATACTCAATCATTGTCAAACCAAAAAATATTTAACATAATAAAATGGCTCCTAAAAGTATAGAACTAGAATTATTTTTAATTATTTATCCAAGTTATCAGACTGTAACACAACAGCTCAAATAATAATATATATATATATTTTTTTTTTAAATTTTATTTCAACAGATTTCATAATTTAATTGCAATTCATTAAAATTATCATTCCACTACTTGCATCGTAAAATTCATATTTTTAATCATTAATCTGATTGTATCCATTTTACAATAAAACAAAGAATTCAGCATATTATATCATATAATACACTAAACATATATTTTTTTTTAATTTTATTTCAACAGATTTCATAATTTGATTTCAATTCATTAAAATTATCATTCCACTACTTGCATCGTTAAATTAATATTTTTAATCATTAATCTGTTTGTATCCATTATACAATAAAACAAAGAATTCAACATATATCATATAATTCACTATACATATATACATAATATATAAAGTAATAAACACAGATAAAACCATTCAGATTTCTATTTAGTATTTTTTTCTAAGATAACTTTTAAATGAAAAAAAAACATCAAACATAAAATATAAAATACTTTTGTTTTTTCTTCATGTTTAGAAAACACATTGACAGTAGTATTCAATAGAATGAAAAATGACATTATTTGTTTTGACGAAAGTTTTGAATCATCAATCCATTTGAAAATGTAATTATAATTCAATATATTTCATTCAAATAAAATTAAATCAAAAATAAATCATTCCACTTCTCGCATCGAAATTTATTTTATTATATCATAATCATAAATATATTGAATTGCTAGTATACATATGTATGTATTATATAATATATAAACAAAGAAAAACATGCATTTGGTAACATCACAAAAATTTCAGTATAATAATATTACTGAAATTTTAGCATTACATTTTTTCATAATCATATTTAATTGATTTTTGGAAAATAATAGAACTCTATGTTTATACACTAGATTTTTTTTTTTCTATTAATTTAAAATATTTTTCTATTACTCGAATAGTTACATTAAAATAATACTTAATCATAAAATTATTTATAAATTTATGTTTCATCGCAATTATTTGAAATCAGAATGTGAATCATTCCACTTCTCGCATCGAAATGTATTTTAATCATAATCATCAACATATTGAATTCATAAAATATTCTTAAAAAATACCATATGCAAATAATAATAATGAAAACAAATTAAGGGAGAACATGATTTGTTCCAAAATATATTTAAAAGTGTGAATATGTATTTCAAATTATCATATGCTTGATGAAATTTCAACATAATATTTAAAATTGAAACCACAATTAGTTTGATATTACATTTCCGTAGTAGATGTTGAACGGTAAACCTCAATGTTTAAACACAGATTTCATAATTTATATTGCAATTCATTGAAACTATCATTCCACTATTTGCATCGCTGTATTAAAATATAATTTAATCATTAATCGTGTGTAAATGATATGTTTCATTAAAAATATTTTAATCAGAAATATGAATCATTCCACTTCTCGCATCGAAATATATATTTGTGAAATCATCAACATGTTAAACATTATACAAAGTTAAGGGAATCAACAATGTGGTTTAATTTAAATATCAGCCAATAAAAAAATAATAATAATAATAATAATAATTAAATAAATCATTTAGAACAATATTTACATTAATATTTTAATTTGATGTATTAACTACTAGATAAATAATGTGTGATAACATTTATTTCACTATATTTCTTAATATGTTTATAAGATTAAATTAATTTTCTTGTTACAAACGTATTTCATAATTTAAATTGCAATTCATTTTAATAATCATTCCACTACTTGCATCGTTATGATTTAAATTTTTAATCATTAATAGTTTGTAACAGTTTATACACTTAATTATGAATTATTTGCATGAAGAATGGATAAAACTCCAATTGAGTCAATAAACAATTGTTAATTAATTACTAGAAAATTTCACAGAGATATACAATATTTATAGAAAATGAATAACATATTGCAGGTTAGTCTAAATCAAAAATAAATAGCTCTTAGAATACAATTATTTAAATTATCACACAAATTTGAACATACGCTTTAAAAAAAAAAATTAATATTACCCATACAGGCACATCAACAATATAAAAGAAATAGAAGTTGTTTAAGACTAAAATGTATGTAAAATATCATATAACCATTAATAAAATCACATGGAATCAAACTTCTTGCCCCAACAGTTTTATAGTAATCATTTATTTCCTAATTCATACTTCATGTAAAAAATTCATTTTACATGTTAATAATTTGTTTACACACCTTACAAAAATTTAAAGATTTAAAAAAATAAGAATAGAATATTAAAGGGTTATGTTACAAAGTAAAGTTACTGGAAAATAATTAAAGGAAAATTCACATCAAATAAGATTACACACTATTTACTTTAGTCTAATCATATCAGAAATTACCTTAAAAAAAATTGTTTGATAATAATACTAATTGTAAGCTAAATAAATGAAAAAAAAAATTTAATTTGTATTTATGCAGTGTTAAATACTTACAAAATATTTAGTAATTTTCTAGTGAAAGAATGTGATCAGGTTTTTCTCCACGGTGGTGTTTATCCCACATTGCTCTATACAACCTTTCTAGACCATTTGCATATATTGAACAGTTGAACAATGGACTCTCAGATCGTGCTCTCCAGACTTCCACCCTCATAGTTTTCAAACTAAAAAAAAAAAAATTGTATATGAAATTACAATGCATCCAATTTGCTGAAATAAGTTATATATTAGATACATACTATTCTTTATCAGTTCCTAATCTAATAGCGATATCTTGGTATTCTTCTCTTGTCCTTGCAATAAGCTCAGGGCATCCTAGAGTAGCCAATTGCGATGCAGCAACTCTTGAAGCTAATGTTTCTCCTGCAAATAAGTTTAAAGATTTGTTTTAATCCATAACAAAATATAACCAAAATTAAAAGAAGTCATACCTGGCAATGTTACAACCGGCGTGCCTGTCCACAAAACGTCCATACTAGTAGTGTGCCCATTGCAGAGAGGTGTATCTAAACAAACGTCAGCCAATTGTCCTCTGCGTACATGTTCTTCTTTAGCGGCTACATTACTAAACAAAATTCGACCAGGTCCAATACCTAAACTAGCTGCAGTGTTATGAATATGTGTTTCACCGACAGCTGGGAAACGCAATAACCATAATACAGAATTGGGTACAGCTTTCAAGATCTGAATAGGAAGAATTTGTTATTACAAAACCAATACAAGAACGTACAAATGAATTATACTTACATTAACCCACATTTGAAGAGTGTTAGGATCTATTTTGTATAATTGATTAAAATTGCAATAGACTACTGCGTCTTCGGGCAACCCATACTGTTGACGTGTAGTAATAACAATATTCTGTGGTACTTCTTCTCCTGTGGCAGCTTTATTATTTGTTTGATTGGTGGCAAGTCCATTTTGTACAACAACTCCATTAACTGAAGTTTGCATTTGTCCAGAAGCTATCATAGTCTGAGGGAAATAAAATATTTATATTATGTGGTGTAAAATTCATAACTATTTCAAATTTATATATTACCTCAATCGGAGTAGTTGTTGGCAATTCAGCTACTTTTAAATTAACTTCAACCGGTCTGGTCAATTTGGAATCTGCGATTTCAGACACAATAACTTGTTTTATTTCTTTTATATTAGTGTTCTCAATAATTGGTGATAAATCGGTAGCATTAATGACAGCTACATTATCAGCCACTTCCTTTTTACATCCCACTTTATCGGATAAAATAATTCGTTCACATAGGTGAGGGAACATTTGTTTGTGATCACCAATGAAATATGTATGCGGCATGTAAGCTAATTTCTCGCTATATTGAGATGCAAGTTCTACTGGAGATGTAACCATATCGGTGATTAGATAGTCCATAAAAGGAGCACCACTTGTTCCTGGATATCCAAGCCACATAACCTAAAAATTATTGAAATTTATAATTTTTCTATGATTTGTCATCATAAGTAGATCTATGATATTGATAAAAATTGCTATTTCACAGTTTAATTTAAGAACGTCATAATGATTAATAGATAATGGACAAAATAATTACTTGTATTGGAGCTGGACGTAATGCAAATATTTCATTTCTTGCACCTTTTGTATATCCATTCATATTTACTAAAATGTGTATACCATCGCTGTTAATCTTATCAGCTGCTTTTCCATTACATGGAATCTGTAAAGAAAAAAGAAAAAATTCATTAGATATGAATATTTATACAGAATGCAAAAATATGTATGTATTAATTGGTTCTTACATGTGATAAATCTATGAAATGCTCAGATTCCCTAGCAATTTTTGATCTGAATGTAGTGTTATCATCTGGTGATAATGCATAACAGAATATTTCTACTTTTTCTTTGTTATGAAGACCCGGTATTGATTGCATCAAATGCGATGTAGGATGATTACCAAAATCTGATGACACATACCCAATGCGTAGGCGATTTCCAGGAGCTAATTCTTTAACATATTTATAGGGAGGCTTGTGTAAAACTTGAATTTTTTCCAAGCACAATGCAGCATGCCGTCCAGCAATAGCCTTACGAAAACTGTGGGATAATGGATACAACATAGAATGGTGAGGATGGACGGAAGGCAAACGATTTTTCTCCAATTGTTCAGCAACTATGCTAACCAACTTTTTCATACGTGGTTCATAATCAGTCCAGTCGCAAACTATTTGTAAACAATGTGCCAGGTTACAATATGCGTCAGGGAAGTCAGGTTTTAATCTTAAAGCAGTTCTATAAGAGGCAATAGCTTCAGGTATATTTCCAGAATCTTTATGAATAGAGGCCAAGTTGCTATGAGCATCGGCAAACGCTGGATTTATTTGAATAGCTCTTGAATAACATTGCAGAGCATTTTGTACATCTTGCATTTCTTTCAGGGTGTTTCCCATGTTTGAGTAGGCATCTGCGAATGTAGGCTGAATACGAATAGCCTCTTGATAGTGATTTAATGCTTCGGTCAATTTGCCTTGTTGTTGAAGAACAGAAGCTAAATTTGAATGAGCAGCAGCAAATTCTGGAAATACTTCTAAAGCTTTCAAATAAAGCCGGGTCGCTTCTTCTATGAAACCTTGTTCGCGTTTTATGTTGGCTAAATTGTTTAAAGAATCTGCATGAGTTGGACATAGCTTCAAAGCTGTATTGTAGCATTCTTCAGCGTCAGTAACCTAGATGATACCATAGTTAATAATTTAAACTATTAAGTTAATTGGAAAGTGTTTTCAACTCACCTGTCCCTTTTCTTTCAAAGCATTTGCCAGATTGCAGTAAGCATCGGGGAAGTTGGGTTGGAGCTCAATTGCACGACGATATGTATCAATAGCCAAATCAATAAGTCTACAAAACAATAAAATGAATGAAAATATGTTTTTGGAGAAATACACAAATATTTAATTTATATTCTTACCCTTGTTCATAGTAGACACAAGCCAAATTTCCATGAACGACGGCGTTATTAGGGCTTAATGCCAATGCCCGAAGATAAGCAGATACTGACCTGAAACAAATATTATTCAATTAAATATTTTCAATTTATTTTAAATAATTGATAATAAAATATTTAAAATTATTTTATAGATTATATATTTATATACTAAAATAGCATCAATTGGTTTATATTTTTATCATATGATATTTAAAAAGGAATTAAATAATTATATGCTAAACTTTTTAGAAAATATTTAAAACTTTTGATATTAAAAACAATAAATAATAATATTAAATTATCATTTAATTATTTAAAATGTGTAAGAATGTTAAATAAATTGAATAAACCATTTTATACATATCAAGTTATATTCAACGTACCTAACATATGTAACCTGTTTTTTTATGCCATATTTAAATTAATTGGGTTAGGTTAAGTCCCTATAAATAATTATTATAGTTTATATGACAAGAGATAAAAATCAAAAAAGGCTATATTTCTCAAGAGGATTTTAGTGCAGAATTTATGGTGTCCTATTAAAATTAAATTGCTCGTGACTCCTTAACTTGAGATACATACATTTGAAGACTAATATCATTAATAAAACATTTCATTTATTTTATTTTTGAACTGAAACATTTTAACACTGACAAATAAGATTATTTGTTTATTGATGACATTCAAACAGAATAAATTATATTATTTTTATGAAAGAGCTTTTACTTGATTGAAAATATAAAGATAATTGATTAAATCAGTATATATAAAAAAAAAAAAAAAAAAAAAAAAACAGTAAAGCACTCTAAAGAGTACAAAGAAATATAAAAACACATGAATTCACTATGTGTATATAGTAACATCATATATAGAAGAGTCCAAAAATATATATATATACACACAATATCAATGACAGGATAAGTTGAATACAATCTCCGGCTGAAAATATACGCCTTTATCAGATCTCTATTTTTCTTTTTAAAAATCATAAATCATTCATTTTCAAACATATCTATTTCAGATCTCACGACTCAAAAATGACATCTGAAGTGTGAAAACGTGAGGAGAAACTAATAGGAAAAAGTAGCACCATCTCTAAAAACACGGTTTTCGGGTGTCTTTAGTGAATTTCGAAAAAAACTTATATGAAATCTCTCGCATTTTCTGTCCAAGAAATATTAGTACACAACGCACGTTTTGAACCACTGACTGGTTTAAACAACGAACAAGTAAAACTTTACAAAACCAATGCGTCGTGAATATTTCGAAAGGATCAATGATTTCACATTATACTAATATCTCAAGGCGACTGATTTCTCGCCTTTGTTGTATACACAACAAACAACACCACTGCCGCCGCTAACACTACACATACAGTCATCGTCGCGCGTACAACAAAATTTAAGCGACTTTTTGTAGCAGTACTTAAACATAATGATTAATGCGCGAGTGCTGTCGTCGAGACGCGCGTTCATTACTCTGAGGTCACACACACACACACACACAAGCACGTATACACGCGGTGGCGCTTATAGTGATTAACGCGCGACATAAATTCTGTAGTTTTCGTGGCACGAAGTTCAATTTGCACGCGCGGCAGGGAAGTAAGGACGACGACGCGTACCAACCACCCTAGGGTCGCCGTATATAATAATACATCTTATATAATTTAGTTAAACAATTTCGTAGCCAGGCTCCAGAGAAGGAAAGGGGTGTGAAGTGGGACCCGTTTAAGTCGCGAGTCAATTAAATTATTATCTCTAACCGAACGAGAAACTGGCCTTCGTCGCTGCCGTCGGGTGAATCAAGAATCGAAGATTTTTCAAAGATGAAAAAAAACGAAAAAAGAACACTTCAGTTCCATTTCGACCGATTGAACGAGATTATTATTTTAACGCGTCGACTACAAGTCGATTAACTGACAGAGACAGAGGAGTAGAGACAACGAAGAGATGTTGAGAAAAAAAAATGTCAGACGACGGACAAGTCTTATCGTCAACATGAACGTAAAAAACTTTTAAACGTCTGCGCGATTATAATGGGTTTTTTTCAAAACAAAGTTTGAAACACCGAAGTCTTTAATTTTTATTTTATTTATTTTTCAACGCGACATTTCAGACGAACATTCAAACTCTTGATTTACTTCGGAATATTCGAAAAACCATTCCTATGGTAATCCGTGCGGTGTTCATGGCAGACTCGATAAATTTCGAAAGTTAAATAAAAAGTTTAAAAACAAAATTATAGATAGGGTTATACTCTTAGGTAGAATAATATTAAACACGTCTAAATAGAATTTATTACAGGGACCTGTATGACTAATATGAATTTGAATTAGCAAACTTGTTGAAATAATATCCTAACACAACGGTATACATAACTTGATGAAGTATGATTTATACTTTCATTAGAATTTCAATTATGCTATCTATACCTTTGTATAATGAATTCTGATATTTTTGTATTTATACTACTTAATATACGTAATTATTATAATAAATAAACTCAGAACTAATAATTGAAAAACATACAACTAGCTCCCAACAATAACAGTAAATGTTATAGGTATAACTTTATCAGAGTAATTTATTTATTTCACGAAATAATTTGTTAACGACAATGTTATGATTTATGAAAATATTTAAATAAATATATGACCATTAGTGGCTGGCCTCTAGGCATGAATATAAAGCTTTTCAACCATACTTTTCTCCACTTTCCCGCACCACCTGTAATCCGACCTGCCAGAAGTTTCATCGGAAGTTGGTTAAATATAAAGCAAAACATTTTTACCAGAATAATACATTATTTAACTAATGAAATCTGCGCAAACAATAACCCATAAATTTAAAGTATTTGATGTAGGAATTTAAATTATACCAACAAAAGCATTATAAAATAAACAGAATCAATAACATTCAAAATTGAGTACTTAAATTTTGAACTCCAATGAAATATACCTATTATAACAGAGTAAACAGCTTATTTTTTAATTCTAGTTATTATAATAACAATAGAAACATAAAATATTATTATTTGAAATGTATTACAAGAATTTTCCACGTAATTCATAACAGATTAAATGATTTTCAAATAGTAAAAATGACTACATATTTTAACAAAATTTAACTAAATGTTACCAAATTCAATAGTTTATAATTTTTGCAAAAAAAAAAAAAAAAGAACCATTATTTCTTTGTTATAAGTTGTCAAATAATAGTGATGAGCAGTTTTTTTTTTTATATAAATTATGAGTATCATTATTTTCAACATTATTCCATTAATAACATACAGATAAATTTGCAATGAAATATTATATGAAAAGAATTGATCAATTGAACTAATGGATTATGTCAATGATGTATAATAAATGATACTGCATGGTATGATTTTACTACAATGTAAATCAGAAACCTTTATAGTTAATATATATAAAGAAAAAAAATGTTTTTCAAATACTAATGACATAGCCATGAGAAATCCATGAATAAAAATAATAAATTCAAATTGGGTTAAGATGTATAATTTTATTATTTGTTATTTGAAATTTGAATATCCTACTGCAGGCGGCTTCATTTTTTAATTTTTTATCTCACAATAATTTTATTTGTTTTATTAAGTTTTTCAAGAACATAATTCGATTTTAAATTAATATGACCTCACTCGTTTTTTTTAACCAGGTATGAGCCGATACTTATTTAATTTTCCATATCATTTGAAAAAACCAGCATATCAAAACACTCTACTTTTTTTTACATTAATTCAAAAATGTTACTTGAAATGCATAAAATCACACACCAAAATCCTCTTTTATGACCTATTCGAAAGAATCATCATAAATTCACAACTGTTAAAAAATATTATTGTGTTTATTCTAACGAAAGAATAAATATGTGTTACAATTAAATGTAATATAATCGGGGAAATATAAAAATGAAACTGAGAATCAAATAGAAATCAATCAAATTTTTCCGAAAGAAAAAACCTAATTCCGATACTGACAATATAAGAGGATCATTTTTATATCGCTCATACAGAGTATTCAACACTATTGTTTCAATCAATAATAAATGTTTCTCCTACACTGAAAGAAGTATTTGAAATGAATACTTTAAAGTTAAATATTACTATAAATAATATACAAATTAATCAAACATTATTAGTTAACATAAACTTATTAATATAATTATCAGCAAATAAACTTCATACGCTATATGCTGTTTCCAATATTAATAAGATATGGACGAATAACAAAGTAACACATATTATTAAAATTTCAATAACTTGATAAATAAAACGAAAACAACAGACCTAATTGTATTGATAATAATTAATTGGTTGCACAAGAAAAAAATCATAATTTTGAATACATTTGTTATATAAACCAGGACAATTTGAACTTAATTTACAGTGTAAGTGAAATTATATTTCACGGTAAAAGTAAAGATTTCGGTAAAAGTTAAATGTACTAAGTTCGTTATAATGGTTTCATGTATAGTAGTGACAGAAAAAAAAGTACGTCTCAAAGCAATTACCGGCGTATTGATTTTCACTAAACATGATTTTGTCTTACATTATAGGTATTATATTATAGTTGAAAATGTTTTTAACATCATTCAAAAAACACGCCATCAATGGAAAACACGAACATTCTATGAAAACCGATGAAAACGTAACGGATTTGTGAATATCTATAAGTTTATTTTTACACGAACACATATATTGATTAGAGCATCACGTACATTGTTTTTGTGTTTTTATAAAATATTAGATCTATGCTTATTAATAGTTAATGTTAAAAAATACAATTTTATTACTGAGATAATAAATTAAGTTTCCAAAGTTAAACTTTAATATAAATACAGAAAAAAAAGAAAGAAATATTAGAAAAAGTCCTAAACATACAAACTGACAGTTTTTTGTAGCATTATTCTCGATTCAGAGTTGCTCAGAAATACATGGACCCGAGTTTGTTTGTACAGTTATGTATGCGTATTAATATTTCATATCGTCAGAAGAATGGCAAGAGAAACGGACTCGACCCAAAGAGTTCAAAAAACAACTTTAATTTTTTATAAATTACACTGAGAATAAAGAAATAAAAATTAACGAGTCTGTAGCAAATAAAATAATAAATCTAAATATTTATCTATGCATAGAACGCATTTAAATGACTGCACACACATTCCTGGACGGAGATGCAAAATTTATTTGTTTTATTTTTGAAACTTTAAACGCATTGAATTTGTTTGGTAGTGCTTGCATGTCTGCATAATAATACTTATGTATACATCGCAACGGCACAGAATGAATAGTAAATAGTATATAGGCGGTAAAAATGAACGCTGTCGTGACAAATAAATAAGATATTGAAATTCCACGACCACGCCTTCGTCCACTAAAAAGTAGCATTTTATAGGTGAAAAAAAATCATTGCTAAGCTTAAGTCTGACTCCCAGAAGAATCGTAGATACTTTGAATTGAAACGATACACCCATGTCCCATCAGCCATAACCACCCTCCGATCACGCAATAAAAATTGACATATACACATAACAACACGATTTTGACAATTGGATGATCATATGGGTTTTCGTCCGGAATCACACGAAAGTTGGCTTAGGTTTTCGCGGTTTTGTCGAACACGCACACCGTACATATCCACACGAAAACTATACAACCCACCCGTGCTGTCGTGCCATCATTTATTACTTTTTTTGATTATTCGGGGATATACGCGTTGGGGCACGCTTTCCTTTCCGTACCGGACTGAAAGGGCCTACAAATTGGCACACCCGACGCACATGTTGTACAGTGTTTGATATACGCGACAGATAGGCCTTTATTTTTTCGCAGAGCTCAACAGAATAAATTGTATTTTCGAATGCGATAAACCAACTAAAAAACGCACAATTGACGGATTAACGCCACCGGTGTCGTTAACGGAGGAACGAAAACCTTGTAATCACACGCCAAACCAGACAAAAATAAATATTTATTCGATTGAAAAATATTGACCAATTAGAATGCGCACCCCGAATATTCGAGAGGCAGAGGTGAAACAACCAAATTATGACATTGCGTGATTTTATATGAATATACACACGGGGTAGATAATTTAATGTGATGGTAAGTATAATATTAAATAAAATGTAATGGCATATGGAGATATTAAAATAAATAAATCCAGGGATTACACACAAATACACGGACATAAAATACTGTTTTCAGAACGCGCATCAACACGCAAAACATGTCATTTTTTCGGACGATAAGAATCGTAAAATGTGACGTTTCAATTGAAGGACGTAAAATGTTAACTGCCGTAATGGCAAGGTACGTGGGTATTGTATTGGCGCTACCAGAGTAGAAATATCATACTCATAACATGGCGCACACAATTTATTATGCTGCAAGTCGTTATATTGATATTGGCTTAACAATTGTGCAGGAGAGCTTACTTTAAAATGACGTTAATCTGTTTAAATTATTGTTCCGTAGTCGTCGAGTTCCGAAGCGGAAAGTGCGTAATAATAGTTTGATACGGCGGCGTCCGTATTGTAATCCTTTTATAAGTACAGCGTATTATATTTTTGTATATCATAAAGGGTCAACTAATTTTCCGTTGGACGTTCTAGCGCAACGAAAATAACAATATTTACGCGGAGTTCGGTCTGCGCAGCCTTGGCCTCGTGCGTGCAAAACATCCGAGTAAATACTATAACGTCTCGTTGGAGAAAAAAACGGTTTCCAAAAAGTTTATATTTAGAATACACTACATTATGGCACGTGTCCAAGGTGTGTATGGCGAAATTCAAAACGTTACAGTGATACGCAACTACATTCACATTAATTATGCTTTAACGCACAATTATAAATTTATAGTGTTCTTGGAAAACTGTTTGATATTGCATAACTGCCACACGACTACACGAGCCATGAATAAAATAGTAAATACACAAGAACGTAAGCTGAAAAGAGCGCTCTGTCAGCTTTCTATTAAAAGTTTTAATCTATTAATCGAAAACTACACGAAAAACCACTCCTTTCCATCCATCTATCCCGTTACACGCTACAAACAGATCCGACGGAGAGCTGCAGTGGAGAGTGACGAGGCACTACTACTACATACACGTGCGTGTATTATATACACTGTATATATATATATATATATATATATCTTTGTATATAAGGTGTATCAAGGTTTGCCGGTACAGAGAACTCGTCTCGGGATATTAATAAATGAACTTTGCGAACAGAAAGTTAATATCGAAAATGATTGCTTTCGTACAACATTACACAATATATGACGATGGCACGCAATTACTTGAAAACCAGGACACATTCACCAAAGTCCGAAGATGACCACCACCGGTGGCGATCGTTAATGTCACCATCAAACATTCTTGTGGCACTCCCTTGGGAGGCGAGCCGACAGAGACCAACGAAGTTGAGAGAGAGACAGAGAGAGAGAGGGGGAGGGTGAACCTTTCGAAAAGAAATCAATTTATTCGTTTTTGCGATTCAGCGAAGGAAACGGAAATTAAAATTGAAGCACAACTTTAGTGGTACGATTTCTCAGAAGCGTGGTTTTTTAAGTCGTGGAATAGCACGTGCAGTTCCATAGTCAGCGAGAGAAAAAGGACAGGAAAAAAATAAGCATCACCCTTAACCTTCAGGCCTTTTGACCTTATCTATATATACTGAACGCAATGCGTATAAAATATTCCACGTTCGTCACCTACACCCCAGCATCATCCGGCGCAACCAAAATATGCATGTACGTGTTTTGTAGCACTTTCTACTGAATATATTATGTAACTAATCGTTATTGTAACGGTCAACGAAGCGGAATAATTTTTAAATGTCAATATAATTGGTATATATATATATATACACACACACATGAATAACGCAATAGTCATGTACATACATATTATAATATAATATATATACCTCTTCATCCATCGTTTAATGACACCCAGACACCCGTCGGCCGGGTCCCGGAGTGCCGACAGCGTCTCCTCGTACTTTCGCTGCTCGTCCGGCGGCAAAATCGTTATTATGGTGTACACCACGATGCACTGGTAATCCATGGCGACGATTCGCGACGGGCCAATCGCCTAACCGTGTCAAGAGTGTATAATATAATACGACATGCGACCGGTATCGTACCGTTGTGATTCGTGTCGAAAAGCGAGGCAGAAGTCGAGAAGCCGAGTCCACCAAAGGTAATATAATCGTGAAAAATTCGAGTTTTGCAGCAACCGGTGTAGTTGGTACTACACATACACACACAACAGAATATGGCGTAGGTAGAAATTAGAAGCATTCGAAACGGCGGCAGTACGCGACTTTAGCCGTACGCACTTGAATAATGACGACGACGACGAAAATAATATTGAATACGCAGCGCACTGCACGCGCGCGCGGGCGCCCGTACCACACACACACACACACACACACACACACACACACACACACACACACACCACACGGCGACGTCACGCGGACCCGTAGAAAAATACAATTCGCGAGGCTGTTCGAGTCCGCTAATCTTACCCGTCCTTCGAAAACTCTCAAAAAAATCACCTCTATCACCCCGTTGTGTTCAAACCAATAATTTAGTTCTCAACGTGTCAATTCCTACGTCAAAGTAATCCCCGGCGGCGATGACGCGATCACCGACCGTCGCTGCCGCTGTCGTCGCCACCGCCGCCGCCGCCGCGGCTGCGACCAAGGCACGAACGGACCGGAAAAACGCGCGCCGCTAACGCGACTGCGGCTCAGGCACTCAGACCGCTGCCGCTGCCGGCTCGACTAACGGATGCGGCGCGACGACAACGACGCGCGGCGTGCGCGCGCGCGGATCAAGACGACCGTGCAACAGGCTGTCGCGACAGTGGCGCGTCGCCACCGGACTCGACGGAGGGCGGGGGGAGGGGGTGCGCCTTCTTCTCTCATAGTCCGACGCCGCGGCGGCGGCGGCAGCAGCATCGGCCGTCGTCGCCATGACGATAAGTCCCTTCGTCGGGCATTATTACAAACGTTTTACCTCCCTCGTCGTCGTAGGCCGACCGAGGGGTCCCTGCCACCGACGTAGCACACGCGCAAGGGTTTTCTTTATCATCCCTCTGCCCACCCCCATCTTTTGGGCCCCGGCGTGCTGCAGTTTCGCGGCGCGTGTACACCGCGCCGCGCACGTTATTACATATTATTACTATTATAACACACAGCCACGCGGCTTTAACGCACACACGCATAATCAAGTACCTGGATACGTACACTGTATAACATAATATTTGTACACGAAGTTGTGGTATGGATGCTCTATACTATCTAGGTTAATGCAGTGAGGTTGTGACAGTCTTTCTACGCCCGGAAATAACCCCGAGTGTTTCTAGTAGTTCGACAAATTTCTCACACACAAAGTATCTAACTTCACCGTCCACGACCACGTGCTTCCCGTCTATTTTCCTGATACTCGATTGTAATGTACTAATGTTAATGTGTATTACGATTGTTTACAGCGGCAACAACATTTCATATCGTTTCATGGATTATCGCGAAATAATAACCAGTATTGTGAGATTATTTTCTAAAATTTAAAACAGGTATAAATACAAATGCAATACGATATGAATATGAATTTAAATAGAAATTGCATCAAATAATATTTTTAAGAAGCTAATAATTTGCATTTTTAGGGAATCAGGCATGAAGCCTATTCAATATTTATACTAATCACTAGGGATGGGATTTTGATGCAATATCATTTTTTTTTTCTAGTACTCCACAGCTTAATTTCATAAATGGAAAATTCGTTTCAGTCAATATTAAGTTAATTTGAATTTTATGACAAACTTTCTTTTTCATTTTTACAAGGAACCAAAATAATTTGTGTACAAAATGTCTAAAACTATGTATGTTCGGTAGATATGTAAGGTCAGAAATTGTGTCACAAAAGTGTCGTAAATATTTTTTTTTTAGATAAATGTTTTAACATTTGTATATAATATACCTATATATATATAGTAATAATTGTTCGACTTCTTGAACGCATATTATTGAAAGTTGTTGCTATTTTTCAAAATTCTCAAGATTTTATTGGAGATTTTTTAAGGCATCAAAATTCACCACTTTCACTTTCGGAAATTAAACATCAAAACAAAGAATTAAATTAAGAAAATTTGTTATGCTGCCATAGGACGGCAAAAACCTTAATCTGGCCCCACACGCACAGTAGGGATGAAATTAATGGACGTATGAAATGTGTATGTAATATTGTCCGCGAGAGTAACTCCCCGTTCACAGTGGCTCAGTACTCGTGAGGATAAAATATGGGTATATATCATACGACACGGGAAAACTAAGTCACAGTGTAGGTACATAGTAATTACTTATTTTATACAACTCTACTTTGATAAAGTATGTAATGGCCTCTGATAAAATAAAATTCAAGATCCGGAACTATATGTATATATTTTCTCTTAAATATGTGGTCACTTTGATGCTCACTTTTTTGCTCATGTGGTGGTTTTTTATATACCTAGTGATTAAATTGAGATTTGCGCCTGACTTTATAAATTTAAATTATAATATTAAGAGAGCAAATATTTTATGATTTTACACCCTTGGTAAAGGCACCCACGGTCAGTTATCCCCTGGATTCTGTTATAAATATATAGGAATCAGAAGTATCCGAGAGGGAATTGCATACAATATACACATATTATACATAGTGACTTTCTGCGCCACACCAGTGAGTGTAAACCATTGAGCTATTACAAACCGAGTACAGCCGTCAGCCATACGCACAGAAAAATATGTAATAACCGGAGTTTACGCACAAGGTGATTTTGCACAAACGTTTCCGCTTGCAGCTCGATAATATCGAACCGATGAAAAACAACAAGATGCGCGAGCGCGAAACGCGTGCTTCAACCAGCAGGACGGACGTATCACGCATGTAGTTTGCGACTCCGCGAGCACGTCCGTCCGACCATCGAGCGCGCCCCGTGAATCTACATAATAACACGATTATCATGATGTGATTAATAGATTGTAAAATTTCATTATACTTGACGGGCTGTAACTATATTCCTGTTCGATTGATTCATCGTTTCGTATTTTAATGCGATATTCCACATTTCGATTTTTTTTTACTTTTTTATTTAGGTACCCTCAAAGCGCAAGAAAAAACTCGGGTCACTTTAAAATCAACAAATTCTTCACTTCACTAAAAACAAACGAAATAATTCACCAAACGAAAATAATTACACGAATCTCATTTTGAAATAGATTTTTTATAGTGTTGGCATATTTTGTACTTTTTATAAGAACTTATAAAATGTCTCTACTGAGAGACAGCATATGATTGTGTATAATTAGAGTCCGGATTTGTATGGATTTTCATATTTGTAATCAGTTCGATGACAGTAAGAAATGTGGACGATTTGTGTAACAGATAATGCGTAGGAAAAAGTTTATTTTGCATATCAATGCATATTTCAGGGATGACGGCATATTTTAAAATGTTTGCATATTCAAGCATATTTGGTACCTATTAAAGTATTAAAGTTTATAAAACCGTGTTTTTTTTTAATTTCTTTATTTTGTATTTTAATTCAAAAATATTTACCAAAGAAATGGTATAAGAGGATTTAATATGATTTTATTTATTATAATTTACTATTCCTAATAAAAATATTTGTTTTATTTGTTGAATATATTTTTAAATATTTACTATTCCTCAACCAATATTGTAAGTTGATGTCTACAATCAAAAAATTAAGTTACCTATCTAATTTAGTTGAATTATTATGTATGAAAGAAATTAAAAAAATAACAAAAAGATAATTAAGTGCATAAAAAATTATGCAAATAAATGCATATATTTTGGGCAAGAGTATATTTTCGCATATAATTTTAAAAAATAAGAGCATATCAAGTGCATATTTAAACGTTTTTAGATGCATAAATGCATATTATTTTAGGTTTTTTGAGTGCATACGAATCCGGACTCTATGTATAATACATGTACCTATATCATTATTATACGATATACGTACAATGTACATGGTTAGAAATAAAAAATAAAGTCGCTTTGTTGTGTGTCGACTGGAGACGCGACCACAGCGGCTAACAACAACCTACACGACCATATCCCCTTTTCCAACCACCCCAGGGTTCGGCGAGCTTGAGTGCTTTCATACTCTCGCGCACGACTACGTTAATAAAACAATAATAATAACGGAATTCCACCGTTGTTGACAAAATAAACCTTGTTGGAAAAATTACCGAGAAATAATGCGTTTTCATACCGACATATATAGTCGGATTTCACAAGCGATAAAAAGTATATATATATATATACTATATATATATATATATATATATAGACGAGTACTCGTCACAATGGAATTTATTTACATTTGAACCCGGGAGGAAAACGTAAATTTTAAACGCCCGAGACAACATCATAAAATGGTTATCGTTACTGTTTCTCAAACGCAATTTAACAGACAGCGCTGGCGATTCAAAAATAATACAATATTTCGACCTCTGTTTTAAAAGTGAAATGAGGATCGCGTAGATGGGTGTATACAGTAAGTATATACAGTATATACGTATACTAAATGTAACGACTAATTTCAAGCGAAATGTTTACAGACAATTGAAGTAGAAGTATTCTAAACATTCGTAATTTTGAGAATATACTATTTCTTATAATCAAGAAAACTATGTCTTTACAAACTCTTTTATGTTGTAATATGTGTAAAAGTACAAAACGCCATAGATACTTGAGGTTTAATTTTCAAAACTATCTCATCCCTATGAACTTAATTACAAAAGTTAGATATTAAATTATTATTAATAATTCTAACTGAAGGATAATATACCTCATTTAATGAAACTAAAAAAATAATATATTAGTTAGCTCCTAGTCAACATTAAATGTATTGGAATCGTATTGCTTTACAAGTACATATTTTTGTTCGACAATTCAGGGAGACAAGCTCCTTAAAAAATAAATAAATTTTAATAACTAAAACTTCAAATTATAACATTGGTTAACATTACTCATTTATAATGTGCAAGACTCTAATATTTTAGTAATGAAGATGAAAATATGATTTTTGGTTTATTATTAACTGATATCAGGTACTAATTTCAGAAATAACCAAATTAATTTATTGACTACCTCCAAATACCCAATAACAGTGATATAATTGGGTGGTATTGTATCATTTTTCTTCCTTGTAAATCATTATTTAAATGTAGTCATTATTATTGAAATATAACAAAAAGATGATATTATAGTCATGGTAATAAATTAATGGTTTATATTATAGCAAGTTCTGAAATTCAATTCAAATTATAATTTTAATTATTTCACTAATGATTATTAAATAACTTTGAATAATTGTTTTAGTTCTCCAAAAACACTGAAATTTGTTATCTTGACATTTAATTCAAAATAATCAGAAAAATATTTACTTCTAAATCATTTAACTGTATATTAATCTTTGTAAGTGGTACTAAGAATAAAAACCAGAATGGTGATGTATCAATGATTTACGTAAGCTTTCTAAGTCTAGTGAATTTCATTAAAATTTCATTTTTTTTTTTTTTAAATATATTAATATAATTTTCGTCTGTATTACACATCATTAATTAATACGAAAATATCTACTTTCGAGTTGTTGAGAATACAACATTTATTATCTGTAAGTCTGATAATTGTATACTAAGTATACTATAACTATACCTACACAGACATGAAGTTTTATGTTAATGTTTTAACAAGAAATATACATTTATTTCGCATACTGAAGCTATACATATTAAATAAACTAGTGAGAAATAAATAATTAAATTAGACTTATTGCATGAAAAAAATAACTTAAGTTTAAATTAATCTACATTTCACAAAAAATTTAATTAGCAAAACAAAAATAATAATTAACTAAAACTTTGAGAGACCCTATGAAATGAATCTTATTCTGCTTGCTAAATTCAAATGAATAAATTTTTAATTAAAATAGATACTACTAAACAGAACACCAAAATCTGGTGTTTTAATTACTTTCCTATTTTTAACAAATGTTAGAATATTAATTAATTTTAAAAGAACATTGAAATATAATTATATCATATTGAATAAAACACAGATATAAAAATAAATGAAGGGTTTTTTTTTTAAAGATTTTATAAATATTGTTTTTCATATTTAAAATTACATTGAATTACTTTTGCATTTTTTTATTTGTTTAAACATAATTCCAAGTGCCTAAGAATGTTAATAATACATTATATTGTCATCGCTCATAAATAAAAATAATTCGAATATTAGTTACATGTAATTTTAATATACAATTTTTATAACCAGTAGAATAGGACTGATTGCTATTCATCAGAGTTTATCAAAAGCTGGAGATATGGGTCGAGTCATGAAAGTTGTAACTATGGCAACGGGCAAATGTTCAATAGTGGTTACTAAAATGCAGACATTGGATATTTTATTTCAAAGTTTGAAAAATCATTGGAATGGAATTTAAATGAGATGAAATAAACTGTAAATAGTTAAATGCTTCTTTAAATTGATTAATTAATTAATAATAAACCTATTATCTGTATCTCAATGAAATAAGTATTTATAAAGACAATTTAAAATATTATTGATAATTCTAAAATTAAATAACTATTTGTTTGAGATTAATAAGTACTGCTAAAATAACACTAAATTACAAAATATATATTCTTTCCCCTTCCAATTTTCGATTATTTGAGTTAAGGATTGTTTTGGACAATAATATTTTGAAATTTAATTTCAAATACAGAATTATTGTTTTATGAACATTTCTTTAAAATGATTTCAACTCATAAAATAATATATTAATTACATTTGGTAAATATAGGCTGTTATTAGCTTGTATAATTAAGATAAAATACAGAACAATAATATTAATAATGAAAACCATAGTACATCACACCAAATACCAACATGTCTTTAAGTGCAGACATCATAAATGTATTTATATTCTACATATATAATGATAATGAAAGTACAGATTAATTTGAATGAACAACTAATGAAGTGTAAAACAATATAAATTATAAGGATGTATTAAGATAATTAAATGGTATTGACAATGAAATTGTTTCAACTACTTATTTAACAGAAAAGAAATAATATAATGTCTGATAGTAGGTAATATTCGATTCATTTCTCATAGTATTTGCATTTAAATTAACCCAGACTCAGAAAATATTAAAATTAATATTTTATAAATTATTCAACTTAAAAAAAAAAAAAAAAAAAGATGATACAATAATAGTTATTATCCATATGCTCAAAAATATGTAGATATAAGAATGGATATTCAACCAAGGTAGCATAAGCTGTAGTTTTGTCGATACATACAAATTACGACAAATATACTTACAATAATAATAATATTCTATTTTTTTGTACAATTTTATAAATTTAAAATTTCAGAATCTTAATTTGATAAAATAACTAAAAAAATAGCATTTAACATATGATTGGGTTTAATACCTCAAAGACTTGCTTTTTATTGCACAGATGCATACACTACAATCATAGTTTCCAAGTTGAAAATTATATAAAATTTTAACAGGTACACTTGTACCATTTTTTAAAACTCTAAACATTCATCTAATAATTACATTAATACATTTAATAATTTACTTACCGATCGAAAATTCTTGATTCCTTTAATACATTTCCAAGATTGATATATGCATCCAAAAAGTTTGGATCCAAAGCAACAGCTTTTTCAAAGTGATGAATAGCTAACCATATTTCATTGAGAGAGTTGAAGACACATCCTAGATTGCTCCAAGCGACAGCAAAATCTGGTCTAGTTTCAATAGCTTTCAAATAGCACGACTGTAAATATAAAATATAGAAGGATACCAAAGGAAATGAAGGAAAAGAAACAATACAAATAATAATTAATAAATAGCAATAACTGTATTTTATAATTTAAGTGTAAACGGAAAACAGAATGAAAAAAGTGTGTTATGTACAAATTCCTCTCCAAAGTTTTTCATAAGTGGGGAAAGCGCAGAAGAAAACATGAAATATGCCAGTCTAAATTAAGACTATATTAGTCTGTAAAAGCTGCTAAAATGATTTAACATGGTGAAAAATAGAAAATGATTTCAATTACATTATAAAATCAATTACATGAATAATACATTTATTATCATTTTAACAGCCAAACAAACTGAACGCGCAACTACGCAGCAACATGACACGATCAAAAATATATTTGGAATCGTGCTATGCTTATAAAGGGACCTAAACGCGCTTAAGCCATACTTCATATTTTATATTTTAACACTATAAAAGTGTTAGGAGAGAAAATGTACACTAGCGCGCATGCTTCATCATAAACTTCGCATCCCTTGACACATTCCTATAAACAAAAACAAAAAAATGCACTTGTTAAGAAAAAAAAATCCTAGTACCTAAATATTTGCCCACTTCAATTCAAAAAATAAAACGAAATGATGCCATTAACTTCTTGAAATAAGACTGCTTTGAAAAATTATAATATATTTAAAATATCAAAATTTTCTAAAAGAAAATTATGATATGAGAAAAAAAAAAATGTTTGACCCTTTTTGTAAAACTGGTATTGACACCGTTGAGATGATCATTGTTACGAGAGTGTGAGGCGAGTGGTTACCAATAAATATAGTAGTACTTTTGGTGTAATTTCCCGTTTACAAATTTTGATTTTAAGAGATGTGAATTACTTTGTACCTATTAATGTATGAGGTGGTAGCTACTCAGGAAATAGGAACACACTCGCCGTACATCCTCATCAACTAAACACACAACATTTTCGTATCATGGACCTAGATAAATTGATGGATGGTACCTGAAAAGTAAAAAAAAATCCGAATGATATTAGTATGCACTTGTTTTTAAAACAAATGTTAAAAAAAACTAATCTTCCTTTCACGAAAGTAATATATCTGAATTTTATAAAAATGATTTAATTTTATTGATATATCAATTAAAGTCTGCTTTTAAAGATTAAATTCAAGATCTTACTCCAAAGGAAAAAACTAACCATTTTAAGTTTTATATGATAAATTTAAAACACAAGAAGTTACAAAATAAAGAATAAGGTTTTAAAAAGAAAATATTGATTTTTGCTAAAAAATACAACACGTCTTTCTCGATCAAAAATTGTTCAAACATATTTCTCAAAATTACTAAAATATATATATATTATATATAAATATATTAGTACTATGGAATAATTTAATTTAGTTTAAAATGTTTAAATTTTTGAACCTGATTATCCCCAGCTTCAAAAAAAACCCCTAACTAAATAAAAGTACAATATTAATGAAATAAATTGTAAGATGATAAAATTCTCAGATCGAGAAAGTAGAAATGATTTGTTTTAATTACTTACCATTAATATCAAGGAAGTCAGGGTTGTGTCCATCACTTTTTGAAGTCAGGAGTATAATTAGGAATAAAATTTAAAAAAGAAATTAATGGAAAAATAGATGAAAAGAAATGAAAATATATAGATAAAGAAGTCATAAAGATGAAGATAGCTTAATGTTGTAGATCAGCGCATTGAAAACTTATAATGAACTCTCATCATTAAGATGAATCAGTTATTTTTATTTTCATCTATTGTAAAGCATTTAGGACACTAATTCTCTTATATTTAAAATACATAATTAATGTTAATTTTTTAATAAAACAATAATACATGTTAAATAACATTCAATACAAGTACAATTTCATAATTTTTCAATGAAAATAATGAACATAAAATTAGATGCTATTTAATTCAAATTTTAAGCAATAATATGCTGTTGCATAAAACAAATAAACTTCATAAAAAAAAAGATTTAATTACTTGTAGTATGAATTTTTTAAAAATGTAAAAAATTATAAAATATAGAAAGTTTTTAAACAGAAAAAATTTGTATTGCTTTACAGTAGAATCATATAACTAATGAAAATGTTTTTGAATTCTAGTATAATTTCTTGTTCAATAACAATTAAGAAGACAGCTATTGGATATTCATCAATAAAAAAAAAAACACACATAGTTTTCAACATTTAATCTGTTATTAGTCTCAGTACTCATTAACGCTTATTAACGAGAATATTTTAATTTAATATAAAATTTTAAGTATAGGCAATAATCATAGAGCCAGTTATCATATAAAAATGACTGCTATAAACAAAAATGCCAACAGACTTAATTTTGAAAACTAGTGCTACTGTTTTTATTTATAGAATACAATGAAAAGAATCAAATGTCCATGTAAAAAAAATGTAAGATATATAAACATATAAAAAAAAAAAATGTTTAATTTGTTTAAAATGTCCATCAATTTTAAATTTCATTATGAAGTAATGAAGATTTTTTCATGTGTAAGTAAAATTAAATATTTCTTATAAATCATTGTTTTTTTTTTTAAATCAATCATTTAATTCTTTTCCGCGCGAAAATAAAAGTATGCAAGCGCCGCGCATGTCAATTGAACCATTATTTATGTTTTTAAAACTTATCGATCCCGATTAATTACTTTAAAAATAATATTTAAAAAAAAAATTGAATTAAATTGTACATATAATATCAATTAAATTTATAAATTAATAACAATAATAATAGAAAAAAAAAACATAAATAATGATTACAACTGAAATTCCGCAAACAACAAAAAAAAATACACTATTGTTCACGGAATAAAATTAATATAAAACTAATAGGTACTGAAGCATTTGAAACAATTGATGAAGAATTATCAAGCCGCAGCAAATAAAATTAATTCACTCATTTGTTTCAAAATATTTCAGTTATATTGCGCGCAAACAGATGAATACCAATTGCGGTCTTGAGACAATGAAATAAAAATTGATAATTCAGTAAAATTTGTATTATTTTTATCAGTGACCGATCTACAACAAAACACCTGAAAAATTAATTAATTAACACAATTAGCATTTTTTCTTTACCTTAGCCTCATCCAATCTGCCTAATGCTTTCAATAAATTTCCAAGATCACTTCGAACACAATACAATTCCTAAATAAATAATTCACCAATAATTAATTGATCACAAATATCATACATTTTATTTAACATTGAACAACTTACAGGGTTATACTGTAATGCCGTAACATAAGCTTGAACAGCTTGTTCCATATCACCAGCAGCAACCAGAGCCGCTGCCAAATTTATGTAACCATCAATAAAATCTGGCTTTAAACGTACAGCATGGCGGTAATTATCAAGTGCATCTTGAAGTTGTCCACGTTCTTTGAAAACATTACCAAGATTACTGTATGCTTCAGCTAGTAACGGATTATTTTTAATGGCCAATGATGAAAACTGAGCTGATCTGAAAATAAATTAAATAATTTAAAAAATGTATACAATATTTGAATCACCTCTTAACTTACTTATCTAAACGTCTGCATTGAAAATGTATTGACGACAAGAGTAATAATACTCCAGTATTATTTGGTTCTTGACGCCAAAGTTGCATACAGTGTCTTTCAGAACTTTCATAATCTCCAGCTTGATATTCTCTGTGAGCCAATTCTAATAAACCTAATAAAATTAAATTTATTATTAGATTATTTTTGTAAATTTTGTTACTATGTATAATAAAAGGTATAAAGTATATAGGTAATAAAGGTAAAATTAAATAGATTATAGTATAATCACAGATTATATGATTATATTCATACAATCCATGGTATAATGGTACCTACCTAATACCAATAACAAAAAATAATAGGTACCTACGTAATTCAACATTTAATGTTACATTAAATACATATAAATCATACAATAAAATTAGGTATTTTTTAAGGTAAATGTTACCTATAGTAATTGACATTATATTAATTAGCTTGACATAATAATACTAAACATTTCACTAAAAACAAAGTTAAACAAAACATTTGTTCTTTTTATCTAAATTTACTAGAGAAATGAAATCATTTAGATATACTCAGTATTTTTTATGGGCCGGGTATAATCTATATCAAATACTGTCTCTCATTTGATTATTAGATTCAAAATCACAAATCTGATTCGAAAGTCATTAGTTATTTTCAAAATACTATATATATATATATATATATATATATATATATATATATTTTTATTAATAAAAGTCAAGTAGATAAATCTAATACTGCTAATATATTCCTTTTTTTCTAGATTTATATTCTAATTATGTACCCACTCTTTTTCTCTCTATAAAATAATTGTAAAAACATTCTAAATCATCCCTTATCAAACCGAAAAAAAACTCTTATACAACAAAGCACGGTAAAATTTCCATTGAAAATTAATAGGAGTGTCATAAATAGGGATTATATTATAATCATAACAATCTACAAATATTTAGTTTATACCTATGGATCAAGTTATATTATAAAGAGAAATGAATAGGTATGTATGGAATATAATTTTTTAAGTAGGCACCTAATGGAAGCAAAATAAATTAAATAAACAAATGCCAGGTACCTATTTAATGTAAAATTATGAAAATGAATTACTACCACATGACAAAAACAATGGATTAATGTTATATGGATCTTTATTTATACCTAGTTCATGAAATAATATTTAAGAAAAAAATAAGAAATTAAATTTTAAAACAATCAAGTCGATAGAGCAAAATTAAAGTTTTCATCCGGTATACACATTTATTAAAATACTAATCTACCTGGGTATAAAATAAATTAAATAAAAACACCATCATTTGTAGACATTCCTTCAATTAAATTTAAAAAATAATCATAAGAACATAGGTACCTACCTATATGCAGCGTCTAATAATTATGTATAATTTTAAATCAACTTATTATAATATAGAGCGGGATATAGAGAATCTGTGAAATGTACAAAAGCAAATGGAAAACATTCTACAGTTTAGGAACTTAAAGAAAGAAGGTCTATTGCTCTCAAAAACGCTTTTTGTTAATAACATAGTTTGTAAAAACTAAACCAGAAGGTAAATAAAGGTTAAATTACTATTTATAAAGAAAATAATTTATTTAAATGAACAATGTAGGCAGTTGAAAATAAGTAACAAATTAAAATAAGTGTTATGTGGCAATGGTACCCAATAATAAACGATTGAGGTATGATCAGTATGATAAAAAAAGAAGAATGCCTCAGTAAAATAATCTAGGTATGTTATATTAATACAAGTAGTAACTAAATAATACCTGAACCTACATGTATAAACAAAATTGGTTTAGGCTTTGAAATAAATTTACTATAGATAACATAATCTCTTAAAATAAACCTTGAAATAAACCAACATAGATAAATACATTGGTGGTTTGAATAGGTAGGTAGTGATAATTTGCCAACTAAACAAAAATCCTTTCACCCAGGGAATGTCAATGACATCATATTGAATTATTTTCAATGAAGTCTACATAAAATGCTAATGATATATAAGTATTAAAGGATGTACTATAAAGGTGTGTACTCACTATCGTTTAGTTTAAAAAATAACAAGGAACTCACTGTAGAAAAACAAATTGAAACTGACAGATTTAGTTCTTACCGATATTTTGTGCAAATTTTAAAGTTAGAATAATCGTTTGTTTACCTACTTAATTCATGGACTGCTATATGTTGAACGAGTCCTTAAAATGAAACTAATATCTTTATGTAAGGAAAAAAAACACATTAATAAGTACAATAACAGATTAAACAATAAAAACTGTAAATATAGTCGTTACTCTGATCTAGAATAAATAGTTTCAATAGGTAGGTAGGTACAAAAAACACTGAATTCCAAAAATTCAGCGACTCGAAGTAAAAACGATAACGTAATGGTTGTAGGTACATTATATTTCTACTAATAACAGTAAAATCATTCGGGTGATTAACAAGCTCCTTAAACTACAGTCATTTAGGTACAGATTATTCTCTAATATGGATGTGGAGATCATTAGTTTCAGCCACTTAACTAGACACGTGGGCTTTTCACTCTACGTGAGACCTAAGACGCAAAATCGCACGCGGAAAGAACAAGTTGGTGGTAGGGGGTAGCAAGGTGAAATCGCAACACTTCCGACGCAGACATGTTTGTTTTCTGTGCAGCAGCCGGATTCGACACGGTGAAAACAACTTGAGACACGCTCCGACGGAAATACTGACCGAACTTGATGTTAAAAAACATCAACGGCGGGGGTTGTTGGTCCGGGTTGAACGTACCGCCTACGGTGAACATAGCGATCGACGGACGTCGAAATGCTGAGCAAACGAAGGCCTTTAACAATGAAACGGTCGTCTCTTGTGGTCGCTGGGATAACGAACCGGCTGGCGTACACGATCTGCGACGTTTCAATGTGCACGGCGACGGCGGCGGCGACGATCACGTGCGCGACGCGGACGGAAAAATCGGGCGGCCAACGCTAAGTCTACGGCAACTGCACGGCGGAAGAGAACCGGGAAAAACGTATTCGAAATCGTCGTCTCGTTCGGATTATTCGGACATAATCAATTAACGTAAACGCCGAGCGGTTCGACTGGACGGCAGGTCGACTAAACGGCATACGGCCATCGGAGAACTATGGTCTATGACATAACGACGCGCACGAACCGTCATCATGGTTTCTTCTGAATATCAGCGTTTTAACTCGATACCGGTTCGTGCGCCCGGCTTATCGGCGACCGATAATGAGACTTACGTCGCACAGCAGCGAATAAGAACGATACGATAAATATAAATATTATTAGCACGCGCGTTATCGCCCACAAACGCGTTAGACAATTTACAATAGTCTGTGGTGGCCGCCCAATCTATACCGAAACAGGTCTATTTCGGTCGGTCGGGTTTTCTGTACGCCGAAATGGATCACGGGAAGCGGCGGGGCCGCGTTTAAAAGTGGGATGGATCACCGAAATATTACCTGTCGCGTCACGATCCACAACATGTCAACGACGACGGAAATACAACAGACCTGTTGGCGGCACGTAAAAACCCGTGCGGATACAATATCTCTCTGCCTATTTTAAAATTATTATCTACTCGCCGCGACGTAATCTTTATTCGACAGAATTCATTATCAGTTCGGCTTTTACGCGTGCGACAACGAAATGCTCGTTAGCAATATTACTTATTATTACAGTTATTGCGATTCAACGCTATATCGTAGCGAGACACTTACCGGCCGACGCGACGGCCGCGTTGTCGTCCAGTTTCAGTATGACCGTGGCTCCGGGTATCTGGTGATGGTGCGTTTGGGCCTGCATCTCGGCCGTCGTTTTTCGTTTTTTTCCGCGCGGACTCGACTCCACCGGCGATGACAACGACGACGACGTGGTAACGTTTCGTGCGGTCCTCTCGGGCTCGTTCGGTTTCGTGTCGACGGCGGTGGTGCTAACGATGTGTCGACGGCGGAGAAAACGGTTCTCGGCCGGGTCCGTTGTTGTGTCGACTGTCGACGTCGTCCGTGTCTATGAGTGTGTGTGTGTGTGGTCGTACGTAAACTCGCGGTGCATGCGCTTGTGTGCGGCGGCGGCTACTCCGACACGCCATGGACACACGCAAACGACGCGATGGTGGGGGTGTGGGTTCTGGGTCGTGGTGTGGCGGTCGGAGGGCGCTAAAAAGGAGAAATATCATTAAAACATTAGCGCGAGCGCACCAGTGTGCGTGCGTGCGAGCAAGCGGTGTCTGCGCCGGCGCAGTGGCGTTTGGAGAGACAGAGAGCGGCACGACCGCCGCTGCCGCTCGTCCCGGGCTCCCACGTTCCCACCGCGTGCCGCCGCCGCTGCCGGCCCCGAGCAGCTGCCACTCCGACCATTTTTTTAGTGGAAACCGGGGAAGGGAAGGACAAAGGAGGCCTGCCGGTAGCCAGGTTGCTGCGGGCCGCCGTCGCACCCCTCCGCCGACGGCCGCGCAGTGTCGCCGGATCGACCGACACGAAATACTCCGCGCGGTCGATTCCGATCGATTCGGCGCGCGCTTGTCGCCGACGCATTGGAGCGTTTTGAATTTTATGATTTTTCGTCGATTTGTTCAGGAGATGTTATACTTGACACTTGAAAGTTTAACGTATGTAGAAAAAAATTACAGTCTAATGACATGGACTGGGAAAACGTTACTGAAATTCAACAGTCATCATTAGCTTCTAATACGAATCACTTACGAACGGATCAAGAATACAAACATCACAAATAGCTGGCCGTCGTAAAATATGGAATCGACAAATTTTTAACTTCAGAGAAACCCATTCGAAAGATATTTATTGAGGGTCTAGAAACAATTGATGAACATATTGCAACTAATTTTAACCCTTTGTCGACTAACGGTACTTATGAGTACCATCTCTTTAAAATTATATTAAAAATTAAATGTTCAACGATTTGTATGTTTTGTCCCGTCGGTACTATCCAGTTATACAGGTACCACTGTTTCATAAAAAAATAATAATAATAATAATAATAAATAATTCAACATTTACAATACGTAACAACTATTTTTAGATCAGATATTCTAAAAGTCCATATCAGACCACAGCTGGTTTAATTTTGTCCTTTATCTACACTAATAATAATTATTGTTCTATGTAAATAATAAAACGGCGATTTTGTTGCTATAGCTGATAACAAAAATATTATCTGTTTTTATTTTTTTCTTACGATTTTGTGGAGATAATGTGTTTTGAATCAGTTGGACTTGTGAGTACCGACAGTGGCGTGGCGAAGGACCTAGTTTGAGGCACATGCCTCAATTTAAAGGAGTGGTAGGTGTGTGGTGGTCACTGTTTAGTGATTACGATCATAATTTATCATTCGGTTTCTTAGTACCTTATCGTAATTAAATACATGGATAAACCTACTCATAATGGGGGGTGGTTTAGAAAAATTATTTTGTGCTTCAACAATATTTTAAATTCGCCACGCCACTGAGTACCCTCGCACCCACGGCCTTCTAGGCTTTTTATGTAATACACGTGTACAAATTATTTTAGTTTCCCAGTCGTTTTTTTTTAAGGATAGAAGTTCTAAAAAACAATTCAATCCAATGATGCCAATAAAACGTGGCTATAAAATTTGGTGTTTTGATGATCAAAGATGTTATATTAAAAATTTTCAAATATACCAAGGTAAAGAGGAACAAGTATCCGAAGAGTTTAAACATTTCGGCATAGGAGAAAGAGTTCTCCTTCAACTGACTAAAAATGAGTGGAATAAAAATGAGTGCTTTTTTTGATAATTTTTTTATGTGTATTCTTGGAAAAATCTAAAGTAGTTAGCTTGTGGAACTATTCGACCAAATCGAAAAGGTTTACCAATATTGGCTATTTATATTTATGTACATGTAGAGAACTTTTTTTTTGTAACAAAAGAAATTACGGTAACATTAACAATTATTAATTAATTAATTTTATTCAATAAGTTTTTTTCATATTCTAAATTTTAAAGTGGATGTCATTTTTTTTAAATTTATAAAAGGTTTTGAAAATTATTTTACTAATTAAAAATAATTATAACAGATAAATATAGTGTAAAATATAAACCATTTAATATGACCGACGGTACTTATAGGTACCAAGCAATAATTGGGTATTTGACCGAGGGTACTTTTAAGTACCACACTCAAAACTCAAATTTGGATTTTTCTAAAACAAAAAATGTTTTCACCTATTTAAGTAAGTAATAATATTTTTATTCAAAAAAACCACGGAAAATCATTTTTTATGTTTACTTGGTCCACAAAGGATTGAAGTACCAACTTATTAGATTTTATCTGATTAAATTATTTCTGTGCTTGTCGCTAGAAAAAAGAAAGTGTTAGTTTAATATAATATGTTATTTTGGTTGACTTACAGTTTATGTTTTTTATAATTAATAACTCATTATACGTGTTTGTTATGTTTGAACTTGAAAAAATTATTAAAAATATTATATTTGTGTTTTATTGTCATCAATAACGGAACCTACTCCGCATGTACAATTAAGTAATGGCAAGTGGGAGATAAGGAGTGGTGGGACGGCAATTTTTTTTTTTTGCCTCCGGGGACATTTTATTTCAAATGTGCCTTTGCCCACTTCCCGTTCTCGCCATTTTTTAATTTTCATCTAAAAAACAAAACTATCGTTAGTTAATATTTTATTGTTGCACGATTCGTTTGCTCACGAATCACTTACATTATTCGTTTTCCTTTTCTTAAACACCTTTTTGGTCTTGACAGGACACGTCTGAAACAGGTACAACTAAATGAGCAGGGTCCTGACCGGATTTTAAAGATTTATGACCGATTCTGGTATGTGTCGAGAATTCTCATACGAGAATACGGAGAATATATATCAGGGTATATCAGGGTAATATATATCGTATATCAGGGATCCGTCAGCGTATCTTTAGTATTAGATGTTAGTTCATAGAAACTATATATTTTAACTGAGCCTAGGTTTAAACATGGAAATTTGATCATTTCACTAGGGAATGTCTAGTGATCATTATATAACATAATAATATTAAAAATGTCATAACTTATTAAATTAATGTACTCGTATTACTAAGTTTCAATGTCTTAACAATGTATGAGTGTTACTGGTTATGCGGTTACAAAATAATTTCTATCAGTAAAAAAATTCGACTGGTTCTAATGCGACTTAATTGCGATCTGTTTAATCATAATTAAAACGAATTCCAATCATATCCTCTCTCATTTGTGTTCGTAAATCGATTTTTGTAATAAAATAAGTGGGGTTTTCCAGAGCCGTAACAAGCTCATTTGACGCTTGAGGCAAGTTTGAGTATATGCGCCCCCTTCCGTCAAAAAAAAAAAAAATCGTCATTTTTAAAATGTTAAACTATTATGTACATATATATTTGTTTATTAGAAAAGCATATAATAAGCCTCAAGTATTTATTTTAAAATTCATATTTATTGACACACAAAAAAAATAAATCTCATAATTTGACTTTTATTGATTTGATTGCCGCAAATTCATCGATGATATCTTCAAAATGAATTTCTCCAGCCACTTCATTTTCTATCGACAAAATAGATAAATTCGAAAGTCTCTCCTGGCCCATAGTTGATCTCAAATAATTTTTTATGAGTTTGAATTTTTCTAAAGCTACGTTCACACGTAGCTGCAGTTACAGTTATCGTCAAAAAGATTCTAAATACTATTTCTATGTTTGGTTACGATTCTTTTAAATTGTAGTCTTGAATCAGCTGAAGTAGGTAATTCAATAACTGTTGCAGATTTAATATGGTCAGGAATAACTGACTTCACTACGTGCTGAAAATCGGAAATCTCATCAATAAATTCTGCACCATTGATGTCTTTTTCGTATTTCATTGCTAAATCCATCCCCAAGTACTATATTGATAAAACAATATTTTAATTAAAAAAATGTATCAAAGTTTAGCGCCCCTATTTCGTTGGCGCCCGAGGCAAACACCTCAGTCACCTCACCCTTGCTACGGCGCTGGGGTTTTCTCCACGGACAAATATAATATATGTGACGGTATTTACGAATACCGGTAAAATAAACCGAATGATTTTTATTAATAACAGAAAGTAAAACCAATAAATCTCTAAAAGTCGAAAAGACAAACGCCATAGAATATTGCAGTGATATGGATTTTTAAAGAACACAACTGTTTTTCACATGAACAGTTGAATACAGTACAGATAGGATTATTATAGTAAATTAATTTTTTTTTTAATAAGTACGTTTATTATAGAAATATATTAAATGCATCTAAATCCACTTGGGCAAAGCCGGGTATTTATATTATCTATAAAATATTATTAATTTTATATTTTGATATTATTTATAAAAAATTGTATAGTATAATTAATTTATGAATACTGTACACAAGTGTATGTGTAATACTGTAATACCAAAAAATATATCGATACGTATCCGTCATGCCGGATTTTGTTTCTAATTGAGTTCGTAAATGTATAGGTATGCGTATTAAGTTCATATCAACAATCAACATTATATTATGTTAATGTTTATATAGGTCATACGTATCTATAACTTACAAGTTACAACACTATACATATTATAACCTAGGTATTGTAATTTCTATACGTAACAGATATTCCGTGTGAAACTATACACATTCCAGAGCTTTTCAATGGCGTACAATAAGACATAAGTGGTTTTGGTATCGTTCGTGGAATCCCGTGAACCCAGCAGAAACATTTGTTCCACCAGCAATGGTTCTGTTATTGTTCTGTGGTGGAAGCATGGCTGATGGAATGACGTGAAATATTGTCTTATGATATCGACTTGTTATTTTGCTACTACCGATTTTCGAGTAATCTGTAGTCAGTAGGTACTAGGTAGTAGGTACAGCAATTATTCTTTGATGTATGAAGAGCGAATATATGTGTGTGTCTAGTGTCTACTACTTACTAGTATGTTTCTAATTAATGTATCTTTTATTATCTATCACTAATTACATATCGATACCATATGGAATTAAATAGGTTTCCTTATTGACCCACATTTTTTTTTGACCTCAAAAAAAAAGAAATTATTTTTATTTTAGCCATAAAAAAATCATTAAACATCAATTAATAATATAAAATTTCTTCATAAATGTTACATTTTCGACTTTCCATTTGTGTATAATGCCTACACAAAATACATACTCGTCATTTGTTGCTCAATTTTTTTTTTTTTTGTCTATAGATAAGCAGTTATTTGAATTTCATTTGAACATAATGAATATCCTTATCTAGTTAACTGATTTTATTATACATGTACGAAATATATATCGAGGTTCCCGGGTTTTGGGCTTTCGCCTTACGATCGCACGGTCCGCCTATTAGCGCTAGGCGCTACTCGCGGGCCGCGGACGTACACGAGCGACGGCATGCCGGACGATCGGTCGCGGGTCGTCTTAGGACCACCAGCACCGGCCGAAACCGTACCTTTTCCGAGGGCGGAGAAGCCGAGGCTTCTTTGGGACCGCGCCTCCAACTAGGTGCAGTTGTTTGGGATCCACTATCGTCACGCTTGTCCCGACAGCCACCACGTTTCAGCCGAATTAGGCACCTCAACCTCGGGGGGCACCGCTTCCCGGACGGGCGTGCGGTGGGGCTCCCCTCTCCCGTGGTACCGACTGGGTTTTTATTTGACGTCGAGGGGTCAACCCGGGGCGAACCCCTCCCACTATTTTGGCTTCCCAGGCCGGCTAGTGGTGGGCCTAACGAAATATATATGTATGAAATCTTTTTATTAAATGAAATATTTATGAATGTTTTCTGTTGAATAATTATAGCTTAATGGCTAATGATATTTTTAATTTTCAAAAAATTATTTAAAATCGAGTTTAAAATACTATCTTTTTCTAATTTAATTATCTATCGGCACGTTGTATTTAAGTACCTATACAAATAGGACATGTTCGCTTTGTCCGGAAAAAAGAGGAAGTCTGGTACCTTAACTTAACCCTAGCTCCATCATGGAAGTCGTGTTTTCCCTTAATTTGTTAGGAATTTACAATATCATAATAATATTTAAGTTAAAAAAATATACAATAATAGGTATAGTAACGTTTTTGTGTAAAATATTGTGTTTTTTGTTAACACTCGATTAGTATACAGTTTGTACTAATGCAAATCACTAATGTTAATTTTGGTATTTATTTCGCTAATACAAGCTGGAAATTAACTACATCATTGTCATTAAGTCAATTAGATTTTGAACGCAAAGCTTCAAAATTATAATAGGTACCTACATAAAAAAAAAATATATTTAATGAACACACATTGGTCAATGGTCATTGGCTCAAAACCTATTAGACCAATTCAAGTTATTTGAGAAAGACTTGTTGTCAAGTGTTCAAGTAGAAGGTAGAAGTAGGTAGAAGTATCTAATCCTTATAAAGTTATCGGTGAATTTGTAGTATTTAACTTTCATTTTTTAATATACCTATTTGACGTGTAAATATGTATTACTTATTACTTACCTATAATTATTATTATTTGATAATTTATTCCTAGTCGAAAAATTGAAATAAAGCCCATCACCATCAGTAAAAAATATTTGGCACCATCCCTGCAGAATCGGTATTTCTATGAGAAGTTCTATTTACGGTGGTTCAAGGCTTATAAAAAGTATATTTAGTACCTAAATTAATTAAAAATGTATTGAAATGAACCAAATAAATAAATTAAATTTGTTTCTTACTATGACTGCCTGCCAAATACTTTTGTAGGAGCAAATTGTTTTGTGTGCTTCACTAAATTTCTAATTTAATTTTAAAATTAAGAAAATATTGTTGTTATATTGTGGCTATAG
The DNA here is from genome assembly GCA_027580255.1 of Therioaphis trifolii. NCBI lineage: Eukaryota > Metazoa > Arthropoda > Insecta > Hemiptera > Aphididae > Therioaphis > Therioaphis trifolii. Next base: position 22,349,740 of record CM050404.1, read on the forward strand.
TAGCCCAATACCCTTATGATGGACGTCTGCTACCTCATCAACACATTGTTATGAATTGTTAATTATTTCGGTACCCAGTGGCGAATTCTAAGAGAAGCCATAGCTAAGAGTATGTCCCTCTTGTTATTTCTTTCTCGACAAATTTAAACAGCCATCACTCATCAGTCTATAACTTATAAGACGCTCTAAAAGAGGATTTGTTTAGAATGAGTAATATACAAAGTGTATTAATTTATTATTTAGTTAGTGGATTAAAAACAAACCAGTAGAAACTAGACTAGTTTGCTAAAAAAAATTTACTAAAACTTCAATGCGATTCATAATACCATAGAATTTATAAATATCATGTTTTTTTTCTAATAATTTCAATCTATGAATATGTATAATACTGTGTGATATTTAACAGATATTATATTAAACATACAACAAATATTATATTACCTTTATTGTTTAAAAATTATATTACAACTATGCATTATTAACCATTATATAATAATTCATTAGATTACCTACATATTTATACAGTTTGTATATGATCCCCCCTCGTCAATTTATCGTAGACCCACCATTGTAGAAACCTATATTACTTTAATCAATAAATTAATAAAAAGTTTACTCACAAAAATCTAAAAGAAAAATGAATATTTTAAGTTTATTAAGGTTTTATTTATAATAGAATAACTAATTAACATTTTAAATGGACAGTTAAAATTTATTGAATAAGTACGAATAATATGACATAAGATGTTACATAATTGGCATGATAAAAATTACGTGACATTGAATATACTAATTACTGTAATTATAATGAATATTTATAGTTATATTGAAATACAGATAAGTGAGTGTAATATTAGATTAGTTATGATAATCCTTATAAAGCTGATAGGACGATATAATCATTGCTGTTTTTATGAAACGGAAATGATAGAAAATGGGAATTTATGAAATTGAGCTGTTATGATGTTGAGAAATTATTAGGTGGTTAAGTAGGTAGGTCTGTCAATGATCTGTGTTCATTGTGGAGATAGGTGATACTATGAATTAATTGATCGGAAAAAGGACTTCAAAAAATGACTTAGGTAATAATTAATAATAATTATACTCTGAACTTATCTTTTGAAATATTTTGAAATAATCTTTTGAAATAATTTTGAAATCTTTTGGAAGTATCTTTTGAAATCGAATAAAATATAAGTAATTATACACCCTTCATTGTCGTTTTGACCATATATAGGTAGTAGCATTGATTTTATAAAATCAATGGTAGTAGGTACCTAATACCATTGATTAAAATATATATACATGTATATTTAATCAATGCTAATACCTATTATCATGGCTGACGAGAGGGTGGGACAGGAGGTGCCAAAGTACCTGGGCCCGGGCCTCTGGAAGGAGCCCATAGTTTCGACTATAAATACAAAAAAAATTATAAATATGTTTTATTAAATAAAATATTTTTTGTCATGTACACAAAAATGAAAATTAAATAAATTTAAATTAAATGACAGGACACGTTTAAATAATAGTTCTGTTGCCACTAGTAGTTCAATACGATACATTTACTTTCGTTCTAGTGCTCGACAGTCTATTTTAGGATCTATCTTAAAAAATACCATTTTGACATGGTAGTATGTTTTTTGTATATGATATAATGATTGTAGAAGATTAACCAATGTATGTAAATGGATTTTATTTATTGTGCGCTAATGTGCTATTTATAAATGTTATCGGGTTATATAAAAAGGGCGAGAAAAACCCTTTAAAAAACCTGTAAAAAAGACCTTTAAAAAAGACAAGAAAAGGAATACTTTAGTATAATTCTACGTTAATGAAAATTAAATAGTTTGTGTATGATTTTATTTTCCTCCAATTATTAAAATATTTTAAGTAAACCAAATATTATATTTATTTAATTCACATATCATCAAACTGTGTAAGTAATTTAATAAAAGTGGTATTCATATTATATGTATTGATATTATATATATATATTAGCTATACTAGTATTATACTAGTATATGTAAGAGGGCCCACAATCGAACCCCGGGGCGCGCTAATGTTCGCGCCGGCCCTGCCTATTATACAGGGGTGGATTTTATCACTCGTCAAGAAAAAGGCGAATAAAGAACTATACGAAATTTGAAGAGTTTTATGTTCAACGTCTAAAATAAATTATAATAATAATTCAGATGAAATATACTTCTATAGCTGGTTACACTCTAGGCGGTTTATCCGCGCGCGGACGCGATTAAAAATCGCCATCGACTGTTATTATACACTAGTGACTAGTCAGTTTGTTCGATCGTAAACGCGATTTTTAATCGCCTGCGACTACGAAAAAACCACGCCAGTATAATGATGAAATAAAGAGCTTACCATTACCTCGTGGTTACTCGAGGTGAACAGTCATTTTCTTATTATTCAAAATTAATTTTTGAAAAACAGTATTTTTTAGTATTATTCATAATAATAATTAACCACCAAACATTATGATTTGGCCTTTAAATTTTGATATTACTAGTGGGATTGTATATAGTGGACACGCTTGAACATAATTTGCTACTTAAATATTTAATAGGTACTTACTTGTATTCCAAATACTATTTTCCTCCGATATTTCTATTATAAAATGTTCTAGAATCTAGATCAAACATTTTCATGCAAATATATACAAATGTACAAATAAAAATTGAATAATTAATAATTGGAACTGTCTACCACCAACAATAAAATTGAAATGGTAAATAAAAATCTCCTGATATGGCAAACAAAACGCTTGGTGTGAATAGTTCCAGTCGAAACAATGTGTTTAATTTTAGCGGTTGAAGGCGAATGTTCGCCTAAAAATTAAACATCCGCGATCAAACGCGGACAATCGCGGGTTTTCTAGTGTGAATATTCTGATTTGATCATGGTTGTTTAATTACCAGCGAATAATCGCGGTGGTTTTTAATCGCGTCCGCGCGCGGATAAACCGTCTATAACCTTATAGTGTGAAACGCACAGTCAATCATTAATAAGTAATTATTTATGCCTTTCATTTTTCTGCACGATAACATATTTCACATTTATTGATATCAATTTTCATACAGTAAACCTTGAAACATAAAAATTAATTTTATATTTTTATGCTGAATAGTTAATAGTAGCTACGATGAATATGTTAGTCAATAAATAATAATACCTATTTGTTATAACTAAACAGAAACATAAGAAATATTTATTTAAATACCTATTTTAATTTATATTAAAGCTGATTTTGAGAAGGACACAATTTGTCGAGTGAAAAAATAATTCGAAAACAAAGCTCCTAAACTCGTGTTCAAAATCCAGCTCTTCAACCATGTGGTATTTTACTTATAGTTATAGAAATATAATAATATATATAATCTTATTCCGGCACAATACAGTTCAAATTCCTAGGTCAAATTGTAACTATGCATAAATAAGGTCAAACAGTGATTTTGAATTCTCGAATTTAACGATTAATTTAACTAGAACAAGTGGGTGTAAATAGGTACTAAATATGCGTATATATAAATTATAAATGTGACGTGGCCAGCGAAAATATGACGTAAGCGTGTTAGGGTGGTGATTATCAAACTGTTTTCTTATAGTGGTGGTATTGAGTAAAATGACTTATTAGGTACCTACACAAGCATGAGCTTGCGCAAAACTTTGGGTCAGGCGCAGGGAATGGCTATATTATAGGCTTTAAAGTTTAAAGGATACTTGCAAGTTGCAGCATAAGTTTTTTTTCACATTTAATGACATTTAAATAAACGAAATGTTCTTTGTATATACCCCTCTTACTCCTCCTTCGAAAAAGGTATTCCAAACTGTTGACATAGATAGGTACACTGTAGGTATTAAAAACCACCAAGTTATGAGACTTTAAAAAAATTTAATTTTCATTTTTACTATCATCCAAAAATTAATTGAGAAAAGATTTTTAAAATTAGAAAATGCCACTTATGTAAGTTGTAAGTATATAACAAGTGTCTCTGGATTGAATGACCCTAAATAAGAATGAATACTTTTAAATATGTATTAAAATAAATTCTTACCTTTTCATATATTTATTGATAAACAAATGAACTGGGAAAATTATACTAGTAAGAATTCAGTGGATAATTGTATTAAGGGGGCTGCAGCGTATCATGATTTAAGGAGTAATATTTAGGCAATTCACATAACATGAACATTTGGGCTATGTCTATGTGTGAGTAGTAAATGAACATTAGTGTGTGTAATCCCTTATCGCGTGCCACGGACTATCAGTCGACAGTGTTACGAATTCCCAGAACTACGTATAATTAAAATGCTATAAAAATGACAATATATGTTCAATTGCGCGCGTTATCTTTTACTATTATATTACCTACTCACTACTCGGCTTTCGCTGCAATTCGCAAAAATGTACAATTAAAAATAAATAATTTGTTAATTTTCGTGATTTTTCCGTATTTTGTCAAGATTTGAACTTTAAACGCGTATAAAAAAAAACTGTGACCAAGGGTTTATAATTTTTTTCATCTGCCTTTGAGACAATAACGTAGGAGCCTTCTATTAAAATTTCAAGCTTTATTAACCAAAAAATAAAATTTTATTGATATTTATAGAAAAAAAAACTAAAAAAATTGAAAACTGACAATGCCCGTAAACAGTTCAAAAAGAGTCAAATTATTTTCAAAATTTTATGGTGTATAGAAAATGCAAATATAAGCAACCAGTGAAAATTTCATGCATTTACGGTCATTTGTTTTAGAGTTACACCAAAAACCAAAATCGATTTTGCGTAAAAATTCCCGTTTTTCCTTAATTTTTCTTTTGTTTTTCGCGTTGCTTTTGAAAACTACTAGGAAATTTTTACTTTTGACCCCCCAAAGTACCAACAAGATTCACTTTCCTATCAGAAAAGTTACTGTTGAAGAAAATTCATACATTTTACTGTCCTAAAAGGTGATGATAGACACAAAAAAATTTTTTTTAAAAAAACACACATCATTGTAAAACCAATACATTCATCGCTTCGCTTATAATCTAAAATAATTTACGTGTTTTTTAATTTTAGGTGCACTTAACTTACGTCTAGCTTTTCTCCCATAACACCAATCTTTACCCATTTTGTAAAAAAAAATTGAAAAAAACACAAAACTTACAGACAACCTCACTGATCGGCGTGTTGTGTTGAAATCAAATAATTCATAAATAGGTAGTATCATTATACTTCGTATTTAAATACATTATGTGGGACATGGGTTGTATTAAATTTGGAAAAATATTATTATTATTACCGACTATTATTATTGTCGCCCATTAGTGATGTTCTATAATCTATACCTATCCAATAATCCTTATCGGCTAATTGTTTCCGACTTTCCGAGAATCTATCACGGCCCGTCGTGCGTCGGCAGCCGCGAGCCGTCACCGAAACAACCTCTCGCACGCGCAGGCACATGTCAATACTTTACGAAAAATGAAATATATTCATGTTTGCGATGCTATAAAAACTACTAACAGCAGTAGTAAATTAAACATACTTCCTGAAGTCCGATTGTAATTTTGAAAAAATGGTTGAATTTATAAACTTCTAGACTATGCTCTTTAGGAATCACTTTTTTTGATTTAAAATTAGATGTGCCCAAAATAAATACAAATGTAATGCAATTATTTCATGGGATTTTTGAAAAAAAAAATCGCTATTTTAAGGTCCTTTAAAATTGAAAATCGACTTCCTAAATAACCTAGATATTTTGTCAACGAGTTCATACATGTATAAAAAATTAAAATCGGACATTCCGAAGTATGTGTAATTTACTACCGCTTATTGGTCTAAAACGCATGAAAAATTCGTCTGCTGCAATCCTCTTAATTGTTTAGTTTTTTTGAGAATAAAATTCTCTATGATGAACTACTGTTTAGGTAAGCCAAATTTAGGTATAACATTTTTAGTAAACGTTGGTAAAATAAGTAGCTATTATTAATTGTGAATTTGATTATTTAGTAAATAAATAATATACCACAGTACAACTTCTCTAAGCCGGACCTCCTGAATCCTCCTTAAAACGGAAAATATTAATAGTTTTGGTTCAAATACCTAGCAGTATTTGATCACCTCTATAACAGAATTTTTTTGGTTCCAAGTGATTACATTTTAGAGATTTTACTGTATTTCATATTAACAATCAAATTTTAAAGCAATTATTAGCAGTCATTTACTAAACCAATTACAATATAAATGTAAATATAAGTAGATCTATATATATGAGTAAATTTTAAGTACCTAGAAGGAACTGTTGATTTATAGAGAACAAAACTTGAACCCCTCGTCCTGTTTAAAGATATGGTCACAAAAACATATAATAATTAATATAAAATCAATGTGTTCTCCATTCTTCTAAGAATATAAAATGATATAAAACATATTTCTAACATGAAAAACGTGTATTAATATTATCATTGATCTTGGTGGTTTTTAAGTATTTTTTAAACTATTTTCATGGACATGACATGTTATTTTTACACATTGTGTAAAGTGATGATGGAAAAAAATACTATCAATGAGTTTGCTACGGTTATCTATCATTTGTGTTAATATTATAAGAAATGGAATATTCTTACTCAAAAATATTTATATACTGAGAAATATTGTTAATTTGGGAATTAAATTTTGAACTGAGTAGAGTTTTTCATTATAATTTCTGTAGTTTCCATCACTGTGTTTGTTATCATTTATTTCAAATACAATTAAATAATGTATTCATGTCAAAATTAATAAAAACTATTAATAATAGTAGTAAAAAAAAAAACTTAATAGTAATAATAACACCTTATGTCTTTTCATATAACATTAATTATTAGTATGTTTGCAAATTATAATAATAAAAAGTATTCAAGAAAACTCAAAAGTCAGTATTTTTTGAAAAAGTATTTTAGATCACTTTGTGTGCAAAATTTCCATTTTAGAACAATTATAGTTTTTAGTTATTATCAGGGCTCGGAACTTTATGCAATTGCATGTTTTTCAGGAAGTTGCATATTCAAAATCTGATTTGATACAAATTCGTTTCATGGTCCATACAATTGAAATACAAAAGTTTATGTTGAATATTTTTGCATAATTTAACTAAATTTATATGATTTCGCATATTAAAAGAATTTAAGCCTATTAATGCATATTTTATGCTTATAATTTATTATTAATAAATTTAAGTATGTTGTACCTAGTATTAATTTCAGTTTTGTTTTCACTGGCCCAGTATTTAATTTTAAAATTTTCGAGAATAAAAATATATTTATTCATACCAAGAGCTGTCATGCCACGGTATCGTTAAATAAGTTGGATCTCGTAATCTTAATGACCGGCCGTTTGTTGGATGGTCGATTACTGCTGGTATTTTAACATTTTAGTTAGACAAATACATGAGAGATTTGTACATTTTTAAAAATTAAATGAATAAATATTAAAATAATTTTTTTTTCATAATCATACTTTTAGATATACATATTTATAATAAAAATAGTCAAAGAAAAATTACAAAAAACATTATTTTGTACCTGATTGAAAAATAATTTTTTTTTCATAATTTTACTTTTATATGAATATTTACAATAAAAATAGTTGCATATTATACTGCATATTTGAGTTTTTTTTAGTGCATACGTATGCACATATTTTATAGATTTTAGTGCATAAAGTTCCGAGCCCTGGTTATTATTTATTTTCAGTTGAAACTCAACATTTGTTATAATACTAATAAGTAGGGCAGAGGACTTGTAGTTTTATAAAAGCACTAAATGTACAAGCACTTATGTACTTAAAATATGCACCTAACATTTTTTTTTTGCGATTTAATTTAAAAGTACTAGTAAAATAAATTCTAGGAAATACATATGCCCACAGACCATCAAAAACAATATAATACGACAAAAATTTAAAGTAAAAATATTTTTATCCAATCATTTTGACTGTACTGTTTGAAATAAAAACATTGACGTAGAAGTAAATTAAATTGTTTAAATATGTCTCAAAAAGTATTATATAGCATATAATAATGTAAAATATGCCCTAAAGTACTCAAAACATGCATTTATATGTAAAATTAAATTTCAAAAATAGCTTTGTAAAAGCATGAAACGTATTTGTTTCGTACTCTGCCATTTTTGTAACCGTGCAAAACAAATATGCAAATGCTACAAGTCCTCTGCTCTACTTATATATACTATTCTTCTTCTTCTTCTTAGGCTTGAAACAGACCATTTAGGTCTAATGCTGCTTCTACAATACCTCTCCATTGCATTCTATCTACTGCCAAATTGATGTTCTATGTAGGGTCAACTCGTGTCAAATCTTTCTTCACTTCAAGGTATCGAACTATCATTGCAGTGGTCTCCATGTGGGTCTTTTTTCATTCTGATTTCTATTGAGCACTTTTCTTATAAGGCATCCTTCTGCACGCCACATGTGTCCAGCCCATTCTAGTCTAGTTTTGCTACTAAGATATTTGCAAATGTTTGGTTTATTATAGTCTTTGTAAATCTTCATTTTTCCTTATATACTATAAGCGTTTTAAAAAATAAAATAACAGTGTAAACTTAGAAAAAACATTTTGTATTTGTCTCATACAGCTTTGACGATGATGATGATGAATAATTAATTATACATTAACCCAGTATCAATGATGATTTTTATTTTCATAAGATATTACTTTCTTAAACTGTCAAGGATGATTGAAAATTCGAACTTAGGGAGTAGAATGATAATCTGAAGTCTCAATTTTAATTTGAGAATAATTACTCAATAAATATTATGAAATAGTACCAGTCATATATTTTTATAATAACAGCCAATAAGTAATTGTTTAGCAAATAAATTGGTTACAAATGGTGACATATTTAATCTTTCATTTTTAGATGTTTTTTTTCAATACAATATTCATCTAAGTATACATTTTCTGAAGTATGAGCTAAAATGAAAAAATGCATAATTAAAAATACTAAAAAATGTTTTCGATTAAATTAAGGTCAAAATTAATGCAGTATTGTAACCACTGAATTGTATTGAAATGCAGTAGGTAACAATCTAAATTGGCTCCATTAATATAGTTTAAAAATATTATTTTCTTCTTTTACAATAATGATTGATAAATTACTTAACTTAAAAACAAGTCTTTTTTTATCTTAAAATAAGTAGAACAATATAATTTGAACCAAAGTAAAATTTTAAATGTGTAGTTCCTTTGTTTGTTTTTTTTTATCAACTTCAGGTTAGGTTTTAATTGAACATGTTATACAATTTAATATTCAAAATAAAAAATAGAAATACACATTTAAAAAAGTATATACATTTATCAATAATATTGCTATGTGAAAATATCCATAATTTACAAAAAATACAAATTACCATTAAAAAACAATATTTTAATTTTTATATTTGTTACTTTAAATGATGTTTTTTTGTGTCTATAATTTTATTAGACAAGTAAGATGTTTCATATTTATCATAGTACAAGTATATTATAAATCTTTATTTAATCCAGCTATTTTTGCAAAATCTAGATTTATATTTACAGTTTTTCCGATATTATTATGACGTTCACGTTCACCAGTTTTTGCATTCATTTGATGTTTGATCATTTGACTTTTCAATATTAAAATATGCATGTACCTACTGTATTGTTGAGCCATTGACATAGCTTTCTCAAATGTTTCGACTCTTTGATTTGGATGTTTAGCATAAAGTATCTAAAATAATCAATGTTACAATTAGAAAAAAGTCAGTAAAATGAAATAATGTTTTATTACTAGAGTTAAAAATTGTCTACTATACTTAAGGTAATTCATATACAAATATATATTAATATCATAGTAATTATAATTGGCTAAATGTCGTATTTTCCAAGATTTTTAGATTTTGAGTTAAGCAAAGAATACCTTAATTCATTTAATATATTAATGATACTGAAATAATCTCAACAATTCTTTCATCAGCATATAACCAAACTTTTATACATTTTTAATGGAATTAATTGATTTTACATACATTTTTTAATGAAAATGTTTAAATAAATAATAATAATAAAAAAACTATCAACAATTAGACTAAAACGGTATACAGTGAGTAAATGCTAATTGGGAACACACAATATCTTTTTGTAGAGCCCTGTTTTTTAATTGGTTGTTGTTACAATGTTTTTTCTGCTTTAGGTTAGTATACATACACAAATTAAAGTGATAACTATACAGTAGTTATAAAATTATAGTAACGTGTAACGGTCACCTAAAAAATGAAGTTGAATATGTTAATCCTAAACGATACTAGTATAATTATTTTCAGAGATAAACTCAAAAAACAGGAAATTGCGTGTATTTTGCCATTGTTTTGTTAAATTACTGTAACTTGGTCAATTTGAGATTTAGAATATTAGTTAAACTACCAAAATTTAGAAAGAAATTATGCGAAAAATAATAAGTGGTCAAAACAAGTGGTAACCATTTTAGAAAACAAAGTTGTACTGTTGTAAAGTTTAAAATTCAAAGGTCATAAAAATATGAATTTTAAGTAACAAAAACCAACAGAAAAATAGAATTTAAATTTCAGGGATCTACTCAAAGATATTGAGTGTTTTCAATTAGCGTTTACACACTGTATATTATACTAAAGCTTTGCTCAAAATCAATTTAGTAAAAAGATAATATATATATATATATATATATATATATATATATATATATACACACACACACACACACACACACACACAAGTGTGTGTGTGTGTGTGTGTGTGTGTGTGTGTGTGTGTGTGTGTGTGTGTGTTCATGTATACAATTAATCATTATAAAATAAAGAATATTTGGCAAATCACTATTAAGTATGTACTCATGAAACTTACTTTATTAATTGAATCAATGCGAGCCTTGATGTGTCCATCTAAAATTAGTTGCATAAGTTCATTTTCTAAATCAGGTAAAGGAGTGTTAAAACATAATGCCATTTTCCTTAAGTCAGCTGAATCATAAGGACTAAAAAAATAAAAATGTAAATGGTTTACAAAATATTTTAAATAATTATATGAAAAATTCAATTGTTATAACATATTTAGTTACCAGAAATATTGTATCATTGCCTTGCTTCTAATATTTGAGTAGAGCTGGTTTATATGAGATCCAATGTACATATCTAAGAGTAATGTTGGCTGAAATTTTAAAGTTTTAACAGTTATTTACAAAAATATTTTTAAGCTTTCTTTAATAAATAAATAAATTTTGCATACTTTTATTTTGTTCAAAATTGTCAAGCAGACTTCATACTTGGACTCGTAAAATTTGAAAATGGCGTCACGTATTTCAGGTTCAAGTTCAAGGAATAATTTGAATGAACTATTTATAGAAAAAAATAAAAAAATATTTGTATTAAATATTGATTATTGTTAAATGATAATATTACTAGGTATAAAATAATATAATAATTTACGGATAAATGTAAAAAATATGGGTAGTATTTTTTACATAACGATAGTATAGACCAGTGGTTTTCCATCTGTGTGTCGCAGTTCCCAGAGGCGTTGACGGTTATTATCAAGGGAGCCACGTTCGAAATAGAAATTAAAAATAAAATTTCCGCAAACCAATACATGTTGTGTGTGTGAGACAGATCGGCCGTCGATAACCGTGTTTGCGATATCGAGTAATAGCAAACTTCGATTACTATTTACAATTAGGTAGATACTAATGATGTTATGATTGACAACAACAAAATTGGATTAAAGATCCTTTTACTACTGATCTACCTTCAGAATTAACAATTACTGAGCAAGAACAACTGATAGACTTATCCTCAGATTCAGTATCAAAATCCAAATTTGCATCATCATCCTTACCAAAATTTTGGATAGCTATGAAGAAGCAATATCCGATTGTAGCCAATAAGGCTATCAGGACTTTGATTACATTTGCTTCTTCATACTTATGTGAAACGGTTTTTTTTTGCCTTGACAGATATTAAAACTAAATACAGAGCAAGACTGAATACCGAAAAAGGAAATGAGAATCACACTTTCAAAATTTACCCTACAATTCGATAATATAATGCAACAAAAACAAGCACAACTGTCTCATTAAATATTAAAATTATTATTATTGTATTAATTGTTTAATTTTATGTAAAAAATAAATCTCAAAAAAATGTTTCCTATTATAAATAACTACATGTCCATCATTAAATTAAAATTAGATTAAAATGATTATAAATAATGTAAATTTGTTTATTTCAAACGTTCGTATGGGAGCCGTATATTTTATTTTAAAATCAAAAAGAGCCATGGACCCAAAAATGTTGACAACCACTGGTATAGACTATTTAATTTAAAATGAGGCATAGTAATATAATTAAAGAGATACAATTTATTTATAATAGCCTTGCATAATATGTTTATGTATGTATATTTATAAAATTTGAAAATGAAGTTAACTATAGCAATAAGTTAACAGAAAATTGATGCAATTTTTACTAACTAAATATTTTTGTATTTATAATAATATATAATATGAAGAACCATGTAATGTTATCAAATTGTTTTTCACACAATAGTTTCAATTAACAACTTGAGGTATTATCTTGTATTATATTCAATAAATAAATAAAAATGTAGAAAAGTTTTTCAAAGAACTATAAAAACTTTGGATGGTACATTATTCTAAGTTGATTAATGTTAAAAAATTGCAAATTAAATTATTATTGATTGCAACCAAATTTAAAATTAAATCACATCATGCATTCAATTACCTTTAAAAATATGATATATTTAGAATTGTTTAAAAGTTAAATTATTTAAATTTGAATTAATAATGATTAGGGTTCAGATGTTGATGATTGAAAATGCTCAATTTTGGATTTTGAGAATATAAATGCACAATTCAGAATTTTTATATTAAAAGCACCAATAAAATTAATTTTACCATGTATTTTTTCTTCATTGATATTATAAAATGTGGATATTTCAAGTATATTATAAATATTATATTAATAAATTAACTCAAATACAATGAATTGTATTTGTTCCTAGTATATTTTAGGTTTTACATGCTGGAATATAATGGAATTGGTCCTGCTTTGCACACAAATACCAAAAAGACAACTTAATTGCCCACAAAGGTACCTCTCATTTAGAATATTTTTTTATATAGATACCTAACTTTTTTATTTTTACATGATTACATTAGGTAATTAAGTATAATATTAGGTATAATAAGTATAATATTTTTCATTAATTGGTAATTATTTCATTTAAACAATAGTTTTATATTTTTTATTACAAAGTACACACTTCAATGTTAAAATATAAATTTGTTTTTCTGCATATTTTGGTTTTTGTATAATTTAAGTTTATATGTTTTTAATTTTAATGTATATTTGGTTATTTTTAGAGCATAAATGCATACATTTTCAAAGAATTATAAATACACCAACATCTGATCTTTAATGATGATAGTACATTGAAAATGTATTAATTAAAACATAGTTTATTGTATTTTCATTTGAAATGCAAAAACAAACAAATTTAATTAAGCATGAATTAAAATATTCTAATTTTCTAAGATTCTGATAATTTTGTAAAATCTAGTTTTTATAATTGCAATTGTCAAATTAATATATTCTTGATATTGTATCAAAATGATTTTTCAGCATTTCAGTCAATTAAATTGTATTATAATATATTATTATTTTAGGAAAGTTATTAATATTAGGCAAGGTAAGGTATTCAAGTATTGAATTTAATCAATAATTTTGATTTTATTTATTAACGTGCTTTATGCCTATATAGATTATTTCCTCTCTTTGTATATTTTTCTATTTTAACAGAAAAGTAAACACATATATTTTCAAAATACAATATTGATTACCAAATTTATAAAAAATTGAATATTATTGAAATTTTGTACTTTTTATAATATAATCATTTTATAATGTAATGTTTCTAACCATATCTAAAATAATCACAGTTTTATATTTGATTGTTATATCTATATTTAGTTGGATATGCATTAAACATAATAAATTACTTACTTATTGCAAATTACATTTTTTTGAAGTTCTGAACGGTTAAAGGTAGCTAATGCACAAAGGCCTCCATAAATAGCAATATCATTAGGTGTCATTACATCAGTAGAATCCCAATAGTCCAAATTAGTTCGTAGAAAATTCTGAGCAGCAACTTTGTATTTACGACCAGCTAGTTCTGCTAAGCCCGTCATACATTTTAAGGTAGAACTGTATGTGGTCTGAAGGTCAGAATTCTATATAAATAAAATATAACCAGTAAAAAAAAAAACACAAATTATTTAATTTTAAATAGAATATAAAGCAATATTACTTACTTCAGTATAATCCGGAGTAGACTCTGCTTTAATGATGTAATTGACAACGTGTGACCAATTTTGCAGGTAAATTCCAACCTATTTAATATATAACAATTTATTATCAAACATTCATTTCAAATAACATATTGATAAATCAACTAAAAACATTTAATTTGTTAAATATTACCTAATGACTAAGATTAATATGTTGAATAAAATTTAACTTCTATTTAGTTTACATAAAAAAAAGAGGCATGCCTCTCACTACTAAAATCCAGGCGCCAATATGCTCATAGGTATATTTTAAATTTTGTATACTACAATTTTTTAACAATTATTTTGAATTTTATTGTACTCAATACAAGAATAAATCATAATTACAAGTAGTGAATCATAAAATGGCAAGTGATCTATTAATTATATGTACATACTTGTAGTACATTTCATTATAAATAATAGATTTTTTAAACAAATTATACTATACAGATTTGAAATCTTTACATTAATAATAAATTATGTTTAAAGTAAATTAATAAAGAATTGTAAGCAGTTGTATATCTTCATAGAATAGTCATAAAAATAGCTACCTTTATTAACTACAAATTTTAATCCTAATAATTATTTAATTAAATTAATTTGAAAACAAAATCAAATTTTGTTAATCTTTACACATTTTAGAATATTTGCTGTATATAACTCATACATATTAAGCAGAATTTAGATATTAAAATAAAGCTTGCTTAACTTTTGGAAAATTTAATAATGATTGTTGTATGCATTGTTGTATGCATTTTGTACATTTTTAGTGTATTAAAATTATGAGCTCAATTAACAAAATTTGATTTCAAAGATAAATAAACAGGAAATATTGAATAAACTACTGCAATCACAAACCCATTTAGATTTATAGTTTATTTTATTTTTATTAAACATTTTAAAGTTGTGACATTTAATTGTTTTTAAACATAATATGGCTTGTGTGTTGTAAAAAAAAAAAAAAATAATAATTAGTTGAATCATTACGTATTTATGCTTTACGAAACAATACTTATTTACTAGATTTTAAAACTACCATTTCCACAATTAAGAATGGATATTTAATTGAATCAATCAATACAATTTTTACATTTGACGCTGCTTTTGTAAGTTCATAAAATCCAACAATTTTTAAGTAAAAACAGTATAATGATAATTATAATAAATATAAAAATACTAATCAAACAATGCATACACAATAAAAAAACCTCAAAAAAAACATTAAATTAAAATTGAACTCATAATTTATATTTGTGTTAATCGTTGGAAAATCTATGTTCATGGTTATTCATTGAATAAAAATATACTTAACTCTGCATATATAGAAGACCATTATACATTTTCAGTTTTAATGTTAATCATTATTTTAATACAATTTTTGATTTATTATAGGTTACAAGAACTGGGTATATAATACCAAAATAAAGTAAATAGCTGACTGTTATCTATGAAATTATGTTATACATACTTTAATAATGTTGAGACACATTGATATAACATGGGAGGAACTAGTACAATAGTCTCGAGCCTTTGAATAACTTTTAGTTGCTTCGATGAGGTCGCCACAATTGACGTAATGATCACCAATTTCATTATGACCACGTCGAATACTTTCCTTAATTGAATTACTTTTATAGTTCTTAAGATCTCCATCAAGTTTTTCAAGTTTCATAGCTGCTTTTTGAGTAGTTAACTCTACCCAACTAGCATTGAAAACTGGTAGTCCCAAATCCAAAGGATTAGTACCGGTAACATCTGGTAGTGAATTTCTATTCCACATATAAATAATTTAACTAAGAAATCATAAGAAATCGTCAAAATGAAATCATACCCTTGACTTTGCTGAAGTTTCTGGTGAAGCGTTTGATACAAATTAACATTCATTGTTTTGATGACATGAGAAATCGCCAGCCGTAATGCATCAGATCGTAATTTAGGACAATGATCAGCTATATATATAAGTCTGTAAATACGAGCTAATCCATTGTAATTGTTAGCATATGCTTCAAGATCCTGTGATCCATATTAAGACATTAATAAAGATGAAGAGCAATTTATTCTTAAAAATTATGATTTTCTTACGAATGAATCAATGTCGACTTCATATACTTCTTCTTCGGTGTTGTCGTTTTCTTCAGGAGGAGCATCCACTTGCATAGGATCTATGACTCCAGCTGCAAGTGAATTGCGTGAAGAGCGCTGAAACGTGATACAATTATTTTAACAGTTAAATATAGTTTATTGTTTGTATTGAATTAGTGTTTACTACATTTAGAGATCTTAATGTCGCCATTTTCAGAGTATTGTTGTTGAGTTATAAGTTAACGACACGTTATGATGCGTTGTTATGAAATAAATTACTTTTTAAAATTTTAAAATTTAAACAAGTGAAAAGCAACACGGTTTGACCACAAAAGTGAAAGCTAGTATAATTTTGATGACTAATGGCGGTCGGCGATGCGGTACGTGATAGTGTGAAAAATGAGATAATGATGGCCACATTGGTATTATTTGCTGTTATAGTAAGGTGACCACAACCATGGTAGGCAAAATGTAAACATGACGGCAGCGTATTTTTCATAGACCTATAAACTAATGGACAGATTAGAGCGAGAAACTACATGACGGAATTATTGTTGAGAGAGAAAAAAGATAGTTTGGGCCGTTACAGTGTGCCAATCGAGCATACAATAAATTATGTTACAACAAATTTGCTTTCATAGTTATATCTTGTGGTTAGGTTGATGAACTTGTTCACAAATCATAATTTCGAAGTCCACAACAAACACGGAAGCAGCTGCTGCTGGCAGCCGGCAGGCACTTCAGCACTTGGCAGTTATTCTTGTTCGTCATTTCAATTTTGAATTTACGACCAACTTGTTTCAATTATTGGACTGTTATTTTTGACTTCTTGTGTTGTAATTTAGAGTGGGATTGTAACAAATAGGTATGATACAAACCGAAACAGTATGCATAACTAGCCTTCAAAAAGTTTAATTGGTTAGAGTACTAAAACTTTGTAACTACTTTTTTTAGTGAAAAGTAGGCACGCCTTCAATCTAAGAACATAATTCGAATAACATGTATGTGATTATTATTTATTTCAATTATCTAATCCCACGAATTAAAATTTTTTTCATCATAATTAATATTTAAAATATTTTAATTCGTGATTAATCTTAAATTAGTTAGTATCAAAGATTATTTATGATAAAAATCTGTCTATGAATGATAACAGTGTTAATATGCATGACAGAAGAAACTTAATAAAAAATACTCCTCCATGATATAGCCCAAACTATGTTTTTTCTCTCTCAGTTATATCGTCTGGATGAACTATGGGCAAGGCGGTGTGGGAAGCGCTGTCCATTAGTTAATAGGTCTATGGTATGGGCATGTCCATGAATATTAAAGTAACTCTAATGTTCATGAGCATGTCCTATCCATTCATTTATTATTATGGCCCGGAAGTTCATGCACAAAAAACTATCGAAATATGCATGCAAATATGCGCTAAAATCAATAAAATATGCACTAAATTTGCTTTTTTTTTTTTTTAAAAAACGTCAAATTATTTTCATTTATGGTAAAAATATAAAATTAAAATATGGGAAAAAACATGCTTTCAGATTTACATGATTTACCTTAAGAGTTACAATTTACAACTATAGTCGATTTCACGAAAAGTGGCACTCGACGGTGGCGCGCTTGGTGGCGCTGTTTCTGAAATACAGTGGTTCTTAATATTGACCGCTAGAGAGCCGGTACCTGTATGAAACAACAGGTGGCCGAACAACAAAGCATTATTGTGTTCTATAATGCTATTCAATCCTATAACTACACCAAATATTTTACCTACCAATAGTTTTTTTTCTTCCATAATATAACGAAATAAAATACTTGTTTTTCCATGTTCATAGAAATATCACAACGTCGTATCACTTCCCGTATTTATCGTGTAACCGGTAACGTTTACTGTTTATATTTTGTATTCGTATGACGTATATAGTGAAAAGTGATATCGAATTCGCGCTCTTTATATTGTTTTAATTTCGTCGTCGACTTGTTGATTTCTTCTTTAAAATGGCTTCTCAGTCTGATACACATTCACAGACGAAAAATACGGTTTTTAATGTGTATCAATATTTTAAAAAGTTATCAATGGTTACGTCTAATCCGGAGATAGCCACTTTTTTTAAACAGACACAGGCAAAAACTGCCGAAGCGTGTGGTATAAGTGAAAGAACCGTGAAACGTATCACCGCGGAAGGAAATAAATCGTCTTCTGCTCCACAGGCTGATGGTCCATCGTTCATTTCCCCACGGAAGACTTATAAACGAGCGAAATTTGCAAGTGAAGTTGACGATTTTGACGCGGATATTGTAAGGAGAATCGTCCACGATTTTTATGACAAACGTGAGTACCCTACGACCTCAAAAATTTTAGCCGAGTATCAAAAAAGAACCGAGTACAAAGGTTCCGGTACTTCTATGTGGCGTATTTTGAAAAACCTCAATTTCAAGTACAAAAAATGTAATGACGGGCGTCGATTCTTAATGGAGCGAAATGACATTGTCGCTATGCGTGTGAAATTTTTGCGTACTATAGTTAACCTTCGCCAAAATAATGATACTCGGCCCGTTGTTTATTTAGATGAGACGTGGGTTAATCAGAATCACACCAAAGGGTACATTTGGCAAAATGAATTTAATTCAGAAGGGCTTAAAGTACCTACGGGAAAAGGAAGTATACTAATTATTTGCCACGCGGGATCCAGTTCATTCGGCTTTGTGCCGGGATCAAAGTTAGTTTTTCGGTGTCAAAGTGGTACTTCTGTTGATTTTCACACCCAAATGAATTCTTCTGTTTTTAAAGAATGGTTTATAAAAATGTTACAACATTTAGAAGAACCATCTATAATCGTGATGGACAACGCTCCGTACCATTCAGTTCTAGCAGAAAACTACCCAAAGGTAAATGAAAGAAAAGCAGACGTTCAAAAATGGCTTTCTGAAAAAGGGGTTGAATATTCACCACTCGAGACATTGAGTGAATTACGTGAAAGAGTTAGACTATTGGTACCAAGACAAAAAATATATGAGCTTGATCAAATTGCGTTGAAAATGGGACATGAAGTCGTACGTCTCCCACCTTATCATTGTCAATACAACCCAATAGAGCTAATATGGGCACAAGTGAAGGGTGAAGTCACCACGAAAAATGTGTCATTTAAAATTTCGGACGTAGAAAAACTTGTGAACGAAGCGTTGGATGCCGTGACCGTGGATACTTGGAAGAGGTGTGTTAGTCATTGCGAAAAACTGCAAGATGCTGATTTTATCAAGGAAGGTTTACGTGACGAAATTTTAGAACCAATTATATTGACAATTAATCCAGATGAAGATTCCGACAATTCCGAAGAGGAAGAAGACATGAATTTTTAAAAAATAAATTGTTATTTGTTCATTATTTTCTTTTAATTATTTATATATTTTTTTAATGTATTATTAATTGTAAGTATTCGTATTTGTAGGTATATATAAATACAATTGTGATACTAAATATTAAATAAGCATAATTTGTATTAAGAAATTTTACATTCAAATTACGGTATAAAATGAATTATATACAAATAATAAGGAATTAATTTAAATTTGTCGCGCTTTGATTGACACATGTTTGAGAGGCCCTACGTCAAAACGTCCACCAGGCGCGTTACCGTCGAGTGCCACTTTTCGTGAAATCGACTGTAGTGACTTTGATAGGTTTTCAAATAAAAAAGAACGGCGATTATCAGCCAACATATTTTTATAAAGAGAAAAGCTCAGGGGCGTAGCCAGTAGGTAGGCTTAGTAGGTCCGGGCCTACCCAGATTAAAAAAAAAAAAAAAACGATATCTAATATTTAAAATAATACGTTCACAGATATTTTTTTTAAACGTATTTACAACACTATTATGCTGAGACCACAGATAAGTCTACCTACTATATATATACATGCTATTAGCGATGAGAAAAATCTGAATTTATCGAATTCGAAATCCGAAATTCGGAGCTGGAGCAAAATCCGGATTTTTAACTTTAAAACATTTAATTAGTATTTTTTTTATCTATGACGTATAATGGCAAAATTACTAAAGTTGATAAAAATGTCATTTATGGGGAATTTCACCATTTTCGCTCCATTTTAGGGTGTTTTTCTCTCACTTGGAAAAACTATTGAGATGAGAACTTAAGAAACTCTCAAAGTACCATCTACAAAAAATTTCGGATTTATAGAGTTGCTGGATATAACTTTTGGACAAATTGAAGTTGAGAATAATAAAAGTTTAATAAAAATAAACATCGTTGTAAAACTATTTCACTCAGAATCTAATTTGTATTCAGATAAATTAGAACTGCACATCTTTTTAAACTATCTAGGTAGCTACTTATTTTTTGGTTCATTTTAAGTTATTAATTATTGATAAGAACAATCGTTGACAAATTTGAAATTTTAGAAGGCTGATATCAAAATTGAAAAAGTCATTATTTCTGTTGGTAAAATCGGTGAATAGAAGGTTATAGTGGGCCTACCAAAAAAAAAATTCTTAACTAGGCCCCTGGAAAAGCTCCGTTCAACATCAACAGATGCTATTGGAGCATACTTGAAATGTGTGAAATCATTAATTTGAAGATCATCTGGAAGGCCATCTGTTGTTGTTTCTTCTCCTGACATGACTTTTGAAATTTTCGACAGTATCTTAAACCCCTCATTTTTCTCAATAACTTGTTCCAATTTATTGTAAATTATAACGCCTTTTGGGACTTTAATGTTTTTAAATTTCTTCATGTCATTATCTATAATTTGAATTTCTTCAACTAAGAGAAACGAGTTTCTTAACTGTTAATGACTGATGTTAAGAAGCCATAGTTTGTGTGAATAAAAATTAAATTTTATGGAACATTTTCATCACATATTATTTGTTTTACTTTTTCAATTGCCACGGCATCATCAGCATTAAGCATATTAACGCGAAATTTTGTTTCCTAATTATTATTATTTCAATAATTTTTACAGAAACTTAAAACTGCATCAATTGCTACATATTATTAGGTTTTTCATTTTTTCGAAAACTCAATTAGTTTTTACTAAAATAAATTATTATTTTAATTTCGCTCAGAATCGTTTTCCAAAAAAAAAAAAATGATTTATCATTAATTTTAAATTTAAAATAGGCATACACTCATACGCATGTATCGTAACAAACACCACCATTATCTAGTCCAAGAGACGAAGAATACCCGTAGTGCGAAGTATGTCCGGCCGGATTTTTTTTATCTTATTTACTATATAAGGTATATATATTGTATTTTATTTTGATGTGAACATATATGATGTTTTACTAACCAATTGATCTTTTTTCAGCCTCAGACATATTATTGAAATTAGGAACAAATTTACTAATGACTGCTTCCCGTGCATTCCGTTTTGCGTTTTTATTACTGTAGTCATCATGCTTCAAGTCCCATATAGCGGACCAATTTTCTATCTCACTAATAAAACAATAGCGCGATTGCAGTCACGTGTAAAACACCCAATCTTAAAATACGTTCTGTCACGAGAAGCGCGACTTTTAGACATCGCGTTCTGCGGCAAAGCCAGCCACTCACACCGTCTGTAGCGCTTCCAATAAGTGGCTGTGGTCGTGTGTGAAACCATCCGTATGTGTTTATATTTTTCCAATAGCAGAGCTGCTAAGCAGCGCTGCTGAGTGGCTTTGTGTGAAGGGGCTCTTATGAATTCAACGGTTTTTTCAAAATTACATTCGAACTTCAGAAAGTATGTTTAATCATAGATAGTATATTTAATCTATGGTTTAATTTACTACCGCTTTTAGTAGTTCCTATTGTAATTTGTAATGCAAACAAAAATATATTTCATTTTTCACGAGGTATTGACATGTGCATGCGCATTCGAGTTTCATTCGGCGACGGCCGTGGCAACTCGATGCAACGTGACAGCGAATATCGGTAATAATAAATCGATAAGGATTAGGTACTTGGAATCACGATTAAAGATACCCATATAAATATGTACATATAATATATATATATATATATATATATTATATATTCATAAATAATGCATGAATAAAGATAGGTAATACAATTTTAAAAATGTTATCTATAAATCATTTAATATAAATCATTTGATTCTATTTATCCTATAATATCTACGATACTACACTTTGATAGTATTATGACGTTGGTTTTCAATCACGCCGAAAAATCACGAGCTCTAGCTACGGCGTCTCGGATAAGTCGCCCACGTTTTCCTGTATCCGCCGGACACTGCGTCGATCAGAGATCATGATTTTCGATTTTTATAAACGCGTACAAAATATTATACCGTCGAACAACTGTTAACGGCCCTCGAGCACTTTTCATTTAATCTGCGAGACGTGTCTGGCCGAACGACGAATACTGCAGATACTATAACATACGTAAATTGTTTTGTAAATAATAAAAACGCTTTAAAAAAAAAAACAAGCATATATTTATTATATAACAGTTATAATTAACAGTTTTTAGCGTCCGTGCTCGGGGGACGCGTTAGGCGGCTTCGGTACCGGTCGTCGACTCGGGGATAACATCCCTCCGAGTCGACGGACCGCACTGTCCAAGCCGCCGCGCCGCGGCCGATCCACGGTTCCTCGCCGGACGGTCGACCAGGGTCATTCAAAAGCAGTGGATACACCGCCCCGCGAGTCGACGGGCTGCGAACGTCGAAGCCGCCAACGCCGGCCGTTCAGCGGTCATCCTCGGACGCCTCGTCGTCGGCATCTTCGCGCGAGATGTGCAGCCGCGAGCAGAGCGCGAACCGTTCGTCGCAGCAGTCCGACTCGATGTCCGACTCGTCGGCGCCACTTCTACCCTCGTCGCTGCTTTCTTCGTCGGCACAATCGTCGTCGTCGTCGTCGTCGTCGACGTCGTCGCCACTGTTTTCGCGGTCGTCGCCACCGTTTTTGTCGTCGTCGCCTTTCACGTCGGTCGTGGCGGCCGGGGTCTCGTCGACGGTAACCTCTTCAAAGCCGAGAGACCACGGCGGACTTACGGGCGAGAACGGCTCCGACATGTCCCCGGTCCACGGCGTTTCTTCGACGGCGGCGGCGGTGGCGGCTAGCTCGGCGGACACGCGGTCGACCGTTCGCTCAGAGCCGCCGCCAAAACAGCCGTGCACCCGCTGACGTTTGGCCGGCGGCAGTCGGCGCTCGTCTTCGTGCACGTCGTCGTCGCCGTGTCCGCGTTTGCGTTTCGACACGCTGTCTTTGCACGCTCGCGTCCTGTACACAAAGCTGATGTACTGTGCTATCTCAGTCAAATTCATTTTTTTTCTTCAATTTTTTCTCGGCGATCTCTTTATACTAGAAACGTCGAAACAACAATGAACAAACGATTTCACGGACGCCGCACGTAGACGGATATCGTTTATTTTCCTCCGGTCGCCTTGGCACGCGTTTTCGGCCAGGTATCGTACTTTCTGATGTTGTTTATTATATTATTTACAATGTTTTGGATTCGCGTCGCGGCTTTATCGCGCCCATCGACTAGACCGATTGAAAAAACCTATGTACGTACACAGTGAAACCTCTGAATACCGGACACTCTCGGTCACCGAAATATTTTCGGTCATTCAGAGGTGTCCGCTATTCGAAGGGAAAAACAAAAGAGGCGACAATGTCCCCGTCTTCATAAAAACGTCTGCTGTTTGGAGGTGTCCGCTATTTAGAGGTGTTCGTCAAGAGAGGTTTCACTGTATACGTATGTATGGGATGCAATATGATAAAAGAGTACGCTCGCGGCCAGTGACGAATTACGAAAAGTGATAAAGAACGTGTTTGATCGTTTAAAGCGGTGTTTAGTAGACTTAAAGTGAAAAATCAAATGGTTTTGTAACGATTATTAGGTTTCGTTTCGATACGATCAAATCGTTTTAAATAGACGACGTGAAAAATAATTAGAGCAATGCAGTTTTTGTTCAATTTCCGTTTTTATTACAGACGCCGCTCCCCCGATTATACCTGACGGTGCTTCTGGAATCTGCGACGCACGGGTCGAGAACTTCTGTTTTATACATTCTGCATATTTTGATAAATACATTTTTACACAGTGATTTGTTCGGCTTCGTTTCGTTTCTAATCCTGTATAATGCGTGAATTTGATTATACTCACACGTACAAAGAATGACCAATCTGGATTTGAAAATTAAATTTGTATTTTTTTATGCGTGAGTCTCGAGTTTTCGATTTTTTTAGACGACACATGCTAAAAAATTATTTTCTAAAAAAACGTATAGTTAAATTTGCATTCTCTGAAAAATAAGAGAGATATAAGCGTTTAAAGTTCGATATTTTTATAGGTAACTATTATTCTCGTCTAAATGAAAATTAAAGTTGTATCATGATCATAATCACCCACCTGTCATAATATCCGTCGTCATCCAGGCCTTTTTATTCCAACACCAGTCAACGGAGAATTTATTTACGTCTAATTTTTTGAAAACTCGCTGTCGTTTTGCCTTACCTATGACGGGAGGACGTTCAAACTCACCAATCATATTACAGCACAATAGCACAGTCAACCGTTCTTTTGAAACTTTTCCGCCGCTGCAAGTTTCATTTTTAAATGGCATAGTGTTATTGGGTAGAACTTTAAAAAAAATCCCAGTCTCATCGGCATTGAAGATGTTTTGCTATTCATATTTAACGATTATTATTGGTAATTTATATATACATATATATATTTTGTTTGGGGGGGGGAGGGGGGTTGGATACAATTTTTTTTTTCATTATCAATTTTTCGTGGCCGAATTTTCGTCACATAGTCTGAATACCAATTATTAACTATTTGTATAAAGTGCAGGTCACACACAAAAACATATATATGATTTAATGTTTTACAGTGTAGCTGTGAAAATAACTTTGCTTTTTTACAATGATAAATAATTGACATGTACTAGATTATGGAAGAAATGCATTTAAACATTCTCCGTTTCACACGGATACCAAAAATATTAAACTCGAACACGAATGCGAAATGGTTCAGGACTTTTTTTATCACAAGAAAAGAACAAAATACTAAAAGAAAAGCACGTGCGATTACGTTGTAAAAGTTAATTATAGATTATTTGATATTTTTATCAAAAGCAAAATATATTATAGTAGACAGTAGTTATCTTATAAATTATATGTAGCCTTAGCGGCTGCATATGGAATGTTAAATGTCGCCTATTAGGTGTCAAAATCTTTTTAAAACGGCTAATGATCGTTCCACATCAACCGATGTAATTGGAGAATATTTGAAACGCATAATATCAGAAGGCGATAATTCCAAATTTTTCGAAGGGTGTCTGCCACTCATTATGTCATTGATTGTTTTAAAATAAATGAAGCCTGGATTTTTTTTTTTTTTGTTGTGACGGCATCAATTTTCTTTTTTACAACATCTCCTATTGGTCCGCTTACGAGTTTTAATTTTTCAACCGCTGATTCAACGATTTGCATAGTATCATTTAAGGACATAAGTAATAAATATAGGTGGGCATATTTTCATATCCAAATTTATATTTTATTTTATTGCAATAATCATCGTGAACCGAATACATTGAGTGCAGACTAGTGACTACGCTCTTTATAGAATATTTATCTAGATACATTTTTATAGGTAACTATTATTCTCGTCTAAATGAAAATTAGATGACAATTTTTATTTTTATCTAGATAAGATAATTTCGTAATGTTTTTATCTAGATGAAGCATCCAGATAAATTTATCTAGATAAAGTTATCTATGGCATAACAATGCATTGAAATTAGTTGCAATTATCACCAACCGACCAAATTGACCATTAGAAATGGCAATTATTAACAACAGTATAGTTAAAAACGTATTGATTATATTAACGACAAAATGGATTATTTATTTATTTATTTATTTATTTGTTAACGGGCTGGGCCCTATTCAACAGTTTAACATAATACAATAATACATAATTTAAAATAATTAATACAATGACACAATTAAATTTATATAAGATAATAATTACAGAATAATAAGTATAATAATGATCAGTGGCGCCGATGTATATTTCATGTTATGGGGAAAAATACTAGTGTTAGACCCACCTACTAAAAAGATAAATAGTTAGTTACGCTCGAATAATATTTTATTTATTTCTAACTATATACAAACAAGGTACTGCAAAACAAACCATTTTTTTAAACGTAATTAATACATACTAGTACTGTTTTATCATCAATTCACAAATATTTATTATTACCCATCCACCTACCTGACCCACCCAAAAATAGTTCTGGGGAATTTTCCCCAGTTCATACCCGTGTTCGGCGCCATTGATAATGATAATAAAACAAATATAAAAATATATAATAATAAATGAATCAGTTTTGATGAACGGTGCTCTCATTGGCCAGCCGCATCATGCGGTCTAACGGGTTATTCCTGCCATAATTGGTAGTGTGCGCAGAAACAACGAAAGGAGCATGGTATCTAGTATTACAGGAAGGAACTTTGAAATTGACTATCGAGAGAAGTGAGGGAGCATTTATACGACCATCAACCAGTTTATTCAGAAACTCTATGTAGCGTTAACTCGCCTGTCAGCCAGTGAAATGAGGCTGAGTTCCTGCATAACTAAGAAATAGTCGTGGGGAGGATGATTTATTTTTAAGACAAAAACTGCGCAAGATAAGAACCGTCTCTGAACACGTTCTAATTGACATGATTCAGATACCGTATAAGCGTCCCATAGGACCGATGAATACTCTAAAAGTGAACGGACCAATGAGCAGTATATAGTTTTTAATGAAGAAGATAGATTGAACTCCTTTGATATGCGCATTACAAACCCAAGCGTTTTTAAGGCTTTGCAGCATATCATTTCAGTGTGGGAGTGAAAATTGAGATCGGAATTAAAGATAGTACCTAAGTCTTTCTTACTACAAACCGATGTTACACTTGAACCATTGATGGAGTAAGTATAGTTTATAGGGGAGCGGTGTCTTATGAACAACAGATGAGATAATGGTAATAATTAATAATAAAATTTGTTTCGCATGTGTTGTTTTGCCGGTGGCTGCTGCCTGGCCGACGTATGTTCCCGGGCTGGCCGCTGCTGTCCACCCGGTGGTTGTCGCCTGGCTGGTGGATGTTGCCTGGCCGACGGCTCCTGTCCGGTCGGCGGGTGTAGTCTGGCATGCGGATGTTCCATGGCCAGCGGGTGTTCCCTGGCCGGCGTATATACCTTTGCCGGCCGGTGTTCCCAGGTAAGGGGGTATGGTCTGGCCGTTTGCTTTTGTCCAGCCGGCGGTCGTCGCCTGGTTGGCGGGTGTTGCCTAGCCGGCGGCTGCTGTCTGGCCGTCCAATGTTCCCTGGCCGGCGGGTGTTCCCTGGTCAGGGGGTATGGCCTGGCCGATTGCTGTTGTCCGGCCGGCAGTTGTCGCCTGGCTTTCGGATGTTCCCTAGCCAACGGCTGCTGTCCAGTCGGCGGGTGTTTCCAGGCATGTGGGTGTTCCCTGGCCGGCGTATATACCTTTGCCGACGGGTGTTCCCTGGTCAGGGGGTATGGCCTGGCCGATTGCTGTTGTCCGGCCGGCAGTTGTCTCCTGGCCGGCGGCTGCTGTCCGGCAAGTGATTGTCGCCTGACCGGTGGATGTTCCCTGACCAGTGATTGTCGCCTGGCTGGCGGCTGCTGTCCGGCCGGAAGGCGTAGTCTCCGGGATCCAGCGTCACCGGCCGCACTGACGAGCTGGACGCGTGCAGGCGATTCGGAAGGCCGCTGGTGTAGTCGGACGGGTAGTGAGTCGGACGCTGTCGTAGCAGGAGAGTGCGTCCGTGGTGGCGAGGCAGAGGCGACAGCGACGGTGGCTACGGCGGCGGTGGCGGCAGCGTCGTCTCTAAGAAACTTGGCTGGTCCCACGACGTCCAGTCTCACGGCAGTCGTGTCTGGGCCTACGCACTGCCGGTAATTGAGGCGATCGACGCGGCCGACGAACCCGCGGTACCGGCCGCGAACGCTGCACACCATCTCTTGGGCGGCCACGCGCCGGAAGCGGGTGAACCGTCGGAGTTCCGTGCCGTCCGGCAGCGTGACGCGCACGGCCACGGTACCCTGGTCACGGGAGTCGGTGTGCACCGGGACCTCGGCCACGACGCAACCGGCCGCACCGGGCCGCGTCACCACGGCCATCTCGCACCGGCCCGCGGCGAACGAGTAGTGCGTGGCCACGTCCGCCGGCGCCGCGCGCTTGGCCGGCAGGCGCATCACTATCACCACCTGCCCGTACTCGGCGCCCGAGACGCCGGCGGCGTCGGCGTACCGGCCGTCCAGGTGGCCGGGCCTGAGGGCGCCGCCGTGGCTCACGGTCACGGTCACGGGCCCGCGGACGGTCGTGCCGTCGTCGTCCGGCGACCGTTTCAGCTCGTGCAGCAGGTGGACCGTCGTCAGGTTCGCCAGTGGGCACGGCGCGAGGGCCGGCGGTATCGCGACGTTGACGATGACGAGTTTTTCCATCTGCTGTAACGCGAGAGAAAAAACGTCAATGCTGCTGATTCTCGTGGGGCAGGAGAGTTGATATAAAATGTACACCCATGTGACGATGAACACGAATGAAATCGACAGGACGTGTTACAGCTACCATAAGATATATCGGGGGGACATTATATCATCCGACCTGATATCACACACACACACACACACACACACACACACACACACACACACACACACACACACACACACACACACACACACACACACACACACGCATACAAGCATACACGGGTTCACCGAAAACTACACTTACGGTTGTTGACGTCTCCTTCCGGCAACGACTGGTCACGGTGGAATCGCCAGTCCATCTAATCGGGACGGGCATGCCGTCGGAACCAACGGTATGCCGTGCTAAAGGGATCGTTGTCCCTTCGGCTTTGGCAGTTGTGCTGGTGCCATCCTGCAGGTTCCGTCCGTCTGCCGTCGTGGTAGCTTTTCCCGTCAAGTATCTGCGCCACTTGGCCCATGCTTTTTGGAGTGCGTCCGATGCGCGTTGTACACCATAGTACATGGCACGGACTAGGCCGTTGAAAAAATTGCCGAAATACATTTTTTTTTACAGATCTCGGAGTGAACAGAACAATTTCAATTAACTTCGATTAAAAATAGTTTTCGTTCGTGTGATCAACACTGAATATATTCCACATAACAAGTATATTAAATATTATCAACAAACTCACATGGAAACTAGATACGATACGTTAATTCAAAATATACTATAAACACGCATATTTAGGCCAAACAAAAAAAATAAATCAATAAATTTAACCTGAAATAAAATTTGTTTTCCCAACACATTGGTACTGAAAATTTTAAACATAACTATGCAACATTTCAAACAACGTTGAAAAAATCGAATCGGAAAATTTCATTTGTTTTTTTTTGTATTTGTTAATTATTTGTTTTGTATAATGAACTCTTGAAACAATAATGTCATTAAAATTTTGAGACTATTACCGATTACTGACCGCAGTTTTATTTAGATGGCCCTAATAACATCACAATTGACTGACCCATTTTGATATGATTTTAGAACTTGGAATTATTTGTTTTAGTTGATAAATATTGTGTGAAAAGTATAACGAAACATTTTAGTAATGAACGATAGACTAACGTTAAATCATGCAGTTGTTGAAGCGAAAATTATTTGATTAGTTTTCGTTATCTGACCGATGAAAAAATCCATTTATTCCAAGTCTTTTACGATAGGAAAATGACTCCCAGAAATTTGATTACCCGAAATTTGATAGGAAGGGAGTCCAAAAAATACTTTTGTACTCTGAGTCTTTCAGAAAGAAAATTTATTCAACTGATTTCGTATATTTTCTTATGTTTTCATTAGTTTGTTAACTCCAATAATATTAATTTTCACCCGTGAAAATAAATAGGTAACAGTCAATATATATAGTACATACAAGACAATAGAATTTCAAATATATTTCTTAGATAGAAATGTCGAAAATTCTCATTATAGTAATAAATACACAATAGAAGTAATATAGTAAGTAAAACGTATGTTTTCTAAAAATCATTGAAATTGCTGTGTTTTTAACTTTCCGCATTCTTATTTCATTTGGTGGATTCACAGTTTATTTTTGTCTCACTGCCTCGCGTTTATTATTATTTTTACCGTGAAAACGATTTTGCAACACTTTATTAAAATTTGTGAAACTCAATATTTTGATTCTCTTAGAAAATCATTTTAAACACATTAAAACAATGGAAATGGTATCGGCAGGTACCATGTTTCATAGTTTATTAATTTTATTTTGGAAACGTTCCGTTTCTTCATACACACAACCAATATAAATGTATTTTTGTCATTTTATCTAATCTGTGTATGGTTATTGTTACGTAGTTCAGGATTTCCTTTATTTTTACGTCACCCTTAAATACAATTACTTTAGTATTTATCTCTCTTAATCAAAAGAACAAAAAGAGCCTGGGTCAATAATTATTTTCTATAGTTGGAAGAAATATGACATTATTAAAAATAATCTATTTTCCATATTATTACTTATCATCTATTATTTCAACTATTATTTCGACTATTATGAGAAAATTAAATGCCCAATATGCCAGAAATACTAATAAGTTTAATATACAAACGTCATTGTTACAAAGCAATACTTGGATATTCCTCCGAACATGATTAACCACCCGCCAGATAATTTTTATATAACCATAATTTATTAATCAATTAATTATTAATTTAATTATTCTCCGACATCATTATATTCATTATATTAATCTACTCATCTACAACAAAAGCATATTCAGAAGATAATGTTTCCATGCAGAAGGAACCCGATACAGCGAATGTTATACATTTATTAAATTTTTAGTGAGCAAGGACAGTAATTAATTCAAACTTTTTATTATGTTAGCTATTTGTTTTTTACCATTAAAACGGTAAGTTAGTTTAAACAAAAAAAGGAATTTTTCACTGATTTCGACCAGTCAAATTCCGACGGTAAAGGTTGTATGAATCACTATTTGTATTATGTCAACTACGTTATTATGACATTACCACTTATACGGCGTGATCACGTCTTTGTTTTTTTTCCGTTGAAAAAGAATAGTCGTGTATGAACGTAATTTATCGCGGTCGTTGTCGATGCGTTCGGTGTGGCTGTGTGGGTAACTGCCGTCGGACCTTGCTACATAATATTTACCTTACGGAGCATAATCTCTTTTGGTTTGTTTGAACAAAGACGTGTCTCGACCACCCCAGTATTGCCCGAAAGGCAGTGGCGGCTACAGTGAATTTACCATGTGTATCCAAATGCTACTGCAGTATTGCAACCATCGTTAATTAGAGCAATACAGCAAGATAATTATGTATACTATTTAATATTTACGCTCTATTATAATATAATACCTATAATATTATGTCAAGCAGTCAACCACCTACCCAGAACCCACCCTCCCCATAATCATGTGTCAAGATTTTGACTGGACAAAAATTCTTGAAAATTTAATACAAGGTACCTAATATGTCGAACTTATCGGTATAAAAAAAAAATTCAAAGCGTAATGCACAATTTTTTTTTTATAAGCATAAAAAGTTCATATTTTTACGAAATGTGTAGAAAATCGCGAAAATTTGAAGTTATTTTGCAGTTGAAAATTCATAAAATTTTAAGTATTCAAAACTAAGAATTGTAAATTCGGTACAAAGTTTGACATACGTTTTCCTTCAATTATCTGTAAAAAAATTTGCACTGGAATAAAATCAAAAATTTTTATGAGTGTTTGAAATTACAATTTTTTCACATAATCGCGTAAAATAACAATTTAGGCATCATTGATTTTTGATATTTGTTCTTATTCAAAAAGTATAGGTCGTAGAAACTTAAAACTTTTACAAAATTTTTAAATAGGCATTTTCTTTACATAGTTGTATTTTCAAAATATTTCGTTTATTTTTTAGCTATTTATAGGCATTTGAATAATTCGATTTTTCTTAGATTTTTTTTTATAAAAGTCGATAACAATTTTTTGGCCCTACCAAATCGCTTGAAAATTTAATAGAAGGTTTTGAATAAGTTGATCTAAGAGTGATTCAAAAATTATTCAAATACATAGGCACAATTTTTTTTTATAAGCAATTGAAGTTCAAAAATCGACAAAATTTGTCAAAATCACGAATATTTGCAAATTATTTTGTAGTTGAAAATGTATAAAAATTTTTGTATTCAAAGATAAGAAATGAAAATATTATGTAATATCACAGCTGATAAAGATAATTAAATAGATTAAGTTTATTATAATATAATCAGTAGCTGACAGCTGTTCTATACAAAATATTGGTAGATTGTAAACACAAGGTGTATAACGTACCTTTACATGGTTGAATAGAACGTTACTAACTTCCAATTTCCAGTTATTTTAATGTGTGTATCAGTTCCATAAACATGCGGATTTTATATATTATTATTAATTATTAATATTTAAATAGACGTAGCCACGGAGCATTCAGCATATATGGATGGCGGGGTCGGGTGGTACCGTCACGATAGTGCATTTAGGCAAATAATATGGTATTTACCTACGCCCTATCTATGCACATCCTGGTTTGTCCAATGCTCACGAGCAGAAGTCACATGAATAGACAAATGTAAATTTAACCCAATCTAGGATATTAAAATAAAATATATATTACAATTTAAGGCTGACATCTTCATCCTCGTTCAGAATCGTTTTTTTTTTTATAATATAAAATAATTCCAAAATCTATCCAATAATGCCTAATCTAGCAATGCATCTCGTGTATCCCACCCAACTACTGTATCCTGTACTTAACTTACAATGATTTATCATTGCATTCAAATGTAAAGTACCATACAACTAAACTATCGTAAACCAGGTGATCCCATGATAGAAAGTGCTATACACTCCTCACCATTATCTTGTCCGAGGAGCGAAGCGACGAAGGACGAACTTCCACCACCATTATCTTATCGGCTTTTTTTAATGTTTGTCTTGTCTTGTCTCGCCTTGATTTGACTACCTGATATGCGCATATATAAAACAAATTGTTTTTAGTTGACTAACACAGATTTGCTCTTCTGGTGTGCGGCCGGCCTAAAAAATGTATATACATTTTTTTCGCCCGCAACTGCGTAAACAAGACTTATTGTCAAAGTCGAATTTTCCTCCGATATCGTTCGTGTCAGAGCCGTTCAGAAGTAATGAAAAAATAGTTACGAAAAAGTGTATACCGCAAGTAAACAGACGAGCTGGTCTGACCGTGTTTAAAGTGATTTATATGCGGCGACGCGTACCTACAGTAAACCGAAAACAAAAGTTTGAAATCTTATTAAAAAAAAAAAAAACAACACTATGGTGGAACTTCGTGTTTGGAGTGTCAATGACCGCTGGTCATTGGTTTTTAGATTATTTGGCATTTCATAGAAAAAAAAAATTGACAGTTCTGAATCTCCGGGGTTCAGTAATAATACAGAAAAGTACGTATATTTTTCTTTAGAAGTCGGTAAGAAATTGAAAATTAGATGGACAATATCCCAATATTATTGTCATCAGTTTCGGGAGTTTTCATTTGGGAAAAACCTCACGAACTCAATAGTGAAGGTAAATAAAACAATAAAAATATAAATTGTCTTCAAAAAATCACATTTGTTATTAAATTATTAAATTTCATTGATTCATGTGGCAGTTATATATGAATTAATATGTAGTAGGTACGAGCATTCATTTTTACGAGGACATTAACGGTGTTTTTCAGGATCTATTCGTAATATTGTATACATTCAATAAATAAGTATAGACTTGGTTGAAGTGTTATTATTAGTCACAATAACTATCAATGGCGTATTTACGGAAGGTAAGGTTCACGGGTTCAAACTTTTCTTAACTAATCCTTCTAACTTAAAAAAATAAAAATCTATTATATTTTTTGTTTAATTGATCATACTTTTTTTTAAAACATACTTTGTTAATGAAGAATGACGGATATTACAGAAATATTTCCAGCTGATAAGTTATAAAAATGTTTTTATTTAATTTGATAATTTAATGCTATTATTTTAATTACTTTTGACATGTTTTTACTAAAATGTAAATACCTAGGATGACCGATATTAATTAAGGAAATTGTATTGATATCAGATCAATATTGTCCACTTATGAATTAATATCAACTGTATTATCGAGTGTTATTGTTTGTTCTAAAATAAAATTAAGTTTTACTTTGGGAATTTAAAAATTTTATATCTTAAAAATATTTAAAATATGTTATTGATAACAATGGTTGGGTTTTGGATTGTATTAAAATTAGTGAAAAACGCGTAGAAAATTATGTTAAAAATAGCAAAAGCGTCTTAAACACTTGGTTATGTAAAGTGAAAATATTTTTTTAATTGTTTTTTTTTCTGATTAATTTCATCGATTAATGATTCTATATTACCTATATGTGAGACCATAACTGTTTAGATCATTTTTCTTTAGGTGTTTACCCAGTTGTGAATCGTGATTCAATGTAAATTGACTCACAAAAAAACACACACACACACACATACACACAAGCACGCACATACACACATTCTCTTATGAATACGATATAAATAAAAACAATCGTACAAGTCAATAGTGAACACTATTTTATTTTCATCGTAAATATAATGTACAGAATATTTTGTCGTTACATGTAATTGCGTATTGTGGTGTGAGTGTGTGTGTGTGTGTGCGTGTGTGTAAACTGAATAGATGATTTAGATCAGGGAATAAGGCGTTGCAGTCTTGCGTAAAATCAACACGTGTTACTCGTACACGATTATATCAAATAACATTAGTAATAATAATTGGGGTTGATGCTTGTTTCTCCAAATATTCGTAACTTCACAGGTGGTTAGCGTGTTAAAGTTATTCGATTGTGATTATTAATGTTTCATTCATGTGAATTTGTATTAATTGCTTTGGATATATACAATTTCCAGGGAAGTTTCATAAGGCATGCTTGTCCTATATTCAATGTTCAAAGAATGAATAAATTTGATTTTTTCCGGCAGAATTTGAAACACGGTAAAACTACAATTTTGTCAACAAAAATATAATTAATATTATTATGGTGATTTTTCAAACTTTTTTTGATTTTAATTGAATGAAGTATTTGTTATACCATACAATTTTCGTTAACAATTTTCGTAAATATCGATGGCACCAGTGACATATTTACGGAAAGATGTTTCTAGGTCTCCCCCTCCCCTCAGAACTTAAAAACGTCAGTTAATATAGGAATATCATTAGTTTGGATTTTTTTTTTTTTTATTTGAATGAGTATTTTTTCCTAAAACATTTTTCCTGTATACGGACCACAGAAGACTTATTTAATATTACGTAGTAAATAGTTATGATTTTTTCATTGTATTATTGAATGAAACGGCGCTCTCACCAACCGCCGTTTCTCAACTAAAACGTTACGTATAATGTTAATACAATTTTAATGTTATTGTCCAGTTTGTTTTTCCGTTTCTTGTTCTGGTAATATATTCTCATTGGTATTGTCAACAATATTTTATCCCATTACATGTCACATTACATCAATTGTTACATAATTAAAAATATAAAAGAAAAATATTGAACTTATAGTGTATCAACATTTTTCAGTTTAAAATTTGTATCAGAATATACTATAACCATTTATGTTATCTTAGTCTTACCAACGTGCAACCAATTTTGTGTTAGCTTTGAAATTGGAGTAAATCGATCTATTATCGAACTTACGGGTAAGAGCATACATATGTGTGTTTCTACGTTTCTTTTTCACAGTAGGTACAATAACTTTAAGCCAGTTATGAGCATTTGAAAATTGTTGTATTTGTAATATCCTTGTATTTATGTCTGGCAATATGTCCATTAACAAAAATATTTAACCTAACACTACAAAGTTGGTTCTACCGAATGCAATATTAGTTATGATTTTCGTTGGAAAGACGGATACAACACTCATGTGAGCGTAGTACACTCTTATCTGATTATCACCTTATTAGTTGTTTCAAAATAAAATAAAGTTTATTAATTTGAGAATTTATAAATTTTTAAAACCCTCCCCATAAAAATATTGTAAATACGCCACTGGTCGATCTTTGTAATATAATTATACCACAAACATACCTGTCTATGGTCTCATGTAAATAAATGATGTAATATTCGAGTAAAATGTTTGTGCATGAGCACGAAAGGCATTATAAAGTATATATTATTATTATTATGATATAATTACAACGTGTTTTCTATTTAAATAGTGTCGATGTAACGCTCAAAATCGTGTATACATTGTATGTAATACTCTGTACGGAGATTTTGTTTGTTAATAATAATAATACACAATCATCTAAAGCTAATTTTGCATGGTAAAAAAACTTAACTATAATTTCGTATTTTCATTCACAATGAAAAATACACAAAATGTATAACGAATATCAAACAATTTATGTACAAAAAAAAAAAAAATATATATATATGTATAATATATACGATTATTATGTATATTTTTGTCGTACTCTTTGTAATTGGGCATCTACACTTTAAATATCAATTACTATATAACGATAAGTACTCTTTTTAAAATCTATATAATATTTATAACATATTTATATATATATATTTATAACTGTATATAAACTTAAGTAGACTCACTTATAGTTATTGATTACAAATGCTTACATAACAATTATTATAGATACCATCAACGTTAACTACAAATGTAGCGTAAAAAAATAATATA
Organism: Therioaphis trifolii; assembly: GCA_027580255.1. NCBI lineage: Eukaryota > Metazoa > Arthropoda > Insecta > Hemiptera > Aphididae > Therioaphis > Therioaphis trifolii. The sequence continues at coordinate 22,387,004 of CM050404.1, forward strand.
ACATATATTATAGATATACCGATTTGACGAATCAACAATGAACGTTTAACAAACTAATTTTGCGAACTTCTTGTTATGAAATTTGTCTGTGTTATTTGAGCTTTGCACATTTTCATATCGTAGTAGGTACCTACTACGAAGTACGTGAAAGAGTCGTAGACCGACGGTTGGACATAATTCATTTTACCAATTGTTTACAAATAATAATAATAATATTAATAATTACAACAGTAGTGATAATAATTATTTCTTACTAATCACATGTTTACCTATCGTGTACGAAGTGATGAACTTCAATTGAAGTTTTTATTTTTACTTTAAAAAAAAGTGCTTAATGCGCTGTTGTCGAATTCCGTCCCGTCGAGGTTTAAATAGGTACCCGAATTCCATCTCGTAGCCAAGCGATGTTGGTAATATTCAGTGGGTTTTCGAATATAGAGCGGTACGTCATTGACCATTCGGATCAGATACATATAAGTGTAAGTAATAATATCTCGAGTCCACACAAACGCCTTTTCACGGATTTTTCAGATCTCAAAAGTACTCTAGTTTCTAAATTAATTGTCTCCTATTACTCGATTATAGCAATGCTCAGCGGGTGGTAATAACTAATATTAATTATGTAATGAGTGTAAAACGAAAAAATAAATAGTCGCCATACAGCTATAATAACATACTAAACACTGAAATTGAGAACATTTTTCTTTTTAATTAAATAAAGTAGGGAAAAGTAACCATGATATATTAAGCTGTGTCGTTTCGGTTGACAGTTTTGGCCGTCATGTTGTTTCTCCGTACTTATGATGGTCGGAAAAAAAATGTCCAGAAAAAAAATATATCCCGTTTCGGATAAATAAAACTACACATTTCTAAAACGATTTCCCACTGGTACTTGTTATTTCATAAACCAAAATGAATTTATGAATCTCATCTGTGCGTGATGATTCTATATTATTATAGTTGCGATGAACTTTGGTCGAGTAGTATTTAGTATTCAGTTTAATCACAAGGAAACAAACGCTAGAAGAGTAAATGAAATGAAACCGAAGGTGTTATTTCAACGTTTTAGCGCGGAGGAAAATCAGATTTTCCAATTTTTTAGGACAAAAAAAAATAGAAAGATAACCGCCCCCTTGATGACGACATTGATTACAACAATCGCCTTGTGTTCGCAAACGAATTTCGTTGAAAACGAGCGAGACACCTCACTCGCTAGACGTCTGTGTACGAGCAGTGTGTGGCGACTATCGAGACTACCGAGACAACGGGACTTGCGAGAGCCGTATGCATTATTGGAGGGGAACTTATCAAGCTCTCTTGGAATGAATTTATTCCTTCACTTTACTAATTGTTCCACCGTTACTAGCGGTGTTACTACTCTAAATGTAAAGTAACTGAAACTCGTTGCCTAAAAATTTTTCTAATGTTCATTGGTAAGGTGAAAATGTACAGCTTCCCCACAGATGTAACTAAATATCCACCTATGGCCGTACGACAATCGCGTGGTGTGAACTGATAGCGTGGACGCGTACGCGCGACGTTTCGCGGTGTTGACGGAAGCTAGGTGCATATTTTGATTGGCGGCCGTTTCTTCTTCGCCGAGGCGTATCGCTCTCGTCTACGATCTGTCACGTCATATTCCCGCGACTGGAACGCGATCTACTCTGTTCATATCCGAATACGTTTTCGGGACGATAGCAGTGCCACGAGTACCATAGGCGTGATTAGGGGAGAGGCTCGGGAGGGCTTAACTACTTACTTTTAAGTTTTAAGCACCCCAAAGCTTCATCTCTATCAAAAAAAAAAAAAAAAAAAAAAAAAAAAAAAAAAAAAAAAAAAAAAAAAAAAAAAAGGACGTGTAAAAAACTTTTAGTGGGACTCTCGTCGTTTATCCGACTGCTTCAAATAAATATGAATTTAATGTATTTTCATTCCGACTAATATTGCCTCTGTGACATTTTCTTGAATTTACTTAAAAGAACGTGCTCGGGTGAGTGATAATTGCGTTTATTAACGTTAATTTTTTATCAATAATTCATCAATGGATTTATAGAAAATATACATATTGTTTCTCATTGACTGTGATATACATTAAGTACGAAAGCATAAAACATTTTCAATGAAGTGTAATTAAAAATACTATTTTTTTCAAGGGATAATTTTAAATATTTTATAATTTTAAAATTAAGATCATATTTAGATTTTTTATGGCACTGTTTTTGTTTTTGTTTTTGTTTTTTTTTTAATCACATTTTTACTTCAATTTGTATTATTTTAAAACCAAACTCATGTATACATTTTATTAATATGAGTTCTACGGGCATATTTCGCGTTTTTTGGCGCATAACTTACTGTACATTAAAGAGCGTATTTCGTGCAGTATTTTTCACTGCATAAACATTAATTCGGACTCTAGACCAATTACTTTATAGCATAGCCAACACTTTTATGTGATAATGATAACTTATAATGGTCTGAAAAAAAAATGGTGTCTATCGAAAAGTTTTAATGGTATTTTAGTTTCCACAAATTCAAACATCTAGTCATACACTCAGATCATTGTGTAAACAATCCACCTAATCTCTATGGCATTCGTCTTTATTTTACTCATTTCCACATATTATGGTACACAGTGCACTTATCGCAATATTATGATACATGTTCCTAGATACCGCAGTGAGATACGTCATTATATTGACGACAGAATTGTTTACAGGGCGTGTCACTACCACTAAAGTAGGATAAGTTTTTGAATAAAACATACAATTTATATTTATTAATGTTTTTATACACTCTATCCGTACAATAGCGAGTAACTCACACGAACTTTTGTTGCACATTTGTCAGACAAGAAAAATTTGAAATTAGCCGCTTATCGTTGAAAAACATTAACACACGCGTACGAGTAGACGAGTAGTTTTACTCGCGTCGCGTGCATTGGTCTATCGGCGACAAACGTGCGTTACTGATTATAAAACTCTGTTTGGATATATATTTTTAAATCTCACCGAGTAACCAAATCAACACATTCACTCAGAACAGCACGCCGATAGGTTCGTTTTGAAAGGCGTTTGAAAATTGAATAGCGGTTTGTTAAGAAGTGTGCAGATTGATGTGTAGTGCATTTTTTTTTCTTCGGAAGGTTGGAAATCGTTCTAAAATAAGTACATAATATTGTCGTGGAAAAGTCAATAAAATATTACGATTTTATTAATCGAAATAATTAGCCGAATGATCCTGAAGTATGGTTTACAGAAGTCCTATAACTACTCTTGTCGTCTACCATGGAGTCACCTTGATTCGTCTACCCATCGCTTCAGGAAGATTCTATGAAAACACATATTTCGTTGAATATTATACCATCACGATTGAAACGGCTGCAGTCGATGATATACAAGGCGGTGCACAAAAATAGGATATGTCACGACCAACGCTACTAGATTTGAATAACGTTTGTCGTTTGTTATTTTCATACCGATGGTTTGTCATTTGGTTTATGTACAGTGTTAAAAAAATATATCACGTGTATGTTACGAACACGTTTTTCTTTTAAGATAAATGAAACAAATTTTATTGTATTCTAAAATATATTGTGTGTAGTTGTATATTTTTTGTGTCCTTAATAGCATTATGTTTATAGTATGATTAAAATTAAGTGTTCATTAATTATTTCGGGGCGAGTATACTAACTATGTAGTTGTCAAAAATAGATATAATTAACTAAACTTCGTAAAAAAAGAAAACTTATTTGTTATATTTTCGTTTATAAATAATGGGAATTTCAATCGCAGTAGGTATTACAAAATTTTAATTTTATATTATTATTATTTTTTTTGTTTTTTACTTAACTTTTTACAAACCGTTTGAACACAAGAACGTGATGTACATACTGCATACATAATGGTTTTTTTTTGTATTTTAAAAATGTTTGATAAACCAAGGAAAAAAATAATTAGTTTTTTTTATTTTGTTCACGTCCAAGTGTGTGAAATATGTTAAATTATTTTTTTTTTTTTATTTTTTTTTTTATTTAGAAATACGCGTGTTAAATTATTGTTTTATATGCATATGTATATTTTTCAGTTTTTTTTTTTTTTTTTTTTTTTATCACCATTAAGCTCTTATTTAGTTTATGGAAAATCCCTAACGATGTTATGTTCAACGTATTTCGTCGTTCTTCAAACAGACTGACAAATAAATAAAAATACAATTCAAAGTGTCGCGGTCACGTGCCCGTGTGCATACGAGAGTAAAAAAGTGGTATACATATTTTGTTTTCATCAAGAGGTTAGGTGTTCAAATTGGGAATTGGTTTTGATAATTTTTAACTATCCAATTATGATCAATATACACGAATCACTGTGGTTTATATCAAGCCGAGGCATATGGATCCTGCAAACGAGGCAGTCCTTCCGTAGGACATCAAGTGGATTTGAGTTTGCGACGTCTACGAGCCCAAGAATTCTTAGGCACGTTAAACGATCTTCTCGTCGAATAAGTCCCGAATACCGTTGATTGGCTAGACGAAGAAGTTGAGTCATTTTCTCCATTCGAACCCTGTTGATCCTCATATTTTGAATCAGTTCTGGAAATACAAAAAGAACAATTTTTGTCAAGGCTTTTTTTTATGATAGACCATATTTTGTGTTAAAGTAAATATTATATAAATATTTATTGTGTACGTATTTTCTAAAAATATCGCGATTTTCTTATATTTGAATTGATAAAAAAAAATTATTCGTTAACCTAATATTTACTAATTGTCCTCCAATAATATTAAACCACATCAACAGTGTTTCAAGTCATAATTCAAATCTCACTTGATTTTTGTTTGGATTCAATGACATTTAAAGAACAAACATATTATTTATTGACCTTTTTAATCCGAGTTCTGAATGAGATAATAAAAAATCGTATAAACCCTCGTTAATTAATTAATTTAAAAATGTGTTAAAAAGGATTAAGTAATTTTTACTCCATTTACTTTGGGGATGTAAATTATACCTTATGTACACACTTACACTAACACGTTAAACAAAAATATTTCCATTCAGACAAACATGTCTACTGTCTAGAATAATAATAAATAATAATCATGTGTTTCTCATCGTAAATTAGTTGTCATACATAATCAAGACGATTGTAAAAATAAAAATAAATGAAAAATGATATTGTTTTTTTAGTTAAGATTAACTGAAGTGAATCAGTAAATGTAATTATTACAGTTTACTTTATAAGTGCATTTTGTCAGTACGTTTTATCTATCATCATCGCGTTTCGATCACATGCATCGATAGAATTTTGAAATCGCTCAGAACATCACCAACACAAAACAAAGAAAAAAATAATGCACATTATCTATAAATTAAAAAAAGCGCTGTGTTGAAAATATAAAATGTAATGTATCCATTTAATGAATCGAGAATGCTATTGATTTTACATTGATGTACGTATTTTTTTCCGTAAAAAAGCATCTTTATTATATTGTCACAGTTTGATAATTCCATTACGTATGCAGAGATACCCCATTAAAATTTACTGCCACTACTCTGCTGTACCAAACATTAAACGCTTATATCTCTTAAATAATTATTAATCGCAAAAGAAGTATCAACATTTTGAATGAAAATATTTTCTTTTAAAGTACTTTTTTTTTAGAGGTTACCGTTTCAGAAACCTAATGAAAAAACTTCAATAACACCCAGATAAAAAGTTATAAAAATTATTTTTTTCGTGAAAATGTAATTCTTAATTGTTCAGATTTAAAAAAAAAACTATTTTGTTTTTTTTTTATTTATTTACTCAAATGAGTTGAAGTTGTCCCAATATGACAATACCTACACATAATGTTTATATGTTAGTACATAATATTTCTCGAAGACGCTAAATAAACTTTTAAATATATATTATCACCAATCGTCATGTTATACGATTACGACTTAAATTAATAAACCTTATCAATTCGATGTTTATAGCTTTCCAATCATTACAAATGTTGAATTATCATTTTATTCAATGCAGGTTATACGTAAAGTATCAACTGATGTAACAAAATTTCCTGTTTTAAATCCATACAAGTTTGATATTTATTTGAACGAATATTTCACACAAATTAATTATCAGAAATTACATTTTGCAATGTCAATCATTTTTATACCTACTATTGTTTTCACCCCAATCCGTTATAATAATTATTTGTTGCTTCTTAAGAAATGTGTAAAACTTGAAAAACAATTCAGATAAAAAATAGATAAAAATCTGAAGTTTTGTAAATTTTTTCTAAATTCCTTAAATGAAGAAAAAAATATACGTAAAATTGACCGATAGAACGCGTGAAGAACTGTAAAAAGATCGACCAGTATTTTGAACTGTAAAAATGAATATCTATATGTGAAAAAAAAACGTTTTTTTTTTCTAGCGAAATTCCTATTTAATGAATTGTTTTTAAAAAGTTTGTCAAGCTCGTTAAATAGAGGTGCCGCTGTAATATTGGTGCCTCGGTCCGGAAGTAATCGCATTTATCGGGTGTATTCATCGGCGGGCGGCGTCGCGTCGCGTCGGTTTCTCGCGCTTCTTAAGTACCTACGCACGAAAGTCGGCGAAACGAAACAGAGCTTTGGCTACGCACACACCGCGCCGCGCCGTGTTCCTCCGATCCGGAAGTAATCGCATTCATTGCTGGCGCACTCGTCGTCGTGAAGCGTGAGTATTCAGATCGGTGCGCGGTAAATAATATCGCGTCTGATCGAACCGTCGTCGTCTGTAGAAAATACGATATTGTGTCACATCGTTTTCACCATCGGTCGAATTCGTGAATCGGACCATTTGCACTTTGAAAATTTCACATTCAGAACAAAGCGGAGAACGTTATGACTTTACCTTTTAAAATGATTTGTATTTGGTTTTTATTATTATTATTATAATTATGATTTTTTTTTTCTTATAAGCCTGTTATTACGTCCTTGGACTGGTAAATTTGTTTAATTTAGTTTTGATCAGCCACTTTATGGATCTAACATTTCTTCTACTTGACATATTTTAAAAATATCATTTTAAAGTGTAATAAAAACTGAATTTTCGAGTAAAAGCTATAACGTTTGCCATAAATTATATTTTTAAGATATTGATTATACAATTAGTTATTTAGTCATAACTTCAATATAAATGATAGTTGTAAGAAATTAGAAATTTCCACCAATTACTTACATATGATAGTCATGAATAACAGACTTAGTTATAAAGACTAGACGGAATTTTATCTTTTTTGAACTAAGTATAAAATATAAAAATTTTGAAAGCATCTCGTTTTTATATTTTTTTTGTTTTGAATCCGGTTATTTATTTTATTGACAGATTTACCATACGCTCGTATTTTTCTGTCTACGTTCCAAGTTTCGTAAATACTTTTATGATTAATGGTTATTGATTATCCTGTTTTATTATTCTATAGCTAATATTGCAATACTTGAAAATTGCACCGATAATTAATCATAGGGTTTCACATTTTCTAAGAAACTCAACTAGTAATAAAATTATCCACCGAGTTCCGCACAGAATTGCTTCCGGATGCAATGATTTATCATTGCCACGTTACGGTTACAAAATCTCCCAGCACCCGTTGGGATTGACCTACTAGTGACCTATAGATTTCAAAACTTAAAAAGATATTTGGTTTGGCTGTCACCATTGTGTCACTCGATTCATTTATAACACTGCACAATATTCAAAACCGTCTGAAGGCATGAACAATATAGGTTGTTACTAAAGTGTGAATATTTTACAAGGGATGGACGTTTTAAATGTTAATATAGTTATTAAACTACCAATGAAAATCAATATGTTGGATCTGATGACAGAAATATATGAAAAAAAAATCACCACCTTCAAGTCAACAAGTAGAAGAATTGAATTTCGTCAAGGTTTTTATATTGGTTACTGTCAGTCTTGCAGAGAATATGTATGCTCACCCCTGTTTGATGGCACGAGAACTATAATTTCGTGTGATTATGGTAAAATAAATGTTCAATTTACGGGTGCGTAAATTGAGTCACGTATGATTTAAATATTTGGTATAGTTAAACATAATCAGCTCATATCATTGCGCACCTCTAGAAGAAGACTGCCGCAACTCGAAATTTGTCATTTTTGAGTTAGACCTACATTCAATACTGCAAAAAGGCCACATTCAATACCATTTTTCAATTTTCCACCAAAAAGATGTGTCTATATTGAATTATTCAATTTTTAGCTTACTTTTAATCCAATAGAGCCGTTTTTACCTTATGACAGTAAACGTTTTTATTTTTATCTAATTTATCATTGAAGATAATGTAGGACTGCCTAATTTCGATTTGTGTCTATCTTGCGGGCAAAAAAAAAAAAAACAAATTTTCATGTAAGATTTCGAGTGCAAGAGGGTTATATTTTTAGTTATGGCAGTATTACATTTTAATAATATAGCTGCCTTAAAATCAATTTGTTAATGCAACACAGCCACATCTCAAAATATGACAGTCTTGCAATCACTTAAAAAATTGTAAAAGACCATAAGTCTAACTTTTCGGGTTTAAAAATGTATTTCATAGTATTTGAAGAAGTCATTTTGTAAAGCATTTAAAAATTTGGATACATACAAATGTATTGAAGTTTTTAATTTTAAATGCATTTGTAGAAAACTCTAGTTATTATCTTAGTTTCAAACTTCAAATCACAATTTCTCAAAACTATAAATTTTGAATTGTGGCAGTCTTGATCTAGAGGTGTTATTGGACAAACAGGAATTAAGGTTCCGCCGTTTATTTTTTTAATTAAATATTTGTGTTTTTAATCGAGGCACGCGCCTTAATCTTGTCGTATGTGATTTTTCATTCATTATTGTCATAATTTATTTTAACGATAGTCATCGACAGAACGTTGTAGGAAAAAAAAATATTCAATTATATTTGAACTAATGTCCGCGAAATCGAAGCAATGATCCGGAGAAGTTTAATGGCAATTTGGTTAAGATAATCGCAGATTTCATCTAATGCTGCCGGAAAACGTGTATTAATTCATTGTTATTTAACCTCTCGTGAATAAAAGTAAAACCAGGAGTTCGGATTAAAGGATAGATTTGACATTTCGAAGCATTACGTTTGAATAATCTGATAACAGATTAGTTCGGGGGCTCGCGACTGAACACGAAGTGCACCCACCGTACGGCTAAATGACTGGGTTAAGTCACCGAGGGGTAAATTAATAATACGAAACACTCGAGCAAGAGTAATCTGCGCGAAGCGTTCTATATTTCGACGATCTTACTAGTATTGTGGCGGCTGGGAGGGGGTGTTTCGAAACTAAATAACTCTTCAGATAGGCGTGCACCGCAGCGCCGAGTCACTAGACGGCCGAAACGACGTTGCTTCGCCCGCGCCCGTAATCGCGTGTCAGACGCATGTAGCATTACGTGCCACGTGCATCGGTGTATATTTGTCATTTGGACAAAGCCTGCACTAGTGTACGCACACACATGCGCGCGTGTACTATAGTATCCACGTCGTCGTCGGTGTGCCGATCGTCGGTCGCAAGAGTGAAAGAAATCATTTTCGCCTGCGCTACGTCGTCTGGAGAGGAAACGGCGCAAAGTACACTCGATTAATACGGTTTTCGACGGCACTTCAGCCCCTCGCGTATACGCTTCCGTCTACTTTGAGAATTAACAATTAGACGCACGTGCAGTATAGCGCTCGTTCTTCGCGAGGGTTTCGATGTGTACACTGTGCACTTGCGCGTGCGGATGAAACGCGTGGCGAAGGTGTTCGTTACGAATCACCTCCGTCGTCACGCCCTCTCAATTATCCCCGCTGACACTGCTCGAGAGTCTTGTGTTTTACTACGTGAAAAGTAACTCGGGATCGGGGGAAACGATTTGTGATCAAAACGTAAAATCAACACACGCGAGCTTATCTTATATTTCTTATTTGACCAGACGGTCTTTGCACGTAAACGATAGACGGCGATCCAAAACTTTTCTCTGGTTGCGCATCCTTTTTAGCCGAGTGACCGTGCTCTGAAATTTTAACGACGCGTCGATACTTCGGACCGATCACGAGTGATAATTTATCCCCCGTGAGTAGAAAACAAACCGAAGATAGCTAGCAACAGCTTTAAGATCATCGTCGGATCCGTTAGAGCAGCGTTTCTTAAACTGTGTTCCGCGGAACCCTGGGGTTCCATGGAGACCACTTCAGGGTTCCGCGAAGCTTAATGATTTATTTCAAAATTCTACTATTTTCCAAATGACCAATCGGTGTGATATGAAAATGAAATAAAAATCCATTTATCGTCAATACATGACCTTCAGCCATGTCAGCAAATAAATATGAAACTTTTATTGAAATGACATTAGATTCATCGTTGCAAGAAAAATTTAAATCGATGCCACTAGTAGAATTTTGGTGCATTTTCAAATATGAATATCCTCGACTGTCACAAAAGACCGTGTTGGTACCGAAACGGGGTTCTCCACCTATAAACCAACAAACCAAAATAACGCAACATACTTGACGCTGAACCTCATATGATCATACAACTTTCATCAACAGAGCCTAATTTTAAGAATATTTGTAAAAATAAAAAGCAATTTCATTCGTCTCATTAAAATGTGTCCTTGGTCTTATTAATGTAATTATTATCAAAGTATTATTATATATGTATACAATTATTATTATTTTTATTTTTATTTTTATTTTAAAACACTTTTTTGAATCAAATACCTTTAAGACAATATTGGTATATGATTATAATTTATTTACAAATAATCCTGAAAAAAAGCTAAAAAGCTAAAAAAAAGTAGGGGTTCCACGATAAAAGTGGAGATCAAAAAGGGTTCCATGGAAAAAAAAGTTTAAGAAACGCTGCGTTAGAGTATATTATATAGCAGTGATGCCCAACCTTTTTTATTCGGCGGGCCACTTTGGTAAACAATTATCTTCCAGCGGGCCACAAAGTAATAAAGTACAAAAATAATTGTACGTATTAGACTTGTTTTCATACCTTTTATTGCCTATTGAAAAGATTATGGGTTGAGGTACACATTCGTTTGATCTTTGAGGATATGAACATTTAAATTTCAAACAGATTTTTCATTTTTAGTTAAAAAAAGACAAGCTCAAATTTCACATTGAAAATAAGTGTAAAACATTTTTGTATAGTTTTTAGTTTTATCACTATCTTTATTATTGTATTTTTGAAATATTTATTTAAATAAATTCATAAATTAATAGAAAAAATATTTTGTAATTATTTTACTTTTTTTTAAATTGTTTTTATTTTAGAAAATTCGTAAAGGGGCCACATAGAATACCTTCGCGGGCCACACGTGGCCCGCGGGCCGCGGGTTGGGCACCAATGTTATATAGGTACTACTATCCGAACTAGTACGATAGTCGCGAGTGCCCACTACGGTTTCGACCTGTTGTCCTCGTCTGGTGTTACGCCACGCCGTGCGTTGTACTGTTAATTCGCAATGGCTGTAGTCCTCTGCGATTGCGTTTGAAAATTCGCCGGACAAGCATTTGGACGACAGGGTAATCTGGACAGGGACTAGAGCTCATTCAAACGGGCCGTGAGACAGTTGTGTTCTTTGTCATACGAGCATAATGAGCAGGACGAAACAATATCATACCACAGTCCCGGTGGCATAATTAATGCAACGTATATACTTGGTTCCTCACGTCTGCATAATACGCCATGCTATAGTTATATAAATTTAGTTATGATTCCAAAATAAATAGAACTAACACATTTAAATTGTCATCAAGCATCAAAAACACTCTGGTGCAAACTTAACGAAAGTTTTTCAAAAAAATATCATTTTTGGGAATAAATATAGAGCTATGAAAGTATTATTATTTATCGTATATTTTCAATCCTTGATGTAGAAGTTATCAGGTTTGACATAATTTTACTCATATACTCGATACACGTCGAGAAAACAAGTATCAAAAATTGTTAGAGAGAATTTTTTTTCATAGCGTTAAGTTAGAATTCCGTCGAAATATATGTTTCACGTAACGTTCCACTTTTCAATTTGCATAAAAAATAATTGGTTGATACGACCGTTATGAAACTTAGTTTAGATCAAAAAACATATTTCAAATATTTTGGTAATAGAACATTCGTAATGGATTCAGGATTTGAAAAACGAAAACGAAAACGAAGTATAACCAACACCAATATCTTTCCCGAGAAGTAAAGAATACCTGCGTAACAAAGTAGGTTTTTATTATTATCAATTGTACTTTCTAAATGTATATTATTATTAATTTTTAATAATTTATGTTTCATTCGATATGTCACCGGCTATATTACAATGGTTAGGTACTCGGATTATTAATTAATTTGTGATTTATGTAGTTTATTTAGTTGAATCACTTCGTATTTACTTGTTCCAAAATGTACGAAATATTTAATATTATACCACATAATATTTTTCATAAATGATAATTATTATAACACTATCCACTTTAAACACTCAGTATCGGTATTATTTTTGGTATTAAAACCGTAGAGTAATATTAAAGTACCATTACCACCATGACCTATAAAATAGGTTATTTTTGTAAGAGTTTTGAAGGAAATATTTCACCAATACACTGTGTATTGCAAACGTCTTTTGAAATCATCTCGAAAAATAAAATTCTATTGATTTTGGAAAATATTCTCTAACAAGCTCGAAGTACTATAGAAACTTTTAAATAAAGGACATTGGTGAGAAACAAGAAAATGTCCTATTATTGTGCGTGAAAATGTGTAAATATTTGTTCTTTTGAGTATTTGAAAGCATCAGTTATTATGAAATCTATATTAAGAAACCCATATTAAAAGATGCCAGTAAATATTGATTTAAATATATACTCGTATACGTGCTGTACTCGTATTTTGCGGCTGATGATATTGTTTATGAACGAACGTCCATAAATAACAATTATTAATAATAATTTGTTTTAGAAATTTCTCGAATACAATCATTTTATTTCCATGTCTAAGTTCAACGAATTCACTGAATGTGTTATCGTCTCGATCAATTATCAGCCTTCCTCTTTTTAGTGTTATATACTTACATTAATCATATTAAATGTAATGATAAAAAAAAAAAAAAAAAAAACTATAAAATGCTGTAATATGGAAACGTTAGTAAAATTGTTGCTCGAAACAATTAGTGAAACAGTATGCAGGATGGCAGAACGTAGAGAAACTAGGTAGTTCGTTAGGTATGTAATAATGACTTCCTCAAACGTTTTTTCATTTTTTGGCATTGATCAACCCCTAAAATTTGATGTGTTTCCATACGGCCAGAAAATGAGACGTTTATAAACGTAAAACGAAATATTCATCTAATATTCTATATTATGTTGTAGACAAAAGAAAGTGCGCCGAAACGAACACATACTGCAATGAATCGCTAATTTGATCGTGAGACGCTATTTATTTCCGAATACAACTTCATGTGAGAAACGAGAATTTGTGCGAGAAAATTTATTTAAAATATTAGACATCATATTGATTATAAAAAATGAATTTATTTTCTATTTTTTCGCTAATACGATTTTATTTTATATGCCCCCAGGAAAGAGAATAGAAACGGTAAAAAATAAAATGAAAGAAATCATAGTTGGTATTTTTTTCAAGTGTGATTGTAAAAATAATCGATTGTTATTAAATATTTTTGATTTTATTGTGTTTATTTTTCTAATACCTTATAATACCAAAAGCTTTGAATATCCGGACCACGGAATATATATGGATGCTCAAGACCAGAAGTTCAGGTAATAATTTCTTTCGACTCGCCTGAACATTGTTTCGAGAAAATAAAATAAAGAAAAGATTTTATTTTTGAATGAAGACAAAAAAGTTTTTCAACTTTCGACGTTCTTATTTTGTTTTGCGAACAGGATGTTTCGAAAACGTGATAATATGTCCGACGACCCGTAATCGGGTGCGTATTTTTCTCGCGTCAACTAAAACAGTAATCAACCAAAATACCAAACCACATAGTTTTTCCGGAACGGACTTTTCTCATGTTGAACATAATAATATACATTATATTTACATTGAATGATATTTGACGACTCTTATTTGTTCCTCCAATTCGGTAATTTTTTCATTGAGCTTGACATTTTGATTGTAATATTCGGTCACGAGATTCGACAACCGAGACGTGACGTCTTTCATCGTGCTATCTGAAAGTACAAAAGTTTTGCGATTAAAAAAAAAAAAAAAAATTGATATGGAAACGATGACGACTTGTAAATGCGTACATGTAAACCAACAAATAATGTTAACAAATTGGCATCTTAACATGTTATATTAATTCATAGTATATCATACTTTATTATAGTTAATACATAATAGTATTGTTACTGCAAAAGGCGTTATGTTATTAGTTCAGCACGTCATACCTAGAGGTACAACAGTATAAATATATTAGTGAGATGCGTTTAATAATGTTTACGAGCCATGACACGTGTGTGATTAAATAATAATACTAATAATAATAATAATAATAATAATAATAATAATCATAATAATCGACAGTGGCGCAGCGTTATAAACGCGTTTTAATAACGACTATAGTATTAATAAAGGCTCAGTTGATTTACAGTTTGAAGTACAGTTGATTTTTTTTTATCTATGTATTCGTATATCTATTGATTGTTAGATACTTAATTGAATATTAAAATAAGCGTGCCCGGTAATACACTAATAGTTTAATATCACAAAATTTAGGTATTATATTTTGATTTTACTTTTTGTAAAAATAGTTTATTATTATATCGATTAATTTATTTTGATATTTATCGAAAACTATAAAAATATATTATTTTTATATTGACAGTAGTTATTCCGAAAATGACTAAAAACTCCAAAATATTCACTAAGATATGACTTATTTAATTAAAACTATAAAAATCCTTAAAATGTGTCAACTGTCAAATTATGCTCCGAAAGTTTCATCATTTCACGAAATAAATGCTGTGCTTACTTAGCATAGCATGCGATCAACTAGAGTAAAATATATGTTAACGAATAAAAATATTCACACTCTAATTATTATCATTTGCAGGTTTATTTTAATAATTCGATCCGTTGTTCGACGTTGAGTACGCGACACGGGTGTTCAGAGGTTCTAGCCGACTATAAGTCGTCACATAAGGATATTATGTAATTATTGTAGTCGACACGCGGCTGTTAAGGGACGGAAAAAACAAAATCTTAAAAAAATAAGTGAAATATTACGAAACGAGGCGGTAAGGCTGAAAACATTCAGCCTCCGCATCGTTCACAGTGTGTGATGTCGTGCCCACGCAATACGCGATACGTACGCGATAAACGCGTGACTTTGCACCCTTTACAGCCACGTCATTGTTATTATTTTATTATTGTTGTTTGAAATCACAGAGATCTCATTGCATGGATGGAAAACATTAATGTGACGTAAAAAGTTTCCTACCGACTAATTTCTCGGCCGCCGACCACGAGCAGACCATTGAAAGCACGCGTCGTCGTCATATTTAAACATTTACTCACACACCCGTCCATAAATACTCTTGTATTATGGGTTTTGACATACATGCGTCAACGAGTGTTAGTATCACGGATTTCTTTTGAACTATTATAAATTTCATTATGATTATTATTATTATTATTATTATTGTTATTATTATTATTTTTTTTTTGTTCTTTTCTCTCCTCTTGTATATGTACCAATGGTACTCGCCGCTCGTTTTCACGACAACTATAGAAATTATAACGAGACCGCAGACCCTGCTCCAGTAGGTATAGCTCAACGTCAACAATACACGTCATAAATGTACTCGTGCACGTACGTATATAACATGTGTGTGTGTGTGTGTGTGTGTGTGTGTGTGTGTGTGTGTGTGTGTGTGTGTGTGTGTGTGTGTGTGTGTGTGTGTGTGTGTGTGTGTACAAGCGCTCGCTGGCTTCACCACCTTTACCCTCACCGTCATTGCCATCGCGTCGCGTCCCTAAATATTATACTGCAGCCGAACAACGCGCTCGTATTCGCATATTTGGTAAATCGAATGGCGTTCACAATTTTACAGGCGAACCGAGTGCTGCCCGGATAAAATATTACACCGGCGGATCGAGTGCTGGTGAAAGAAAACGCGGAAAATCGAGTACCAGACAATGATGAATGTGTTGTAAAATTGCTGTGGCTTGTTGAAATTAACCCCGCGTGTACACGCACACTAAGCAGTAAAAGAGGGTTTCTCGGAAAGTCTACTGAACACTATTTTTTTTAAATTTTTACTTTTGCAATATATTCGCTCGGATTTAATTCAATACCTAAAATCTAATAACTTTCCGTGCATCAAAAGTTTTACGCAATATTAATATATATATATATATAAATATATATTTTAATTCAAATTAAAAATTAGAAAAATATTTGTACCTCTATATTTTTTTTACTATTTACTAAAATTATAGTTTTTCTGGCAATAGGGGTTAAAATTTAAACTATACGAATGCAATGTTTAATATTTAAGTTTGTCATGTATTTTGAGTTTTAACGTATTTCGTTTTTTTTGAATTTTTTTTTCGTTACCATTTAATAATTTGTACGTTTGACTGAATTTTTCAGTGTGTACTACACTAAAATAATTGTAGACCATTTTTGGTTGTGAAATCTTATAATGGAAAATTGTCCAGAAATAATATTAGTGGAAATATAAAGTACATGTATTTAAGCTGTGACATGAGTGTTTTCAATATAAAATTAGTGAAAATTAAGTGAACAGTATATAGTATATAATATTTTTGACATCAGTAGATTATTTGTCGTAGTATTTTCAATGGTGGTAGGAAGGCGAGACACTATGGGATTATATCCGACGCTCAACATCAACAACCGAAATTTTAAAAGAACAAAAAAATTTAAGTACTTAGGGACTATACTCTCAGAGAGAAATGAAATCGAAATAGAAATAGGGACAATAATTCAATCAGGAAATAAATGCCTCTGTGGTCTTGTGAAATTATTGGGATCAAGGTCACTTTCAAAAGATCTAAAAATACAATTATACATCAAATTAATACGACCTGTAATTACTTATGGAGCTGAGCCATGGCCATTAAGGAAAAGTGATGAAAGAAAACTCTGAGTTCTGGAAAGAAAGATACTACGAAAGATGTTTGGACCAGTTAAAGACATGCTAAGCGGTTAATGGAGAATAAGGAAAAATGATGAACTAGAAACACTCTTCCGAAAACCCAGTATACTCGAAACAATAAATAACAAAAGATTGGCATGGGCGGGGCATGCTTGGCGTAGCCAAAACCCACTCATAAGCATAGTATTTGAAGAAAACCCTACTGGAAAAAGACCACTGGGAAGACCACGTCTGAGGTGGGAAGACGTAGTTAGAAATGATGTGAAAGAGTTAGGAGGAGGATTAGACTGGAGAATACAGGCAGCGAATACATAAAATTGGAGGCAAGGATGTATGTCGGGATGGTCCTAGTGGCCGAATTTACCGAAGAAGGAAGTATTTTCAATGAGACGATGATTAAAATCAGTAACTAGTGCCAATGGCATCTGGAGTTCTGAGGCTTGGGCGTGCTATTATAAATATCAACTATACGCTCAAAAGAAAAAAAATAATTTTAATTCAAAGTGTATTCGACTAAAGTTATTTTTTAATGAGGTTTGAAATCCGTGAACTATGTTATGTACGATCAAAGTAAAGATTATCTCACTCAAGAATTTGGCTCGAATTCAAATTTATAGCTCATTTAGGTATTATTTTTCTAATTATTTTCATATAAATATGCAAATGCATGAAATTCTGGGCCTCATACATTATCAGGTAGGCGTGCGCGGAGATGTCAAGAATAGTCTTTTAGCTTCTTTGAAAAAGGATCTAAAATAATATATTATTTTATCAAACCTCCAAAACGTTTTCCCAAAGAATAACTGAGCATAAAAACTTCACTTTTACGCTCTTGAAAATATTTTTTTTAATCTGAAAGGCCATATTATGATATTTTAAAATAAATTTCTTACTCATAAATTGATCCTACAAATTATATCGAATTTTCCGATTGATTTTCATCGATCATCAATTTTTTATGAGGCATACGAAACATTTTCAGAGACTCATTCGTTGTCTCGCTTAACCTGTTAATTAAATGGGAACACGTACGCGTGTACTAGTATTCGAATTATATTTGACAAACTCACGACCACTACGAAAGACGATTGGACTTGGTATTGGAAGATTCCGACGACCGTATGCTCAAAAGCCGGTAGACGAACGTGAACTCTCGGAGAAAATACCGGGAGTTTTGTCAAAAATGATGGACACGCGAGTAAAGTAACTGTTTGACTAATGAAAACGACGACGACAACTGTCCGGATCAGCATTTATATTTCGTGTCACGAACAGTCATGGTTTTTGAGTGGATTGCCGGTACATTAAAAAAAAATATTATAAAACGAATTTACATTTCAGAAAAATGTATGTGGATAAACGCGTGTAGTTAAAATACAAAAAAAAAAAAGTTTTTACATTAAAGTAAATAATATTCAAACGTTTTTCCGTGATATTTATTTAGGGCGAATACCAGTAAGTACGTATATGTTACATTAAAATAAATCAAGATCAACAATTTATTTCGATCATGTTAGTCGAAATATCAAAGGAGACGTGGGACAAAGAAGCTTGGTGTTCGACGGTTCACTGTACACATCGTATACTTTATCCATATATTTAAAGATCGGACGAAAACCAGGCCATTTATACGCTAGCGAGTTGGCCACTGGCCCGTATTGTCGGGGGGAGGAGCATAGCCGTCCTAAGGGAGGGACAAATGGGACAAGTGCCCCAGGGCATTCAAAGTACTATGAATTTAGGAGGCGTCAATGCATCATAAAAATTAATGAAATAAAATTTAAATAAAAAAAAAAAAAATTGATGTTTCATATTACAATTCTTTTTTTATACTGTAATATCAAAGACGAGTACGTATTAAATTGTTTGTGTGCTATTAGATATAAAATGATATAAACAATGAGTAAGACTACTGTGTTACATACTTACAATAATGTATTAGATGTAGGTACTGTATAGCCTATAAAGGTATGATTTATACGTGAACTAAAACTGAAACTGCGTATTGTTTCGAGAAAATAGTATTTTTTTTCTATAATGCAGCCATAATAATGAAATCGGTGTCAACTTCAAAAGTCGTAAGAGAAAAGTTAATACATGTATAGAAATAAGATTAAAATAATATTTAATAAGCATTTAATAAGCAGGGGAACCTTTAATTAATATGTATTTAATATATTTACCGAATGAGGTTTTATATTTTTATAGGAGGGGGGGCGTCAAATATTGTTGCCTCAGGGCGATAATGGTGGTTAGGACGGCGCTGGGGAGGAGGAAGGGGCTAATGGGCAAAAATATTTTTCGTACGGACTCGAGGAGCGCGTGTGCGCTCGTAATATTCTACCGCGACCACAGCATCAATCACAGCGGTATCAATAATTAGTAGCAGCACCGGCGACCGTTGACCCGCAGAGTACCGGCGGCGTTTCCGGAGCGGTACACGTACAAACTTGCGTGAATTGTTTCCTGTTCGGCTTGATCAGACTCATCGAAGACTTGGACTTGTGCTTCGGGTGCTTGCGACCGACCGCGGCCGTCGCAAACGGCTGCGACGACGGCGGTGGCGGCAGCGGCGGGTGTCTGTCGTCTCTGCTGTTGGCTAGTCTAATGTATCCCTCCACGCCTCGGTTCGGGGACATAAAGTGGCTATAGTCTACATACATAATATTCATATATAATACATTGCAAAATATAACGATTGGTTCAAATCCAATTATCAAACTCGGAACGACTGCTGTTCGGCGTTGGACCGCTATATTCGTACGTACCCACCGAAATGTGAGACGTGTTTATAAAAACGTTTTTTTCTTTTTCTTTTTTTTTATCTTGCGTACGACGTAAAGACGTGTAGAAAAAGATGTCATATTTAAGTCGTCCGATTGAAATTAAACAGATCGTATATTTCTCATATACCATCGTCGTTCTCACGTTATCGACATTGTATGATACATAATAATTTAAAAGCAATGATAAAATTAAAACTAAAAATTTGTACAAAATAATTAACTAACCGCAAGTAGTTGTTCTTAATAACATTTTCATAATCATATATTTATTAAAACATTATTCCAGATATTTGGTTGATATTTGTGCTGATAGGATGATAAAACTAGAAATGTTAAGTGTTGACAACAGTCGTATCGATTTACGTTATGTATGTATGATATAACACGGTCATTACAGTAACAAATTAACTAAAAACGTAAAAGTTCACGACGGATGTTTGTATTTGATGATAATAAAGCTCTAAGGCGATTGAAAAGATATTTAACTAACAATTGATTTATTTATTATTTTTTGGGCTCAATAATTTTGTTTTAAAATGATGAAAAAACATTTTACACATCTACTCCATAAACTTTCAATACTAAAACGTCTAAAACCTATTAACGTGAGTAATTATTAATAATCGTATACATAATATACAAAAAATTATATCAAGTGCACAAAAAAAAAAAAAAAAAATAATAAAAATAAATATATTAGAATTATTCTGGTCATAATACATACTAGAAAATTAATTATTATAATGACCGTACGTAAAATGATAATGACAACAAAGGGGTTTTTGGTTTAGAACCCTTAGAGTTCTATAATTGAAGTTCCCATTAAGATTCAAAAGTGCTAATTTTATTTGTATAATGCAACATATAAATTAGTTATCAAACGATTTGTGATGAAGATAAAATTAATTTATTTCCGCTTTTAAGCCACCACACGTCATAACGAATGAATTGTAAAACCGTAGGTTTATTTACTAAAAAATATCACGTTTTGTTGGAATATTTTTTGAATATATAAATTATTTTTTTTTGAATGTGCTAACAAAGTATTGATTGAATAAATATCAAGGGCACTTGTTTACATTGTATATTTATATTTATTGTGTGGTCCAGTGTGTTTTAACATTATTCGTTTTAGAGTGGTAACGATCTATGTATATCTTTGTATATCATATTTTAATAATTTGTAATTAATATGTACGAGTATAACAGTCATATTTAATGGTATTCTTACGAATAAAAAAAATTAAAATAAAATAAGTTTACTATGCAATACTTAGTAAATAACAATTTATGTTGTGTTTTTTGCATCATTTAATTTGTGATTTAAACACAATATTTTATATTTTATTTAAACTATATTATTTTAACTATAACAATAAAATATTATTTAATTGATTCGCTTATTTAATGGTTTTAATAAACAGTGTAGTTGAATCAATGAGTATTTAAAAAGGAAACTTATATCTACAACAAATAACACGAAAGAAAAATAAAATAAAATTGTATATGTCGGAACTGTAGTGAAAATTATGATTTTCGATATCTTCTATTATTGTGCCTTAGTTTAATGAAATAAAAATGTGAAATTATAGTAAGTGGCCGCCAATATTTAACACGTTAGTGTTGTGCCAGTTATGGTGGTGTTGTAATTAATACTTTTGCCGAAACACTCTTAATAAAAAAATGATAGTGAAAAAAAGACTGTATTGTTTGTTCATTAAATAAATATTAAGTTCTTTAATGATTGAAAATATTTGTATTTAGTTTTTCATAAAACTATAGTTTTTTTTTTTTTTTTTTGACAAGATTGTTTTGTGCCAAGTAATTTGGGCAAAAATAACTTTGTTCATGAAAATACATTTCTACAAAGGATAGGTTTTATTGTAATTGTCTTACTTAATCTTTTCAATGTATAAATATGCATTTTTACATACAGAGGTGAAATATTGGGCTTTGAAAATGTGTTTACTGATATTATTGATAAAATTTGAATACATACCTAGTCTAGACACTGCTTCATTTATTGTTTCATTCTGCGTTTGAGCTTGCAGGAATGCGTCTTCGTCTAAGAGCCTATCCTTTCTCAGTAGCTGACAACCGCGTTGCATCAGACTGTGCCTAGCTTCGGGGTAATCTCGCAATGTTTCCCAAAGATCTCTTTTGGATAGACAAAATAGATCAGAGTACCCTAAACTCCGGACATTGGCTGTGCGACGATTGCCTGTTTTGTTTCCAGCTATTTCTAAAACGCTAACCTTGTAAAATAAAAAAAAAAAAAAAATAAAAAAATAATATAATTTTAAACACACTTTATCATACAGTAAAACAAGAGTTCATCGTATAATCTATACAACATAAATGTAAATAGGAATTTTTCGTTGTTACAAATTCAGTTTAAATAGAATCATTTTGGTTTTAGAAACAGTGTTTTGATTTATAAAAACAATCGTAGATGTAGTTTTGTTTTTGAAAAATATGTATGAGTTTAAACCGTTTTCTTTCTAGTTATTAGTTAAGAGTGATAGTAAAAAAATGTTATATAATCTAGAACGATAAAAAAATCGTATAATACATTTTCAGTTTTTAACTTTTTTTTTGTTTCGACATGATTAAATTTTTATGTAAATGACTTAATCCGATCATAATACTTGTAAATCCTAATAATCTTCTTATATTAACATTAGAAGCCATTATTTATTCCTCTTAGAGTTACTAAATACTAAACTATTGATGCAGTAGTTATACAAAAGTTTGTTAGATTCTACAATGCAGAATATTAATTTAATGTAGTCCGTAGTTGGAAAATATTTTAAAATAATATAATATGTGTTTTTCACTACACATTAATAATTATATAATATGATCTAGTTTTATTTGAAATGCGTCAAAGCGAATCAATTTATTTTGCTATTGACAATACTTTACACGGATTTATGTTTCCAAAACAAAACTTTACTTTGTCATTGGATATAAATGATCATTACTATGCCACATTTAGACAATACCAATGCATTTATTAAAATAATGGATACAATTCGATCAATACATCAAACTATTATAATGATTGTTTAATACGAATGAGAATCAGACAAATGGTGTTATTCACCAAATGAACAAAAGTAAAATCAGAATTTTATGCTCAATATTATGCATTTATATATACGTTCAAAATTGTACTGAAGTATATTTATTGAAAAAACACTATGTATTTCATATATGTATTAAAAATTTAAATTATGATTATGTTTAAGTTAACTGAGTTTAGAAAATTTGATATTATATAGCAATCATCTAAAAAGCTTAAAATAAATTCTTATTTGAAAATCTAATCGTAATTTCAAAGCGCACGAAAGGAAGACTAACAACATTATCATTTTTTTTTTCGAATAAGTAAATTTTTTTGTTACAAAATTATTGACGTTTGTTATCAAGTACAACTCATATGTATCTATTACTAAGTTTATTATCGTATGGATATTTATTTAGAAAGCTTTGAAAGAGGTTTGACGATAAAAATTGAAAGAACATATCTCCATTGTTAAAATTTTCATCAGAAATATTGTAACGTTGGAACTTAAAATGTCAATACACCGAATTATGAAAAACTAGAAATCCATTCGTGGCACCAACATTATCGCAGTTAAACATAATATTATTATGATATTATTGAGGATTCTCTCCGTTATTAATTAGGGAATACTGATAATTATTTGTGTTTTGATAGAGCTGTTTTGCTTTTTCTTTTAAAGTCAAAAGTAAACTGTAAAACGCCTCTCACTAAATATAACATTTGTATGATTTATTAAACAAATGTTAAGTTAATTTATTCAATATTATTTACCAGGCGTTAATTAATAAACTTAATATTTTCAAAACTATTTTGGCTTAACACTTAAAATAATGTTTGTGCAACACATTGTATGATAACCATAAACATTATACAACACTGTTGCGATGTGTAGTTAAAAAAAAAAGAAATAATTAATTTTTCAAATGATCAAATTAATAAAAATAACATTTAAACATAATTTTCTCTCGCTTTTTTTTTAATTTCAACTTAATTTGTGATTTTGTTTATTTCAAATGCACACTGTGATGTGAAACCGTGATGACATTCATAAAGGGGGGTTTGTTTAATTGGTGCCATTTGTGTTCCTTCTAATTACAGCCATGTATACATGAACGCAAACGCATGTACAATATACATATTATATATGTATAAAACATTTCCCCTGTTGAGTTTCGGAATAGTATAGGTACCACGTATACATGTGAAATGTAGATTTTGCATAACATGAAGTTGTATTTGATAAATCACATTTACGATATTCGTGGAACATTGTTAAATTTGAAACCGATTTAAAGTTGTGAGAGTCAATCTAAATAGATGGAAAATTAATTATAGAATATCGCTTAAGTTTATTGTTATTATTATTATTTTGCATTTTTTTTTTTTTTTTTTTTTTTTTTAATAATCTCGATACAGTAAAGTTTAGACGTAGGCATTATTTATTGATAAAATATTGTGCATAAAATATACTTATAACTTATAAGTGTAAAAAAACAAACAGACACAAACTTTTTTTGTTTCAAAACAAAATGTATTGATAGCTTGGCAACATATCGAATTGGAATTTCATATTTTAGGTTGATTTTACAATCACGAAATCTACAAAGAATGGAATATTATTGGGAGTTGTGAAATAATAAAATTGCGTTGCATTACAGAGTACCATGTTATAAATAAATGTAACCCTAGAATTCGAGAATTCAAATGAAATTTTTGTGATGTATATTACGATCGGGTATATATATTATGTTATGATACGTGTAATTTATAATTATTTTCAAGATTTAACGTTGAACATTAATTCGCAATGAATGGTATGTACATTATTGAAATGTATCGTTCTAATCGATTTTCTACATATTGTAACCAGTAGTGGTTTTGGCTTCATTTTTTGGTGAAGCAAAGCAACTTTTTATTTGCCACGCCCCCTTCCCATAAAATACAATTGTTATAATTTGTGACATTCAAGCGGTATTAAGGAAATATAATTTTAACTTTGTCGATCACAAATCGATCATGGTGAGATTAAACAAGAACGATATTTTATTGGCGACGTTTTGTGTCATTTTTTCAGTAAATCTAGATTTATTTTAATTTCGATTGTTTTTAATAATAATCATGTACAAAATTAATTTTTACTCGTTGCATTAAAATAATAAATGCATCAAAAATATATTTCAAAAATCACTCAATATTGATTTCTATTAAAATAGGTCATTATAGTATCCAATAATTAACCAGTAGCTCATAATATTGAACATGTGGAAAAAGATTTTGTTATGTTGTTTATATACCAGAAAGTGACAACCATAATTATAATGCGTCAATGTTCTCTTATGTCATACGTTCATAAGAAAACGTCAAGTTGGTAGAACTTAATTAAAAATAATATCAGAGAAAATAAATCGAAGTTTTTAACATATGACAAAAAAATATGAATGTGTGGACCTTTATCATTAAATTTGGGAAAAGTAATATCAATCAAAACTAATGAAAATTGATGTTATTTACTATACACTCTTAAAAAAAAAAAAAAAAAAAAAACAACATAAAAATGATTAAATAGCTGCCTATTAAGAATTTTTTATTTTCCTACTCACCTCTCCAAAAACGCTTCCAGCACTTAATGTGGCTATTTCAGTTTTTTGGTCATCTGCAACCACACTAAGAATGCCTCTCTTAACTATGTACATTTCTTTTCCTACATCTCCTTTACGACATATGTAGTCTCCAGGGCTGAACACCTAATTTTGAGAAATGACAAAAGATATTAAATACAGTAGCAAAAACAAAACAAAACAAAAACCATGAAAAATGTGCAGTACGCACTTGAAGTCTGAGCTTGAGCACGAGTTCTTCTAATAGTCCTGGTTCACAGTCCTGAAATATCTCGACTTTCTTTAACGTGTCGAGATGCACGTGTATAGCTATCTCAGCTTTTAGTTTATCCGGTAAAGCGGCCAGTACACGTTCTTCATCAAGAGCCTGAAATCATAAAAAGTGTTGTCATACGATTTCTTCCGAGACTGTTTGACGGGGGTTATTTCATTTATACCGACATTACTATTTATCGTCAAGTACGTTTACCCGTTGCAATTTCGAAAACTTATATTTTCATTTACCACCGAAACAAAAATTAACATGTAATATTGACTAATTACTGATTATGAAAAAAAAACCAGTCGATAGGTCAAAAATGTTTTTTAGCTTTTCGAAATATAGACTGCTGACTATACTCGTAAATGTTCAAAGATGAGTATTTGGTGACGAATAATAAAACCGTAGGATATATTGTATGCTGTTAAAAACTATACGATTTTCCAAGGTTGATTCATATACTAATAATGAATGTTAAGCGTTCAAATTTAAAATTTGTAATTTTGGGAATGGAAAGACAAGTTTTTGAGACTAACGGTAAACGGTGACGGCTTATCTTATGAGTACTCAATAGAAATGAACATATTTTAGACATTACGTGAGTGTTACTATTTCTAAATGAATTATTAGAATATTTTAATTCGAGGTGTTGTGAGATTAATGTACAATTTTTGAGAAATTAGTTCGAATTAGTGAGTTATGACATACATTTTTCGTAGATAAATTTAATTATAAGACGAAAATGTATATTTCTAATGTAAGTATAATCTCATTTAAAAGCATTTAGCTCGTTACACCAAAATAAATATTTTTGTTTATAACTGCATGAAAACGTTTTACATAAATAGATTCATTTAAGCATTTAATAATTAAATTACGTAGCCAATGATGTTTATTAGGTGTAATTATAATGTTGAAATACATTATCAAATATTAAGAATCAGATTTTTTTTAAAAATCGTTCTCGTAATTATTTAAGAATTTTACGCAAACGGTCGTCATTGTTATGTATTGATTATTATTGTTTAAAAAAAAAATCTTAACGAGGTATATATTTATTTATATCGTATAATATGTACTAAGTTATGAGTTAGAAAAATCCAAAATAAAATCTGTAGTTAAAAGTTTGTTTTATGTTATTTAGTTTAAACTGGATCCATTGTATGACATAAGTGATTTTTTCGACTGATTTCTGTCTATTGTATCCCGTAGCATCTACCGTATAAACTATAAACATCATTAAATATTCAACCATATGAAATATTACGAATAGTATTGTTTGAGTTTTGTTTTGGAAGATTAGTGTAAATATTATTTACGTGTCTAGCATATCTATCACGAAAATATATATTCGCGTACTCCTAATTAATATTGTAAGACCGCCTGTAACGTCCTGACTTTAAACTTGTCGAGAAATGGCGAGTGCAAATTCTACCAAAATAATTATTTTCTAATAGAGGGATCTGGCTTAAAGCGCCTTCTTTTTATGCTGCATCTAAGGATCACTCTAAACTATATGTATACAATTACTTTTAATTATAATTGAAAAAACGGTCTGTTCGTTTTTTGTCCTCATATAATTTGCTTTTAACGAGAATTTAATACTCAAAATTCGGGGTTCTTTAACTTTTATAAGACATTAAGATGATTCTAGTAGGTATATAGTACTTAATGCACGCATATAAAACACCGTATATACAAAGCGCGATTTATTAACTTCGGATCCATTCTCGAACGACGCGTTATTCAATTTCGAAAAGGAGTTACGCGTATCCACACGGCACATTATTCGTCATACGTTTCTGCATATGGTGTAAGTGCGTTACAATGGTAATGGTTCCGCGAGTGGTATATTACAAAAGTATTATATGTTATTGATACATTGTCTTCGACGCGCGTCGAAAACGGGAAGTGTATATATATATATATATATATATATATATATATATATATATATATATATATATAAATATATATATATATACAGTACACCTCACTACCCAGCGCACATCGATTTTACCTATTAAACTCGATCGCTGAGAGACGTCACGAAACAAAATTATCACATAATCGATGGAGAAAAGTACGGATGACACGCATTGATGCGCATTGATGTATGAATATATTGAATATGTACTCGAGTGTGTGTGTGTGTGTGTGTGTGTGTGTTTAAGAACGTGTAATTTATCTCATTCGCTACTACGTCACTGCGTTTGACAAGATTTTTACATAATAATCTGAGAATCACAAATGTGTGATAATTTATTGAACA
Organism: Therioaphis trifolii; assembly: GCA_027580255.1. Taxonomy (NCBI): domain Eukaryota; kingdom Metazoa; phylum Arthropoda; class Insecta; order Hemiptera; family Aphididae; genus Therioaphis; species Therioaphis trifolii. The sequence continues at coordinate 22,415,186 of CM050404.1, forward strand.
ATAATGACGAACGAAAATATCTCGGAAGTATGCTTAAAGTTTTCGTCGAATATTATTGAACATGAAATCGATTATTATAGGTGCTTATTGGTTGCCAACTCTAAGCTACACCAAGGCCGTATTTGGAATTCATTTTCGGGGAGGGTTTAATTTTAAGATGAAACCATTGTATAATAATTCGAATTTTAATTAATTTGAACCGTATATGTTCTCAGGTGCACAAAAATATACTTATACTTAAGTATGCAATACAATTTATTTCATATTATACATATAAATATTTTTATAATTTGATTAGTGTAGGTATTTAATTATTATTCGACAGAATAAAAAACTAAAAATATAATTTTTTTACAAAAATATAATTTCTTTTAGTATTTTTAATAAAAAAAAAAAATTACTTTATTATCGTTAAACCGAATTGTTAAAATAATAACATTATCGATAGATTTTGATACGGTACATGAACAAAATGCAAAGAAATCTAAAAATAACCAACTTACCAAACATTCTTTTTCGTGAAAATGACGCGCCAACGAGTACGAAATGTACTTAAACTATTCGTGTTTTGTAACATATTGGAGTGTTTATATGAATAATTCTTAGCAGGCGATAAAGATACAGTCATGTTTTGGTCATGTAAATGTTAAAGAAAAAATTGCCTTTTAAATAATTTTGTTTTATATCTATTCAAAGAACATATACTTGAATACAGAAAAAAAAACTTCAGGGAAGGCGATCAAACAAAATTCGGGGTGGGGGTGAACCAGGAAAACCCCTCCCCTGAATACGGCCATGGGCTACGCGTGATAAACCCTTGTTTATTTACTATTTTATTATTTTGGTCACATGAGAGTATGAAAACGATTAGATTATAACAAAACAATCGATGGTAAATTAATACCATTAACAATAAATTATAAGAATGTACTCTGAAAATACACGGTTTGCCGGTTATTTCGATAATCTCTATTCACTTCAAAAGCTCTTTTCGAAACTTCAATCGAAAACATTCCACCGCGGTTCGCTGTGAGAAACCTCCCCGTACCTGTCACAGGATTAAATAAGTGATGTTTTGAGTGCAGACCAATCCGGAGTTTTCACCGCGTATCGAGGAATATGATACCGAACAAAGTTTCAACGGGTATGATTTTTGAAATAGGATAAGACGTTAAATGCGAAGCTGTCTGTCTTTTGACGGTCATATGTTGTGTTCATGTTATAACGATCGTCTCGATCGCGTGGGCCCCAACCGTTTACGTACAAAAACATAAACTAATCGCGACTCTGCGTGATTTTCGCTTGAAGTCAACTTAATTGCCAAAATCGAATCACTTTGCGCGCGTCAAAAGTTTTTCACGCTGAAGTTTTTTTCCCCTCAAGATATCCCATTCTATACTGCCGCTGCGGTCGTCGCGGTGACCGTATATACGTATATACGCCATCCGTGTTATGGTAATGAGATCGGATTGCCGTGTGGCCATGTTGGATCGCGACTGACTGCGACAGGCTTCGGAGTGTCGGTAAATACCTACAGACAACACAATGCGAATCGCTCCAGTCTACGCGTATTAGCGTGTAACGCCGCATTGACTTCGTTACAAAACAATACACCGTGTATCGACCACAGATATATAAAACAACTGGATAGCCGACTCAGTGGTAAAGTCTCATAAGACCTATGAAGTCTGACAGCCATATGCGAACAGGGCAAATGCGATTGATTAATCCATGAAATATTTAATTACTCCGTGATTTTTTTTAAAACAATTTAATAACCTAACTAATAATAAGTTTAAATAAGATATAACAATGTATAACTTACGAAAAAAAATGAACTTTGCTTCCTTTTAGTCTCCTATTTACACAGCCAGACACAGAACAAGACACCACCATGATGTTGAATTACTTGAATTGCACTTTATAGTTTATAGTTTATAAATTATAATCGAAAAATTGTGTTTCAATCCGAATCCATATAGAAAGATAACAGATATATAATACAACATTTTTATATATTTGTGGTTTCAATCACAGAAAAATTATATTTCATGGGATAATATAAAATGTCATGGATTAATCAATTACATTTTTCCCTGTTCGCATATGGATTCTACGTAGACTTCAATTTTATTCGTTGAGTCGGCTATCTAGTTGTTTTATATATCTGTGGTCTCGACCTTCGACCATATAAACTAAGTTTATATGGTCGAAGGTCTCGACAATGCGAAAACAGCGTCGACGTATCATCGACCTTTGGATTTGGCAGACGAAAAACTGCCGCAAACAATAAATAAAACAATGACTATGATGATGATGATGATAAAAATAATAATCTCTTTGGATCCAGAAAATAACGTATTAAATAGGTTCGGAAAAATTAATAATAAATAAATAAACGTAAGGCTTATGGATTCATGGCTGTGTGATAATGAATAATAATACGGTTTAGGCTGTGGCATACCACCGGTATTATAATTTATATTTATATGCTCACTGAAATTCTTTTTTTCACTTCATGTCGCAGGGGCGTAATTAAAGGGTCGATAAAGGGATAAATAACCACCATTTTTTTTTTTTTGGCTAGTGACATTTTGATCAATACAATGTAATTATGATGACAATTAAATATTTGTGTTTTAAATTATTCACCTCGAGTGGTTACAAATAATTAAATGACATAGTTAAAACTTAGGCGGTCCAACCTCAGAAGAACTAACAGTATTCCTAAAACAGAGACTGATGCCGCAACTGAATTTAGTGTAGAACTACAGTATCCCATCATTGATTTATCATTAAAAATAGTTTGTCTGTTAAAAGTATTGACTACGATTCCTTAACGTATGTTTTCAGCTCTTCAAAAGAACAAACGTGTGCTGCATCTTAGTTAGGTCCCGAAATAAAATTTTAGTGCTATTTGGGTCCCGAGTTTTGAAAAGTACTATACGATTTTTCTTCCCATTCTCACAGATTTAAGACTGCGTATGATCTATGATCATATCATGTATGGTTAAAAATGTTTTTATTATTTGTTTTTATATTTTAAATCGATTTTGACTAATAAAAAAAAAATAAAAAAATAAAGAAAATCTAATCCTAAATCACCGCAAAATTTTCCGTATATTTTTGACATAAAGATTGAGCAAATAAAAACTGAAACCGATGGTGTTTACTCGGCCAACCCGTCTTCACTCGCTATATACGCTTTATCGGAGAATAGCTCGTTACGCGAGCTCAATCAAATCGATAACGACCCTCTATTTGTTGTAAAACACCGGGGACCAAATAGGGTAGTACCTACATTATTCCTACACCCAATTGATATAGTACCTAAAATACTCCGGGAGACAATTAGTCTACTACCTGAAATTTATCTTATGGCCCAGCTAGGATTCACTGAAAACGTACTCATAGAAGACCATATCTGCAATCGATTTGTCTTTAATCTTTAATTAGTATTGCTTAATTATACGAGTGGAAAAAAATCAATGATTTAAAAAATTTTCAGGATCGATTTAATCGATTAAATGGAAGAGGCTGACAACATATGAAATTATCCAAACTACACCAGATGATGTTGTTGATGATGTTTCCAAAAGGCCCGGAAAATTCGATCAAGCTTTTTCACACAGTTGCTAAGGCTTAACTATTATGTTATGTTAATTTATGTTATAGTAACAAGGCCACTGCTTCATCGGA
>CM050404.1:23018984-23344458 GCA_027580255.1 Therioaphis trifolii
TAAATGCATTTGCATTACGTACACCGAATTCTATTTATAGGCGGGTTTACACGACGCGAATTTGATGCGCGAGGCGCAAGGGCGTCCGCAGGAATTTGTCAAGGGGGGAGGGGGGCAAGGTATTTTAATTTTTCAATTTTTGTTTCCTTATCTTAGTGATAAAGTACCTTATTGTTTTCGACGTGTTTTCTATCATATATAGGTAGGGAACGTAAAAATTAAATTATTAATTATGTGTAAAGAGTGGATCTTTAGGTTATATTATACATATTTGTATTGCTTTTATGCAACTTAACGAGGGTGAAAAATTTGGACGATTTATCTTTCACAGAGTCCGAAGAAAAAAATAATTTTGCATAATAAAGCATATTTTGGACATTAGAGAATATTTCGCCTATTTGTTTATATTTTAGATTATATTCTATTATTGTTCATGAAAATTCATATATTTTGTTGATTTCTCGAAATGTTATTTTTTATAGCAATAATTTTTTCTAGGAAAAAAAAATAATTTGATTAAAGAGTGATAAAAATTCAAAATCATTAAATTATCTACTTGTCTGTAATCGAATTGGTTATGTTCCTAAGGAATGGCGCAAAGTTATCTTTTATTTTTTATTAAACTATTATGTTTTTTTAAATTATATTTTATTTTATTTACATAGCTATGTATTAACTGATTTACATTTTTTATTATTCAATAGTTTACCTGTTGCCAAGAGAATGGCGCTTAACAGTTATTTATTGTATCTATTTTAGAAAAAAATCATATTTGCATTCTTACAAATTTAAGGAATATTCAGAGAATATTTTAAGGTTTTTTTGAAGCATATTGCATCCTATTTTAAGGTTTTAAGAACCTAAAAATCCGCTCTTTAATTATGTGTATAGTTAGAACGTTATAACTTAATCTTACAGTATAAATGTAAATTTATTATTGTGTAACTTTAAATTAACAAATGCATTTTTTTTATGTAATCATTGATTTGAAAATTTTATATTTTATAGTATTTTAGTATTTATAATCAATGATACTAATGAAATCACGAGATCCTACTAAATATTCACATATAAAAGTCGAAACATTGAATCGAAAACCGATGACATAAAGATCCACATAAAATTTGTCAACCATGGCACTCAACGTTAAAAAAAAATTGTTTTAATTTAAAAAATATTTATTTCGTGATATTTTATACTACATAATGATTATGATAATTGACACATAAAAAATCCAAGGGGGGGCATATGCCCCTACTTGCCTCTCCCTGCGGACGCCCTTGACGAGGCGTGATACGTGAGGCAAGATTCCGACTTGTTTCGACCAATTTGAACTTGCATCGGATAATACGCAGTGTTGTGCTCAGATAAAAAAAATATCTAGATAAAGATGAGATAAATGAAATTAAAATTATCTAGATAAAGATAGATAGTACAAAAATTTAATTTATCTAGATGTAGATAAATAAAAATTATTTTTATCTACGTAAAAATTAGATAAAATGTTTATATTAAATATAAAATAATACAAATTTAAAATAAAAACTTATGTTTTTTACTAAAAAAAAATTTTGGAGGCTCTAGTTTCCAAATTTTTAATTAAATTTTAATAGCACCTTGTATAAATATAAAATGACACAAATGATATATAGGTACTTAATACTAATACTACACATTTTTATTTTTTTTCTTTATGTTGAAATAAATATAAACTTTTCCGAATTATTTTTTTCTTATACTTAGAATAAAGTCATTTAATATTTGGTAAATATTAAAATTTAATAGCCAATAATACTTCACCTAGTATCAGGTCAAGCTAATGACCAACCTGTTATAATACAATATTAAATACGTTACTGTTTTAGATGAATTCCAAGACTAAAAAAATTTTTATATTTATAGATTATGTCTCATAAATATAGGTGGGAATTTCATATTCAAATTTATATTTTATTTGATTGCTATTATCATCGTGAACCGATTACATTGAGAGCAGACTATGCTCTTTATTAAATATTTATCTAGATAAATTTATATAGATAACTATTATTTTCATCTAGATAAAATTATCTATAGTACAACACTGATAATACGTGACTCGGTGCGAAGATGCCTTGTGGCGAGCGGAAGCTCAGTCGGTATTTGAATGCGCATTGCGCGTCAAAGGAGATTCACCTATTTGTTTCGCGTCGTGTGAACTGTTTTTTGCCGCATCATGCCTCGTGTACATTATGGACCAAGTGAGCATGGAACAAGATCAATGTGATCAATTTATTAAAATATACAGAAATTTTCCGATTTCATGAAATGCTAAATCGTCTACACCACCAACGTCATTTGCGTTTTGATTTTTCTTTCTTTTTCTTTTTCAATAAAGTCTGTATTGCAATAATTGCGAATAATGCAACTGTACCCGGAGATACACTGACATACGCGCTGTAGCCATCCTTGCTTCGCACTTATACAATGGCTTACCTTGATTCACCTGGCTTCGCGTATTTTATGCGCATCGTGTAAACATACGAGCGAATCAGCTGTCTCGTGAGGCAGCCCCGTGAATCATGTCTCGCGCATCAGATTCGCGTCGTGTAAACCCGCCTTTATAATATATAATCACTACTACTTCTACTTTATGATAACGATTACGGTTACATTACACCTTCTAACCATTGCTAAATAACGCATCGACTATCCTTATACATTATGTGCATGTTCTTATTTTTCCTTGGTGCAGTTATTGATAATAATTACTACTAGTGTTCATATAGGCAGAATACGTCTGCACCAATTTCTCTGGAACACATCCTGTTCGGACCAGTCTTTTAACATAGTTTTAACATAACCTACCTGTTTTAACTGGCCAAAGACTGTGTTTGGTACGGTTAATTTATATAAAAGTACTTACTATAATCCTTGTTTTTATCAACATAATAATATGATATGATATTATGTAATTATTTGTAAAATGACTACGCTAAAAAAACAAAAAAACAATTAAAAAAGATGTACAATTTAGTTTGTAAATGATCATTTGTTTAAATACGATAGCATCTAGAAACATCTTTTCAAATACCTTAATCTTTCTAGTATTATAGACAGTACACATATTTGAAAAAAAAATGATACGTTTTTATTGTTAATGATTTATACCTATACCAGTGTTATAGTAATTTATTCGTAAGTATATTTTACAAATACAAAATTGGTTCAATCGTATTCGTAATCAATGATAATGTACATAGATTTAATATTTAAGCGGTGAATTGAAATATCATTTATAATGTAATAATGTACACCTATAATTCAATTGTTAGAGAACAATCGTTCCTATCGGGAACCATACATAATTAATAGACTCAAAGCGGAGAAAAAGAAAAATGGCGTTGGATTGGTATCGTCACGCGAAATCAGATATTTATTATGTTATGAACTTATGAATAATGCAGCAGCAGTCATCAACTATCAATACGCTTTACTATACTACATGTCCGGCCTTGTATCAACGTAAATCGTATGCGCGGGTCATTAGTGATTGTATTATTTAATATATATATAAATCATTAATTATTATATTACACGGCTCACACCAGCGAGGCATAAGAGGAATTTAAAAAACCACAATTCTTAAAAACAGAAACAGTCGTCGTCGTCGGCGTGGCGGCGGCTGTGGCGGATGTACGAAAAAAAAACCAAGAAGACGCCCCCGCCACGACGTCGGTCTTTCTAGTGGCGGCGGCGGCGGCGGCGTTGCACGTGTTACAATATAGGCACATAGTTTTTAAAAGGACACGCCGCCGCTGGGCTCGAGCGTGTCTACCGAGTGTAAAATCGCGCATTTCATGACATTTTGAAACGCACATTACGTGGGTAAACATCTTGTTTAACCGCGTCCACCAGGTAGGTATATATACGTATACATATAACACAACAACGCGCGCGCCGGGCGCACACCATTCGATCCGCCGGATCGAGTGATATACTCATACATGCAATCTATTAACTTTGTCACCACTGACGTCTATGCCACAATGTGTGTGCGTGCGTGCGTGCGTGCGTGCGTGTGTGTGTGTGTGTGTGTGTGTGTGTGTGTGTGTGTGTGTGTGTGTGTGTGTGTGTGTGTGTGTACTGTGTGTGTTTGTGTATGTGCGTGTTTTTAAGCACATTTAGTATTCGTATACACACGTCATATAAATATGCGAACCATTGAATGTTCATTATATGATATATATATATGTGTGTGTGTGTGTGTGTGTGTGTGTGTGTGTGTGTGTGTGTGTGTGTGTGTGTGTGTGTGTGTGTGTGTGTGTGTGTGTGTGTGTGTGTGTGTGTGTGTGTGTGTGTGTGTGTGTGTGTGTGTGTAAACATAGTAAAACACGTACGTATAATTTTTTGAATACGTGTCGAGAATGTTGTCAAAGGGACCGCTTGTCTACGACCCTTTACGTGTATCTATTGGGTGACACTGCACGACCCTGTATCGGCTCGCGACTGTGACGAGACGTAACGGGACGCCGACCCAATCTAAATGTTTAACCGTGCAATATTGTGTCGTGTTTATAAGTGTATAATATGATATTAACATGTAGAAATACATATATAGAACTGTTTTTCATCATGTTAGCAGTATATATATATATATATATATTTGTGTGTGTGTGTGTATTATAATATATAGGTACTTTTATATTTTAATGAATTTCATTGCACGCGCATACCTTCTTATTTTAAATAAAACTTCTATGACATTGAAGTAGAAGTATTTTAAAATGCATTTAATGCCAAATGGGTAGAACACGATTTCTCTTTCTATAGTGGTACAGAGGGAGTCAGATATACTTGACAAATGCAATAACTTTTTTTCTACTCATTATTTTTTACTTTTTTTCATAATAATAAGGTGTATAGTATTGCGCTATCACAATATACTTTTTAAAATTTAAAATTTAATTTTACCATTAAAAAAAAAAAAAATCAAAATAGCAATTTTGTTCACCAGATTTTTAGAAAAATGATGATGAATTTAATAATCAAAATTATTGTACGTTCTATCAAGATTAACTCAATAATTTGAATTAATAATTCCATGAAAGATAATGATAAATATCAATTTGAATTAATTATATTTGGATAATAGCTAAGGATGATAGCAAAAATCTTGGAATAAATTTAATTAATTTCAATATATAATAACATCATGATGTGCACTGGACCAGGTGAGGCTCGATCAATATCAAAGAGGCTTAGAAAGACTTATGTTTTTCTACCCCCAAATATTTTTATTCGGTGTATTAAAGGATAGAAATGCCACACTAGACGTGCATTTATTCGCCTACTTCTTGAGTAGAGGTATCGTGCGTGAAATCCATTAACATTCTGCATCCTCAGTTGTTATACACGTACAAAATATATTTGTTGAAATAATGAAATTGCTGTGCAACTATATTAACTCTATAATGTTAGAACTAATAAAATATGGAGTTTGTTTACAGTGGTTACTGGACTTACATAAAATATGATGTAATTTTATCATTCAAATGGTCATTTATTGATGTTCGATGGTACATTGGTACCTATATTAAATTTAGTTCTACTTCAACTCATATGCGATATAAAATTGAGTCTGCGCAGTCTGTCCGATCAAAATTATTTTACAGATTTTATTATTCGTGTACCTATAGGTATTCACATAGTATATAAATTAATAACAATAATGAACAATCTTCATGGTTTACTTTGAACTTTTCTTTAAAAGATGAGATATGTTGGTGAGTATCAATTATAATATTACACTTGTAATAATTGTTATTCGATTAAATTATAAATTTTCAACAAATTCGCCATTTGTAAGTATAGAAACCTACTGCGATTATTATAATAAATTTATATCTAAGTTCAATTCATAAATATATGCGTGTACTATACATTCGCTGTGGATATAGATGGGTTAATAAATTAAATACCGACATTCATTTAGACCCGAATTTTAATTGAAAAACGAATTTTTTCGTTGGTGTAATTATCGGTACAATTTGTTTATCGTCATTGCAATAATTAAATTAATAATCGAATAATAATACATGGCGTTTTTATAATTTTGGTTATTTATTTTTATTTTTTAGGACATTGACTTCCAGTTTTACCCGTTTTTGAATATGGCGAACCGATTTCCGGTTTTTCACCCATTAACTTTGTATAAATTATGTACCTATTACTGCAGTTATTATTACTAGTATCATAATTTCACGCCGGTCGTTGGCATCCGGTCGTTATACAAACGATGCGTGTTAGATGTTTTAGTTATCCGTACATACTACACACGAATCCACGAATAATATTTTAAGTCTGTACAGTAATAAACACTAGTAATAATGATACGGAACATACAAAAATGTACGATCATAGGATAAAATAAAATCGTCAACGCAACAGATCGGCCGAGATGTTTATGTATGTGTGTTACAGTTACGTAGGTATACTCGGCTGTGTATAATAAATCGGAATAAAAGAGCCCGGCGCGGCGTAAAAATCCGTTGAAATCGCACATTCAATATTCTTCACGTTTGTATACTCCGCAGTGTATAATATACGGAATAATCGGAGCGTTCGCGTAGGTGATAATATTTCCGAGAACAGTAACTACACAGCAGGGCCGTAGCAAGGGTGAGGCGACTGAGGCGTTTGCCTCGGGCGCCAGCGAAATGGGGGCGCTAAACTTTGATAAATTTTTTAAATTAAAATATTGTTCTATCAATATAGTACCCGGGGATGGATTTATCAATGAAATACGAAAAAGACATCAATGGTACAGAATTTATTGATGTGATTTCCGATTTTCAGCACGTAGTGAAGTCAATTATACCTGACCATATTAAATCTGCAACAGTTATTATTGAATTACTTCAGCTGATTCAAGACTACAATTTAAAAGAATTGTAACCAAACATAGAAATAGTATTTAGAATCTTTTTGACGATGCCTGTAACTGCAGCTACATGTAAACGTAGCTTTAGAAATTTCAAACTCATAAAAAATTATTTGAGATCAACTATAGGCTAGGAGAGACTTTCGAATTTATCTATTTTGTCGATAGAAAATGAAGTGGCAGGAGAAATTAATTTTGAAAATGTTTTGATTAATTCATCGATGAATTTGCGGCAATCAAATCAAGAAAAGTCAAATTATGAGATTTATTTTTTTTTGTGTGTCAATAAAAATGAATTTTAAAATAAATACTTGAGGCTTATTATATGCTTTTCTACAAACAAATATATACATAATAGTTTAACATTTTAAAAATGACGATTTTTTTTTTTTTTAAGGAAGGGGGCGCATATACTCAAACTTGCCTCAGGCGTCAAATGAGCTTGTTACGGCTCTGTTACACAGCGAGATGAGCTCGTGCCCGGATGCCGCGACCGGAAATAATCATATCACGACGTCGCCCGTCGTTTCTCGTGACGTAGCGGCGTCGAGAGACGACTTTTTGACCATCCGTCGCGCGGGTGGTTCCGTATCCGCGCGTTGCAGTTTATAGCCGCAGGTGGTCGTCAGTTGTCACAATATTACATAAATATATTTCTAACATATTATGTACGCAGTGAAGTAAAGTAATTTTTTAAACATGCTTGCCCCACTTTGAACCAGTATAATACATACGTTTTAATTCGTATACCAGCGATTTGAAACATGACTACCATCTACATATAATTTCCAACATATTTTCAAAAAAAAAAATTTTAAAAAAAATGTTGGTAGGTACGTGTAGTTCTATTACTTTTTTGAATTTTACGTGAAATATAATTTCTAATGTTTTAATCACGCAGGGTTAAAAACTTAAAAATGTGGTGAATATGCTTGAAAAATCATCGGGTTTTTCTATATAAACATGAGTGTACACAACATGTCTACTCGGTAGGTATTGCAGGTACAACACATGTAGATAATACGTGTAATTATTATTATTATATTGTTGCACGCGGCGTAACGACCACGACCACGACCACGACCACGACGACGTGCAATAATTTATGACTGTGTGTATCTACCTATATGTATTATTAATATTATATTGAGGCGGATAGAATTTTATACACAGAGGGAGGAGTTAATAAATGATCGGCGGCGGTGCGCGGTAAAAGAAACACTTTCACTGACACGGCGATTGGATAACATCGTCGTTGAAATTTCAGAGTCATGTGTGTGCGTGTGTGTGTGTACGCGGGCGAGTGTACGTGTTTTTTTTTCATCCGTTGTTCTATCCGCAGTATATATAGGTGCTATTAACTCGGTGTGAGCGTGACACATGACAGCTAGACATTGTGGCACTGTGCGTTGTTAAAAATGCACGGCATATTTTATCGAGTGGTTAATAATAATAAAATAGGTATACTCACTGTTGCCATCAAGGACAGGCAGCTCTCTCTCTCTCTCTCTCTCTATCTCACTTTCTTTCTCTTTTTCTTTCCTCTCTTTACGCTATCTTTCTCTCTCTCTCTCTCTCTCTCTCTCTCTCTCTCTCTCTCTCTCTCTCTCTCTCTCTCTCTCTACGCAAAATTTTTCGCTCCCCGTTTTTTCGTCGTTTATTGCGTCGTCGTGTCATATATATTCAAAATAAGTGTCCCCCTTCCTGCCTATATTCTCTCACATAACAGGAATCGTACAATGTTTATTATTATTATTTTTTTTTTTGAACCAATTACGCATAAAACCAACGAAAATCATATTGAAATATTTCGACAGCGTTATATACCTACATCTAATAAACAATACATAAATTATACACCTGGAGCTGTTAGAGTGTACAATGTGTAAATGCACTTGTTGATTGTTGAATATAATATTATATTCGTAATGAATAAAAACTCGGTACGGGAAATATCTATAGGTTATATAGTATTAGTTAAATCTATTCGTAGACTTGTTTTATTTTTTATTTGAACATGCCGTAGTACTGTGGATAGTATTGTTGAACGCTTGAGCGATTTAAATTTTATTTTTCAAATAACATAAAACGATTTTGTAATCAATAAGTTTAAATGAATGACAACCGATTTATTGATATACGTTAATCGTTTTCGGGATTATAAAAACAAGGCTATATTTTGCTTGAAAATGAGTGCAGCACTGCGGAAATATCACGTTTAACAAGGACATTTATTATAGATGGTATATTGGTATATAAATACGTCTTCAAAATGATTCGGTGAAGGACGTTAACGGTAAAATATAGGAAATTCAATGTTGAATTCAACAAAAATTTATATAAAAAAAAATAATACATGGATAAACTTTATTCGGTAAATATTTTAGTATTACCAACATTTATTTGATTTTAAATATTAAAGGTTAGTTTACTTTACAGTAACAGAAAATAATTTAATTGAAATAGCATTTATACTCATTCCAATAACATTAATCCTATTTGTGTAAAAAAATAACCTTACCGTAAAAACTCTATTTCTATGTTTTAGTTTCGTTTCATATACAAATTGTATACAAATCATTTAACAGTATTAAAAAAAAAACGATTTTACATAAATTTGAATTTATGTTATGTATAATTTAAAAGCTAACAAGCATGACAAAATTTGTATGAAAAAAAAATTTCAACTTTTTTTCACTTACATTTCCTTTTGAGCACTTATTTTTGATGTCAACCACTACTTATAACTACTAATATGACAAAAATAAGATTTTATTGAACATTTTATGATTTTAATTTCTATTTTCGACCAATGGTTTAAAAGATATAAACATTTCCACTTGAATATGAGTGGAGATTATTCGCTAAAGAAGCTATATCAAGGGTACGCGTATACACCTAATTAGCAATAGTGTTTTGATACAATTTAGCTACTTCAATAAGTTAGACCTTGCATGCCAGCATTCACCGGGAAAGTCTTTATAATATAATGTACGAATTCGGAATTCCAAGTAAGCTGATTTCCCTAACAAAAGTTTGCATGAATGGTACAAAATATCAAGTAAGAGTTGACAACGTATTATCCTAAGAATTCCAAGTGGTGACAGGCTTAAAACAAGGCGACGCCCTTTCACCACTACTATTCAATATCGCCCTGGAGAAAGCTGTACGGAGCATACAAAGGGATAACTATGGTATCGACATCGGCACAAACAAGATTGGTATTTTAGGTTTCGCAGATGATTTGAACATAACTGGTGATGATGAAGAGAGTGTGGAGCAGTGCACCACAGTCCTCATTAACGAAGCAAAAACCATAGGGTTGAATGATAACAAAACCAAAGTGATGGAACTAATACCAGAAAACAACCAGGTCGACAATGTAGTGATTCAAGGACATACATTTGAAAAAGTGCGTCAATTTAAATATCTGGGAACCTCTATCAGTGGTAATAATGACTAGTCCATCGAATTAAACAGCCGAATCATCAAATCAGCAAAGGCATCATTTTCGCTAACCAAATACCTAAAATCTAAACTGTTTTCTAGAAAAACCAAAGTACATCTTTACACGGCGATAATTAGACCAACACTAACATATGGATGTGAAGTATGGCCTTTAACAAACAAAATGTAACAAAAACTTATGTCGTTCGAAAACAAAATACTTAGAATCATCTATGGCCCAGTATATGACAACTAACTGGGTTGCTGGCGCAGGAGAATAAACAAAGAGATTCGAGACTTGACAGGAGCACCAAAGATAATCAATTTTGTAAAAGCACAAAGAATAAAATGGTTTGGGCACGTGATGAGAAGGTCAAACTGTGATTAGCTTAAAGCGGTGGCCGAATGGAAACCCACGGGGAAGAGACCAAGGGGACGTCCAAAGAAGCGATGGATAGATGGTATAAAGCAGGATTTAGAGAAATTAGGGATATCAAATTGGGAAGAAAAGGTACAAAATCGGGAAGAGTGGATGGAGTTGTCGGTGGCGGCAAAAACTCTTGAAGAGTTGCGATGCCAATGATGATGGTGATTTTTATTGGATATAATAAAATGCAAATGTATGTATTAGGTGTACAGGAATAAATCAGATGTTGGTACCTTTGTAAAATCATACTGAAACGTCCCATATGTTTTTATACATTAAGACTGTAGAAACTCAATTTAAAGATGCGCCAATAGTAGGTATGATAACCTTAAATGCGTAATCTCAATTGTTATTAAATTAAAATATCATCGACACTCAACGTATACTTGTGTAACACAATACTAGTGTGAAGACGGTTGAAATTAGTGTTAACATAATTTATTCAATGTGCATATTTTCGATAAATATAAATATACAACGGATGCTGTATTATACTTGTTGGCCATATAGAGCTGGTACCTCTACTTTTCGCCGAGGAAATGTATCATTATGAAATTATGTTAAAGCGGTTTAAAATAATTTAGGTATACATTTATTTCACAACTGCATCTATATACACGTATACGCTGTACACTATACGTGCATATAGCACTTCGTATAATTTTTGTACGGCCTATTCGGTAGTTCAAGCATTTTATTATTATTATTATTATTACAATGGCTGTCGGTTTGTCCCAAGGTTAGTGGGTTCATCGGGCGTAACGGGCGTATATATGTTACCACCCAGCCAACTATGATATTTCGGTTCACGAGACACGGCGGCCTCGGTATTATCTATCCGAAAACCAAGGACTTAGTGATAATGGCTGGTCCACATTCCAGTGGTTGGCTACATTTTTTTTTTTTTTTTACCACATAGAAACGCAAAAATGTAGGTAGGTTCATATACGCATGTTTATACAATCGCACACATATATCACATAAATCTATGTATATATTCGTTTTTTTTTTTTACCATATTATTATATTTTGTAGTATGTGTTATGGGTAACATATAAAAATATAGACTCGACAGTGCGAAAACAACGTGTGGCTAGACCGTCGTATGGTATGAAGGTACCTATATATATATATATATATATATATATGTATGTATATATGTATGTATGTATGTAACATAATAGGTAATGTGTGTGAGCCATCGAATGTATATATGAGGTCACGGATCGATGGTTAACAATTTAAAAAAACGTTAAAAATATGTTTCAATAATATAACTACTATTTGCCAATTCATGTTTTATTCTTATAAACACGGTATATTCATCTATAGGTATACACACACATATTCGCACTGGTGCAGTGGAAAAGTCATGTATGATAAAGATATGAGCTACACTAAAAAATTGTAAAATTAAAAACTTGAAAAAGGAATGACGATAACAATGTACGCACTGTGTAATTTATTAATATTAGCATTTGAAAATTAATCAACACTATTATGATTTTCCAGGATTATAGACCAAATATAATTCGAATTAGTTAACAGAGATAGTTTATGTTCATACGCTGCGTTAAACATTACACGATCAAGGTAAATTTTGGGTAGCTACGCAATTCATACCTATTTATTTAAGTTGTATATACCTCTATAATATTTTTGTATGAAATAAACTACGTGTTCGTTGTTTATAGTAATAAATAATATTCATGTGCGTTACAGTTAAATATAAATTTTTGACGATAAAGTTAAGACAGAAAATGGCAGTGTTTTATGGTTTGTTTTACATAAATTTTTCGGTAAGTATTACAGTTACAGAATTACATGCTGCATATATTCAAATAATATATCATGATGGCCCGCATGGGGTACGTTTAGATTGCCCGTATGAACAACGTGATCATTAATTATTATAATAAAAAGAGGGTTTGAGACAAATTGCTATGCATATAATATATTATTTAAAATACAAAAATATTGTGTAGATGATAAAAAACAAGCATAAACATCATAGTTATAAATAAGTGATATCGTCACCGAATGACAATCATAGTAAAATATTAATTAATATGTAATTACAAACACAATTTTGAGTAATTCAATGCCCTATTCATGTTGATTAGTTGCAGTAATATTATAAATAGACATGGTTAATCGATTTGTACATATAGGTACACCTAAATTTCAACGATTATCTCATAAATAGTGGGCAATATATAGGTAAATTCAATAGCATATTATATGTAATCAGGCGTGTACTCAAAATTTTTTAATTTTTTTTTGGGGGGGGGATTAAGGTTGTATAATTTCATATTTGTGTATAAACAATTTTACATAATTTTGATGGAAAAATTATTTATTTCTCATTATTTTCTTTTTTTATATAAAAAAGTTTACGATAACAATTCGGCCTGTGCGTATTCACCGTATCTATTTTAAAATTTGAAATGTCAATAATAAGAATATAGTAATAAACTAATAAATTGTAATAAAACCAACATATTTTTATCTAATATCTCCCTCATTGATAGAAACCACTTATATTTCGTTAAATATTGAATACTTTTCTTGAAGTTTCGGAGGGGGTTTGAACCCCTAAAACCCCCTTTGTGTACGCGCCTGTATGTAATGAACGTATAAGTTATTACATTATAACTACCAAAATAATAAAAACCCATGATTGCAATTCATATAATGTGTCACGTTTTCTTATTTACACATATAGTCAATTAATTTTTTTTAAATTTAAAAATCGCTTTCTAAAAAAAAACTTTTATTAAAGACCGTTTTTACGATATAATAACTAATTTAATAATAAAACAATTTACTATTTTATTTTTAAATTAATATAATAATGAATAAAAATAGCATTGAGTAATAATAGTATTAATAAATATACAACTACATATTATGTATGTAAAATAAAATATTACAAAATGTATGTATATTATGAGTAGGTAGGTATCTTATTACAATTTATTGGTTGATGTTTTATACTTACGTGTTTGCAGTTTATTCTTATAGTGAATTTATGAAAATTATCTTTTTTTTATTATTTGGATCAATTAGACATTGGAAAATTAACAATAAATTTTAATTGATATGCTAAGACATATAAAGTGTCATATAAATAAACAAATAAATACTCCAAAATTATGGCCTTATTTACATGTTTTATCAGTTTCTTGAAAATATCACTAGTCAAATTTCTGTAACGGTTACCGATGGCTAATACTTGAAAGATATCAATACTCGTATATCATAATATGATAACCTTATGTGTGTTTATAAACCATTTTCAGTATTTACCTACATAAATTAGACACGATACATAGGTAAATCATAACTGGTTACACGTATAATCTAATTAGTAAATTTAATACTCATACATAATTATTAACGTGGTTTGCCATGAGAGTGTTACAAATTTCTCGATGAATGTATATTATCTATGAGCTTCATGATGTTTAGAACTACCTATGTTTAAAAAAATAATTCATCCTGTTGCGGTAATTAATATCCGATTGGTTATTAATAAAATTGATTAATACAACCTGCAGGCAAGCTGAATGATGTTACTGAATATTTCACGGTACTAATTATGTATACAAAAGCGTGTTTTACAATCTAGACTCGACGAATTATTTATGCGTGTCGAAAATACCGATTTTTAAGATGGACCATTCAATACGTCATCATCACCGATTTTCGATACGCTAATACACGTGTCAATTTTCATTGCTTCATTTCTTTGGACACTTATACAGCTACGCATTATTGACTGTACCTATTATGCCTACCTAGACGCCTAGTACCTATACCTATACGGCTATACCTGTGTAAATCGAGTTAATAGTGAATAATTGTTATTTTATTTACTCCGGAAAATACAGGATATTTAATTTTCGTGTATAGTATTTTGTTGTTCCATTTTTAGTTTAAATTTATTTTTTATTTGGATTCGGTAAAAACAAACTACTCGAAAACAAAGAGAAATATATTTTATTAAAACATAAGAATTTTATTTTTGAATCGCTGACTTTTTTCATTAATCAAAAACCAATAATGTACCTGGTACCTGGTACCTATATACTCATGCATAATTCAGTATTGATCTAAACAGACACTTACGTTTCATATACGATATATTTAAGAATTTACTTGTATGCACTTTAATAATGAGACGGCCACTGAAAAGTATATTAAAATCATTTATAGTTCGGATTCATATTACACAAATCATAGATGCTTCAATTCGTTATTTTATGACCCGATATGGTCAAAACTCAAAATGACAAGCCATTTATTATGAGGTTTGTATCTAATAATGTATTATTGAATTTACTCGATTGAATTACTTTCTTACTTGAATAACATATTATTATGTACGTATGGTATTTTATGTAATTTTATAAAGCACACGTATGCCGGGAAATTTTGTACAAGCATGCGATAATAATGAATAATAGAATGGTTGTACAATTATTATGCAAATAAAATATTAGTAAGTAAAAAGATTCAACTGGAAGTATTCCATTGTTTCAGCTTTAAAACTGTGGGAAGTAGCTGTGAAATTTGGCCCATTCAACGTACCTATAAGGTGGGAAAAATACACATCATCATTATCCAATTCATGAAACAAACGAGCTCATTTTACTTACATAAAATGTAGAACTATATAATGTTTTTATATATTAACGTTTCCTAAATACAAAAACGTGTATTTTAATTCATTTAACTGGTGTGTTGATGTCTATTTACGTAGTACTTCACATTTATGTAATTAAAAATAGGTAGGAGTTATGTCTACGAAAAGAAATTTTATATACTCTAAATATTCACCACCTGAATATTTTACGTTTTTACCTAAATTTATTAAATAAATGTACCTACCCATCGTAAAATACTCTTTCGTATGTGAAATACGAGTAACAACATCATGAAAAACCGAAATTAGACGCCGTATATATATCGCCAAATGCTGTCGATCTCGGATAAACCGCACGATAAGCTGTACCAGTTACGCGTGAAAAGAGCGGGAGGGGGTTGTAATTAGAAGTACAGAAAACTCTTTTTAACGACATATTAAAAAAAATGCACCAAAATTACTTACAAACACACAAAAGACAATTTTTCTTTGTATATTTAAATTTTTAAGAATAACTTGGAAAAAATAGTAGGTACATAGAAAATTCTTCAAACATTTCAAACATTGAGACGAGTAACAATTATAATTGAAATCACAATTTAGAAATGGGCACTGCCGTAGTTTTATGATCAAAACATCCCGGAGCTACCGTAAAACTTTGGCCCAGAGCCATCTAAGCGGACGTAGTGTGGCGTGGAAGTCGATGGAGACGTCGTTGATTCCGCCGCGCAGCGGCCGAATAGGTCTGCTCGTGGCTGCTGCGTGAACCGATGGAAGGCTTGGGAACGACAGGTAGCTTGTGCAAGACGATTTTATGCAAGAGTTCGATTGACCTGGCGCCCGAAGGAGGCTTTGGCGTAGCCTCTGTGGCCCGAGTTTAGTGTTTAAAAACATAATTACTATCCGTTCTCGTGCTTTATTGTCCACCATGTTCCTAAACGACAGAATTTAAACGCCGTCATTATACTAATACACGATTGTCACTTCAAAATCGTAAAATACAATCTGCGGCTATCTCCCAATATGCGGTCTACCACAAAAATATGCGGTCTACCAAAATGGACGTGGTCTACCGTAATAATATTAAAGTAATAAAGTACAATATAAGTATAATTTAAAGTATAAAAAAAAAAAATAATTTATTAAGGATCCACAAAATTATCCACAAAGCATAATTTCATATCTCTAAGGAAAGCATCAAAAATATTATCTGTTTTATTTAATCCTCGCCACCAATACTCGGCTAAGTACCTATCTAAGATGTCTTCATTAGTACCACACATTTTTTTAACGATTTTGAGTCTAAGAGGCCTCCAAAGACTTTCAATTCTTTGTGTATTGGCACCAGTTTCCGGGTCCACAAAATTATTTGAATGATTTACTGTTTCATGTACATAGCCCTTTTCAGATAAACCTTTATATCCAAGCCACGAATTAGAATGAACTGTTGTACCAGGATTTCCAGCTATATATTTAGAACACATAACATTGATAGACCGCATACTATACTCATATTTATAGTTACGTAGCACACAAAACGGAGATAGACCGCATATCGGGAGATAGCCCAATCTGCGATCCATTTCGATTTTCAGATTAGGTACGAGTGAGACTTTTTATTCAGTTATTGTCAAATGTGATATGTTTACGACATGCACAAAATTTCGGTATATTGAGTACCTATCTATTTAGTATTTCGATACTCCTAAAATTAAACAAGGATTATTGAATATCTAGTGTCGAGTATCGACAGATACTAATTTTAAAGTGTCACGCCTAATACCGATTAAATTAAAACGCCGTGGCCGGATGTAATATTAGAAAAATAATTTAAGTTTATGATAGCATAATAAGTGCGACGTCGATTGATAAAATGTTTTGACCTGCACGGTACATGAATGAATTATCGATGATGGTGATGGTTAATAATTAGTCATTACAGTTGGTGATGGGATTCGACCCGACTGCCCTTAACTTGTTCGACACAAAGACTCATCCAGGAAAATTCCCTACTTTGCTATACCCAAGGCATGAAAGAGTTACGCGTTTAATTCATCGGATACTCTGATCGTGATTATTTCACATGCACGGTTATGATTACATAATATTATATAACGGAAGAGAATCATAAATTATAACCTGCGTGTACATGTACACGCATATTATTATTATATATGTGTATATATATATTATTCAAATCGATCATAAAAGACGTCCTTAAATTGAAAACCGTCTCAAACACAATACTCAGACACACGTATTCACATATTATAGAACCCGATAGACCCGCGCGATACCCGCGTGTGTGCATGTACATAGGTTATTTGTATCGCAGTCGATTTTTGTCGTGAACGGTATACGTATTACGTACCTATATGCGCTCATAGGCATATTACAATGATGGCTCCGAACGTGATTGGATTGCGCTGTCCGATGTCGTTTAATTAACTTTCCGGGGGCATATAGTAGGTAAACACCGTACGTAATCGAGACTTGTTATTATTATTATTATTATTATTTTCGTATTATTGTTCTTTTTCCCCCGTGTCCCAACGGACGGATGCCAGACGTGCTTCTGAGCAAGTATGCACACACATACACACACACACACACACACACAAACACATACACAATATAGGTACAGGAACGCACAATGAAGAAGTCCGGGGTAGAATTTTTTCGTGTGTCCGTCTGCTTCGGATAGTCCTACGCGCGTATAATATATCGACAGCTCAGCGTGTGACTATTACAACAACGGCGGCGGCTGCTGCTGCTACGGTGGAGGCGGTGACGATGATGAAGGTGATGATGGTAATAATAACAATATAATAATAATAATAATAATAATATATGTATATAACAGTATGTATAGTACTGGAGTAAATGAAACAGGAGCACCCGGGTAATTACACGGCAAAATTACCTACCGACTACTGTACGCATCTTCTATACATTGCATTGTGTTCACACACACAGACACACAGACACACAGACACACACACAGACACAGACACACACACACACACAGACACACACAGACACACACACACACACACACACACACACACACACACACACACACACACACACACGCACACACACACGCACACACACGATACGTGTGATACGAGATACTCTGGTGTTGAGTAGTACAGTATATGTACAATATTTCATATGTATTAGTGTGTGTGTGTGTGTGTATACAGTATACATATTACATATTATAAAGGTATATAATATGATGTGTTGTACACGATACTCGGTGTATACACATATACGCGCACTCCTCCGCTTCGGCCGCGCCATCCGCCGATCTGATGCCACCGTCGTCGAAGTGTGTTTCTCGACGAAATTGTTTCGGCTTGTTGCTGCGGACCAGGGCCCCCCGTCTTTGTTTGTTACAAATGTGTTAAAAGAACACTATTATTGTGTACGAGATGAATTTTTATACACGTTCTATACACCGAATTCTATTATATTATTATTGTTACTATTATTATTATTATTATTAGTATTATTATTATTATTTACTCCCTCCTGTCTACTTTGACGCTGTGCAGCCAACGGCCCGACTCGCTTTTGTACGCCGATCATTCGCGTTATAATATTATTACATATTATTATCATCGTCATTATTATACTATATCCGTTCGCTGAACGCGGCTGCGGGTGGCGACGGACAAGACAACGACGTCGACGCGATGACGTTTTTTCATTACAATTATCGTGTACCCCGCGTGGTCGTCAACTCGCCACATCGCTATGGTTAAATAATAATTTTTTTCTACGTAACTATGTAGCGTATAATCTGCGTGGACTGCACGATTCCGCTAGATCAAAACGTTTTCGACTGCAGAATTTAGGTGACTCCGCGGGGTGACTTGCACGGATAAACTGTTCACGAGGTCTCTCTTTTCTCCTCGCTTTTATGCAAAAATATAATGTATTTGTGTGCATTATATAATCTATGTTATAATATTTTACTATTTACGAGTACATACGTCAGCTCTTTTCATATATATTGACTAGATTGGTAATAACTACAGTAAAATATATGCAGTATATACAATATACATACACAGGATGATTTTTTTAGACGTGGTCAACCCATAAAATATAAACTACCAGTAAAACTAAGTTTTATGAAAAACAATTTTTTTATATACGTGACTTTTAAAGTTTTTAATTTTCTTAAACGGTATCCACTATTTAAAACATCGTATTATGAAAAAGAACAATTTTAAGATTTTTTTTTTTTAATTGTATTATTCAACCAGTAGCTGAAGACATATAGCTTATAAGCATTTGAAGTTAAGATCAGCTGAGTTGTGGCAGAACAATATCGCAGGGACCGGCTCTACTATTCTTCACGGCTATACTCTAAACTTAAAACGCTTATATTTCTTAAACTATAGATTTAATGAAAAAAAATGTAAACATCAAATTATCAAAAAAAAAGTATTTTGTTTCGTGATATTAAATTATAATTATAGGTTAACCTTTAAAATACGAACAAATTCCGTAGATAAAAAAATAACGTACCTAAGACATTTTTATTTTTTTTCAAGAAAAATATATTTCAATTATTTTTTTTTAAATCTACAAGAAAAAATTTAAGTATATTCATTAAAAAAAGTTTTAAAAAAGGGATGAGTATGCTTAAAAATGTATTCTGTTTATGAATATAATATTCTATATATACATAATTACAATCAAGTGTATCCTGACAGACCGACTGATCAATACACGTACAGTCAAAACTATACATCGCATCGATACATTTTAAACTTCTAAGGAATGTATTTATTACTAAACATAGCAGCACTAAGAAAGCATGATTTTCCAAAATTCGCATTTTAAAGGGTTGAAAATATATAGAATGTTTAATGATATTACTGTTTGATGATTATTTCAGTTTATTATTTATTATTATGATTATTAAGGACATAGTGGCTGATACGGGGTCACTTAATCGCGCGCTACCGACTATTGAACTGAAAGTAGTAAAATATACAAATTATATATTTCTATACTGAAGCTTTGCTCAGTACCATTTAACTAAAAAAATAATCTATTATTTCTTTAATATTCAATACACCTATTACCATTATTTTGTTCAAATTACAAAGTATGTCTGGCCTCCGGCTTTTAAATGTTATTAAATAGAACAGTAAAATGAATTATAATTTAAGCATCATTATTATACTTATAATAAAATCATGTCTATAATATTGTGAGCAATATTTTGCATAATTTAGAAGATTTAGTTACTGCGTATAATTTGATTGATTACCTTTGCAAATTTTTAACAAAATATCTATTTTTATAGAACCTGAATTTTCATTTTTATAGATGTCCCTATATATTACCCATGTCGTTGAAATTTATATTTTAATATTAACGTCTACCTACTTTTGTATTTTTTTGCACTTTATATTATTGTATTGCGTATTCGTCAATCTAAAAACTAATGAATATTACAAAAATTGTTATTTTGACACATTCGAAATTGTAATTTACTTAATATTAAATTAACTATAACGTTTACATTTTAGATTCCAATTAAAATTTATAAATATAATATTACTTAAATATTTTAGTAAAGGGATACTCATATGGATCGATTCAAAAGTGACGAAAATGAAAATAAAATTATTCAACTTAACATAATATTCTCTCCTAAAATAAAGCTTAGTTAGAAATTAAATATTAAAGTTTACATGTGTACAGAAAGTAAATATAAATTACAAGTACCATTAAATGTACATAATTTATTACATAATTTCACATCTTTAATAATTATTTATACACACTCACACATTTATATATATATATATATATATATATATATATATATATATATATATATATATATATATATCTATATATATATATATATATATATATATATATATATATATATATATATATATATATATATATATATATATATATATATATATATATATATATATATGATAACTCGATTATAGGTATGTTATGTGAGTATGTGACCAATATTTATACTTATCTTATTAAAAAAAAATTTATTGTAGGATACATATGAAAAACAAACTCTTATATTATTCGAGCCAACTCAGTTTTACTTTCTCTTCAAATGCATTTTCTGTGTTTATATGTATGCAAGGTAATTGTAAAATGGAACGATAGGAACAGTCAACATCAATTATCCCAATAACAATGTAAACGTTTAGTCGATTTCAAAATTTTTTTTAGAATTATCTTAATCTGCAGTGTCAAAATGTTTTGTATCACGAGAAATATAATGAATATCATTTCTATACGAATATCAATTATCAATATATACTTCTACGTTATATTTATTTCTGACTACAGTCTGTCTGTTTAGACTCTGTTATGCGATTTCGTGAATTAATAATATTTATATAAATATTCATTCACAAAATCACATAACATAGTTTATACTGTCGCCAGCTTGCTGGTATTGTGAAACCCCTAATGACGGTATTCAACATACAATATTTGAATGTGATGCCTGGCTTCACAGCAGAATAAGACTGAAAAATGATATAGAAGAAGATGTTGAGCCGGATAATATGGTCAAAATCATGTTGAAGAATAATCACAACTGGATAGATGTGCGAGAATCCATAAAGTTAATTCTGACAAAAAAAGAAGATGGAGAACGCAGAAGACAGCAAATTAATGGAGTCTATATTATAATAAGGACTGAAGGCCAATTTTTTGCAGGGTGCTTAAAGTCTAAAGGCCCCCACTTTTTTTCTGTGAATAATATAATCTTGAGAGCATTGTAAAATTTTTAATTTATACAAATAAATAATGGAATCTAAGAGTAACTAGTTCAGTAATTTTAATTATCTTCCCACCACAATGAAAAAACAGAAAAATACTTTCTAGTATATTAATAATTAAAGTAAAACAGTGTACACCACGTTTTCACCGTTCGACAATTATACGTTAACTTGATTTTGGAACTCGAATTCAAACCCATTGCAAGTATTATGACTTATAAGTATTGATTTTAAAATAAGCGGGAACCAATTTAAAACTATCAATTATATCATTGATGGTTTTAAGTTTAAGTTGTGATTGCTCCTTTAATCTTTAATCGGCAGATCGCAATTCAATTATGGAGCACGTACCTACGATTTTTTTTTAATTAAAAAATATATGTATTTTGTTTAGAAGATTATTCATGATTAGTAATTAAACTGTAAAGCCGATTTTATTCAATTTATATTTCCAACAACTTCTATTATACCTATTGTATGAAAAGTGGTTTTCTACAATGTTAAATTTGAAAAATATAAAAAAAAAATTGACATCAACCAAAAATGATTTGCAGATTGCACTGTAAAATCGAGCAAACGTAAATTTTACATCGAGAAAACAATCAAAGTCGAATATCTCATTAGTTTTTTTTTTTTAATTTGTGTCATTACGTTTAATAAAAATTTAATACTACCCACAATGAAGAACGAAAATTTAAATTTTCATTTTTACAGTTATAAGTTTATATAGCAGTATACGTAGGTACAGTTCTACAACGAGTACAATGCAGGTCATATTAAGGCATAGAGTAATTTTTATTTTTTCCTCTCTCCGTGGTTAACGGAGCTGACCAAAAATCGGTGGGACGCAAATGAAAACGGTCGGAGAACACCGCAGTACCTTAAGTGCAGGTATCACACTTTATTGTGTACTGTAACGATACGTCACAACGTCAGAACGTTCGAACGAGAAGCGGTAATAATGTAATATTGTTACATGACTATTATCAATTGTCAACTCGTGGGGGAATCAAACCATCGCGGCACCGCGTCGTCGTTGCAGTGATCGTCGCGCGGGGCCCACACGGTCACGTTGCCGAAAGGGATTGATAAAAAAAAAAAACTAGAAAATAATAATAATAATAATAACTAAAAAAAAAAAAAAAATTAAAATTAACGACGACTGCGACGGAATAATGAACCGTCGCGTTCGCGTGCGGCTCCTGCGCGACCAATCGGCTTTTACTGTCGTTTCATCACCGTCGTAATGAGTGTATGTGTCGTCCCCGTCGCCGCAGTCGTCACCTCAACACGTTGTTATGCGTGCATTCATACAAGTCGCCCCGGTGCTGCACACACGACGTTTTCGTGACCATTGTGGTCGGGCGCGCTTAACGAACGCGCGGCTGCCATTTTTTCAGCCTCCTCCACAGAGTGACTACGCCGCGATAACCATAATAATTGATCAGAACGACGGCGACGACGATAATAACGATGCTAATGATAATAATTATTATTCAATTACCACTCGACGACGCGGCGGCCTACACGACGGCATGGTATATTATTATGACGCCGGACGGAAAAGGAAAATACGTACATAATATGCGTGTACGGATAAATTGATTGACCGGCAGACCCCGCGTCCGCGTTATTTCCTACGCGCGCGTTAATTGACCCGACGATCGTCGCCGCGGCTCGTGTGTCGTATTCGTATATGATATCGTACGTCTGTACAGTATGCGTAATGTATATATGAAAATACGTAGTCACGACTCTATTTAGCGACAGCGACGGCGATTCCCCGCACAGGGTGTAATTCGTACTCGAGCAAGTTTTTATTGTTTTTTTTTCTTTTTTTAATTTCAATTTTGAATCTAAACCATCAGACACATATTATGGTACAACGAACAAAAGTAAGAAGTGAAAAAAAAAACAATAGTTATAAGCATTTCCAATGTCCCTACTTTTATAATATTACTCCTAATATTGTTTTACACGGATAACGCTTAAATTAAAGAGACAGTCCAGTGACAGTATGCTCTGTATACTCCGTCGGGAGAAGTTTTTTTTATTATAATTCAATCCTATTTTTGTAATCATTTGCTATGCTAACTAGCATAAAAATTCTAACATTAGCTAGAAATAGAATCGTATATCAGTAAGTTTTTTTTTCACATCCCTTAAACGAAAACACCAACAATCATAAAATACGTTGACAATCTTGATACTAATGTATTATTTTGTCTTATTATTAGTTGTACTTGCTTCGGCAGTACTTATACAGTTACTACTAAAAAATATTGTGTTTAAAAGATATTTTACTTTATTTTGAATTTAAACGAAATTTTTTATTTGTACTTGATTTGACAATAGAAAAAAAAAATAAATATTAGAATCGGCGTAAAATTATTATCGATTAATGTGGATTTTTTAAACTTTTTTTAAATCGACTCACATCAGCTAATTTCTCTAATTGTGCCAGAAATATTATTATTATTTTTGGTTGAAATTCTGTCACCACATTGATGTTTATAAAAATGCGACATAAAAATGTTTATAAATCTGTATATTTTCTAAACCTCCCAAAAATGTACAGAATATGTTCTCATTGCATATATTTAGTTCCCACAATGTTTAGATTTCCAATTTGCACATAGATGTTTATTTTTCAAAAATACAACATTAGTGGTAAGTCTTTTATCTACATATTCTTTATATCTGTGTTCAAACAAATTAATATATATATATATATTTTTTTTTTTATTATTATTTTAGAACAAAAAACAGAATTTATGAAGTCAGTAGACATAAAAGTGGGCAAGATAAAGTAAGTGCTGCATATAAGCACTACCGCTGGCCGTCTCATTTTCCAGTAGCTTGTACTTATTTATATTGATCTATATATGTATTAAATATTTTAATTTCAATCCCTAATATTTTATAATATTGCAAAAAAAAATAATTATTGATGAGTAAACATTGAACTGTATAATACAATATATGTGACCTAGTTAATTAAATTTTTTGGGGGATTTTAATGGTTATTTTAGGCTTCAATATTTTTATCGTGTCATAAAATACAAAATTATTAAAAACTTGAACATATAGGTGCAGGTGCATAAAAAGAAAACTCATTTAACGTCATATTTATCAAACTTTTTTTTTCTTTTTCACCAAAGTGTCCACGTAACTGAAATTCCTATAGGTACTAGTACCTAAATACGGATTGGATATATTTTAATGAGTTTTCATTTTGTTTTTTTTTTTTTGTTTTTTATGTTTGTTTTTTATGTATGCATATACTTTTGCCGGTATGAAAAATACATACGTATATATATCAGTCTAACGTTCGGTTTCACTTAGTTCGCGCATCAATTGATCTATTGTTTTGTTTTTACAATGGCCGTGGATCTGCCTGGCCAAGGCTCATTTTTAACATTTTCAACATCGAACTCTTCTCGAGTGAGTGACCGCGTGGTGAAAGCTGTCATGAATTGCCCTCCTCGTCCCTCCCCCGCACCTGTTGTGTGTTGTGACATCAACTGGCAAAAAAAAAAATATAAATAAATAAATAAAACAGGGAAAAAATACAATAGGCTACATCATGATAATGGATTCAGTCCAATGACCACCGAGAAAACCAAGACATATGCAGCAATACGCGGAGTGTAAGCGTATAGGTATATCAATAATACCTACTCCGTGTTGAAAACGCCGGGTTTACATGTGTATGTATTTTTTTTTTTTTTCATTGTCCTTTAGAAGTTAATACTATTTTGACGTAATGATTATGACCGAATAATATTTTGGAGTGTAGAGAAATATGAGAAATTTTCGGATGTGGTCTGGAAAATACACTGCGGAATAATATAAAGTACCCACCTGTATATATATATATATATATCATAACAACTGAACAACACTCACGTTTTTAGTGCAACTGCCATTGGACTGTCAGAAATCTCGTGTGGATATGTATAGTGTATACGTATACCTACGACGTGAAGTTTATACGAGGTTAATAAAATAGAATACATTTTGCCCGTCATTTAAAAAAAAATAAATACACCATTCAAAACATTCTGGATGTAGACAAATGTCAAACGTAACGTATAAAATATATTATAAATATACCTAACATGTTGTTATAATGTATAAGGTGTCAGTATATTGCGTATATAATATATATATATATATAATACATGTTATATTATTGTGAACGCTATAAAGTATTTCCATTATTAATGAAAATTAATGTCATAGGCAATATAAATAATATAATACTTTATTAAATGCTAAGTACAATGTTCTAGTGTTACAAAAAATATGAGTTCCATAGAAAGTGTCATCAATGGGTGACTTGAGCCATTGAAAAAATTCTTTCGTCACTATTCTATTTTTCTTGTTTCCTATATTTTTTTTTTATTCACTTATCACTTACTCGTATACTTATTATGTCAAATGATATGGATTATATATTTCTACGAAAAAATAAATAAAAATAAAATATTCCACTTTACAAGTGTTTTAATTTTTTTTTTATTTAAATTTAAGAAATGTATTTTAATTGAATATAAGAAAAAATGTAGGCTTCTATTAAAGTATTGAAAACTTGTTCTGAAAAAAAAAACTGTAAGAATATCAAAATATTTTTTATATATATGTATACATAACACAAAACATTTTTTAACCGTGTCTAACAAGACACCTGTATGCTGCAGATGGTAAATGATTATTTTTTTTCATTAGAATTTAGTTTAGGATTAAACTTTTTTTAACTTCTATTAATTTATTAATAACCATTATTCATATTTTTTTGAAATAAAATTAATACATTTTTTACATTGATAACCTATATTACTTACAAGATTGACTACTCTTGGCCATAATTCAATATTAATACGAAAGAATGAAAAGAAAGCATTAGTGTAATGATTATATATATAATACCGATTAAGTGTTTTAGTCTTTTAAATGAATACAGTTTTTCATTTCAAGTAATATATCTATTAGATAAAATTGTACTCGGCGTTCCCTCTAATGCAATGCATACACCTAATATATAAGTCGAACTTGACACAAAATTTGAATGACAAAATTTTTGGAATTTTTGTGAATGTAGATGCGTATCTGTAAAAAAAAAAAGAATACGTTGAAATTAAAATATTAAAACTTAAATATAACATAAAAACATAAAAACTGTTATTTAGTTGCAAAGATTATGTTATCTTACCAATTTTTTTTAGAAAACGATGAATTAGTTGCCGCTAAAAGAAAATCAAATTTGGATGTACTTACGCAAATGTTATACCTAAAGATTACAGAATGTATTTCAAGAGTGACCAGCTGCGAAAACAATCTTGCTTGCTTAGTAAAAAAACGTACTCGTTTGTCGGAAAATGCTAAAATAAATTACATCAAACCATCCGATTGTTATTATTGTAGTTAAGACATTAAATATAATGAATCCCGAAACATTAGATTACTTACAACACATAATCTAGACTCTAGATTTTAAAAACAAACAAAAAAAATATTTTTCCATATATATATATAAATTAAAAGAATTGATTGTTAGTATATTATAATATTAAAAACATTATAGGTACAAATCAATGGAGTCTCGATAATTCGAATTTCAAGGAGAATAAAAAGTTTTAGTCATGTACCTATTTTTTGAGTTTTATGTCTCAAGTGTAACTTAAATACACTTCAAAGATCAGGAAAAATATTCTAGTAATTAAGGTTTTTGAGTTATCGAGGTTCGATTTACCGAGAATCGACAGTACTATTTTACAAATTATGAAAAATACAATTATACTTTAATGTATCAAAAAAATTTAATATTTAATATTTTTAGAAATTTATGTTCGAACTACATTTCATAGAATTATAACGCGATCCGCGATTTGGCTACTTCTGATGTTTACAATATGTAATAGATTTATTTGACAAATGCAATAATACTTTTGTTTTATTCAATTTTTTTTTTTTTTGAAAACGACTGCAACACAACCGCACCATAATGTAAAGAAAAAAATTTCGTTAAAATATTTTTGATTTATACGATCTTCAAAGTTTTGAGTCTTCTCAAATTTTAACCACTAAAATATAAAAAATATAACTTTTTCGAAAATTTTGATATGCATTTTTTTATTGGATTAATAGTTTAAGGTATAAATCCATTTAACGTTTAGAATAGGGATGTAGGAGTATAAACATGCTCTGAACTTTAAATGTTGATATCTCTTAAATTATTATTCCAATAGGTAATAACATTTTAAACATCATGATTTCTTAAAATTAAAGTATTTTCTTTCATAATATTATAATAATATTAATTCTGGTCATAACATTTAAGATAATTTCACACTCAAAAGTTACATAGATAAAAATAGTTGGCAGTTTTTTTTTTAATATTGCATATTATTAAACTATTTATTTGTAAAAAAAAAAAAAAAAAAAAAAAAAAAATGACAATGACTTGAACAAAATGCATTAATTTGTTCTTATAAAAAAGTAACACGCTAACTATGTATGTGTTTCAATGTATACTATTTTGATAGAATGTTATAATATGTGTACACTTTTTTTATCTCCATGAGCAAAAGCAAAGCGGTTAAAAGATGAAACAGATTTATTATAGAATAGTACTATAGTAATTCCGAGAGCTTTATATTTTTAAAAGCAAATAAAATTACTAATTTTTTTAAAATCATTTAATTTTAATTTTTACGGGTATTTTTTATGTAACTATAAGTCATTAATTTTTATTGCGTGTATTGGCAATTCAAATGATTTAAACCATTAGTAACGGTTGGTGCCAAAAGCAATTTATTTTCATGCGGTTTTCATCTGTTTCGTAATGTAATTGCGTTAAAATAATTTTTTTTA
The DNA here is from genome assembly GCA_027580255.1 of Therioaphis trifolii. Lineage (NCBI taxonomy): Eukaryota > Metazoa > Arthropoda > Insecta > Hemiptera > Aphididae > Therioaphis > Therioaphis trifolii. The sequence goes on from CM050404.1 coordinate 23,048,099, forward strand.
GTATATAACTTATTATTTAATTATTAGCAGGAATAATTCGAATGCACGTCTAATACTCCCAAATATGTAAGTTTGATAATAAAACAAAACTTTCTCGAATCCAGAATAAGTAAATAAAATAAGATGAGAACATTTTAAGAATTTGGTAAATGTTTTTTTTCTTTTTTGATAATTACAACACAATAGGCATTCCACAGCTAAAAATCTAACCAAAGACAAAATAATTAAATTTTTCCAAGTATCAGTATATTTTTTAATATTGCTATTATTATCATTGAATCAGTCGGGGAATTTATAATTAAATAACTAATACTTCGTCGAATGAAATTAAAATGTTGGCATGAACATTTGTATCCAAGGCTAGGTTTTTAGTTTGATAGAAGTATTATATTTGTATAAAAATGTCAAAACCAAAAGCTGATGTCAAAATATGTTTTTAATAAGGTTAAGTATTGAAGTAATCAATAAAATACGTTTCTATTATTTGTGAACTTATATCCCTTGCCAATATTGTTGAATGTAAAATGTACGTTCAACCGTTAATTTCATTATACCTACCTTCCGTAATACCTACACGTACAGCCAAAACTATTAACACACAGGAACATCTATTTTTAGTTATCATATCGTTTTTATAATTCTTCACATTGTTCTCGAAAATAATTGTTTTTTTTTTTCATAAAAATATAATACCTACTTAATAATGTGGATGTACTGTCGAGCGAAGTGTATGACTGGTAGCATTATTAATCAAAGTCAAAATAACACAACTGGTTTGAACAAATGGCTAACAGACAACCGCTGGTAGGTATAAGTACAGTTTATTGTACTGTGTTACTGTTTTAAATTGTTATTGGACCTTTTCATTTCCTCTAAAAAATTGCTTCAATAAAAATGACTCGTCGTTGAAAAATATTGTGTTTTGTAAGAATTACTAGAGGAAATACTGAACGCATAGTAACAAACCATATTGATTGTACAAGTGTAATAATAATATAATATATATTTTAATGAAAACGTACATAATTATATTATATTTCAATTGTTTTTGTGTCGTGATGGCGGCTGTTGACATCGTATTTAGTTATAGGTACCTACTCTAAGATATTTTACCGAGTATAGTGTATCTATTACATGGGAAAAATCCGGATTTACGGAATTCGAAATACGAAATCCGGATTTGGAGCAAAATCCGAATTTCGGATTTGAAATCCGGATTTTGGATTTTGAAACATTAAATTAGTATTGTTTTATTTATACCTTATAATGACGAAATTACTTTATTTGATTTAATGAAAATGTCATTTACGGGAAATTTCACCGTTTTTGCTCCATTTTAGGGTGTTTTTCTCTCGCCTGGAAAGACTATTTAGATGAAAACTTAAGAAACTCTCAAAGTACCATCTACTTAAAATTTACGATCTATAGAGTTGCTGGATAAAACTTTTGGATAAATTTAAGTTGAGCAAAAAGTGTCTTCAGATAAAAAAAATAAAAAATAAAATAAAAATAAACATCATTGTAAAACTATTTCACTCAGAATCGAAAATTTGAGTTTCTGATTTAAAATACCAAAATCCACAATGTGAAACGCAAATATTCAGATTTGATATCCAAAAATCCGAAATCCGGATTTAAAATCCGGAAATCCAAGAATCCGGAATTCGGATTTGAAAATCCGAAATCTGGATTTTATAACATCAATATGAAATCCGAAATTTGGATTTCTCGTTTTTTCGGACAATCCGGATTTATATCACATCACTAGTGTCATACGCCGAAACGTCCAAATATACGAAATTAAAATATTTTTTTTGTTACGCTAAAATTAAACGCATACATGTTTGTTTACTCTTTTTACTTAAAACGTCGTGCTCTAACTGCAAACTTATTTTCAGAGGAAAGTAAACGCGGTCATCTTTCTTCTTCGGACGGTCTAATTCGAGAGTTTCCACCCCAAATTTTCGAACTAAGTTCGACTATATAATTATGATGTATAAAAGGTATATTATACTATAAAAATTTTGAGCGTGTAGAAAAACATCACACAGTTTTGAACTGATGCAGGCTTTATGCGGACAATGTATACGAATTTTTAAACGTCGGCTACTGTGTTCGTGTGATGACTCAAAAAAAAGTCGTCGACTCTCATTGTGCATACATTCACATTTCACGCATCGGTTTATTAAATATATATTTAATCGGCCCGCGTACACTATTCCGGTCGCATAGGTTAAGGTTTAACATCGTTATATGTTTGTAGACAGTGCGAGGACACTGCCGTGTCTACCCATAACGTTCCGATTTATAATCGTAACGGTTTTACGTCGTGTTTACACGGCTTAATTTGTCGGAAATCGATCCACAGACTGGGTACTCGTGTTAGTATTATTATATCTGTATACACGCGACGTAACGTTTAGCTGTACTGGCGGCAAAAAAAAAAAAAAACGGCCCCGTCTGACCGTTGTGATGCGCATATCAAAGCATTTACCACGCGGAAACTACATAGCATAGAATTCGCGAACCATGCAGGTACATAAGTAATACGTTTATATATACGTATCACGATAGTGTTCGTGAATTTGGAATACGCATGGCCGTACCTGCTGTTCGTTAGCGATGCACAAAAACAATTTATCGACATTTCGATTTGTACGTTTATATAATTTGGCACGATTTTTTTAAGTATTTCTTAGTATTTCTCACGTTATTGTGGTAAGTGCGGCGTGTTTAACAATATTATAATAGTAATATAGTACCTGGCCAGTGATATTCCCGTACGTTTTTATGAGAGTGTATATTCCAAGTCTACGAATGACTAAATGTGGATATTCTGTTTTTTTGCTATTTAAATGGAATGGAGGGTCAATTATACAGAAAATTAAATTAAAATTCGTTTTTTCCATTAACATATTCCTTTATAAAACCATAATGCGCGTGTAATGATCTGTAGGCATATGATTTCTTTTACGTTTTTAGTGAAGCGATGCATTTCTCGAATTTACAATAATGTTTATTTTAGATTCTGATTGAAGCGAAACATGTTTTTTTTTGTTTTTTTTTCCATAGACACGGGTTTGCGGAATAAACTTTATCCAAAAGTAACTTACAGCAAATCTATAGATTAGAATTTGAATTTTAATGTTACTTTGAGGGAGTCGTTTTCAAGCATAAGAAAAGACTGTCGAAAATTAAGTAAAAACATATGCCATGTACGAGATTTTCAATAGATCGATTTAAGCCATTAAATCATAACTTCAAAACCAAATTTTTCAGATAATTGAGGTTTTACGAGGTATCAGCAAAACTAGCTGGGAAAAAACTTTGAAAAAAATGTTACTACCTTTGAATTAAATACATAGCTTTGAAAATACCTTGTTATTTTAAAGTTTGTTCCTAACAACATTTTTAATTATAAATAAGATTCGAAATGTAATAAGAACTTACTTAAACACTCATCTATAAAAATATTGAAATTATTTAAAACATTTTTGGTCGGGATTTTTTTGAAAAGCGTTTAACTAAATTCTTATACAATTTTTACCGGGATTTTTGTAGGGTTTTTTCATCGGATCCCTACTAAAAACATATATACAAAAATTAATTATCAATCGTATCATTGTGAAATTTGGTATAAAGAAATTTTACCAAGCGTATTAAAAAATGTATAAGGTTTGATGAAAAAAATACATACCGAAAATTACGAGCTGAATTTTCGTATAACCACATTATTTTTATGTAATTTAAGTAATTAATATTTTTATATCAATCGGATCGAACAATTTTTTTATCCGTCTGACAGGTGTTTCAATACGTTGAAATATATATTATTTTGTTGTTATTCCCTAACTCAAATACTTTTAGATACGTTATTACATTGATGAATCTTAAAGAAAAAAATTCTTAATCTAATTTGACTACAAAATTATTCCCGGGCTTTCGATCAAAATCATTTTCCGAAAACTATGATGAATCATTCGTTTCAAACATGATATGAAATAACTCAAAATCGTGCGTCAAAAGTTTTTTCAATTTTCATCGCAACACATTATTATTAAATTTCATCTTAAGTATCAAAACTATAAAAATTATTAACTAATGTTAGGTACTTGTAAATAAAACTAATTATCTACAAGTAAAAATATTTTTGAGTTTTAATTGAAAAAAATAATTAATTCACGTAATCACGTACTATTCTTTTCATTATGAACTATATTAATACGTATACTCGTGTATGGTACAATATTAAATAATATGCTGCATATTATTATGAATATCGTGGCTGATCTCGTGTTTTGAATCTTTTCATTTAAATACCGTTGATGTCGTGCAACTTATCGTATACCCGCATATGACAAAATATAAATAATTTTATTTATATATATATATATATATATATATATATATATATATATATGATATACACGTGTTGTGTGCATAGTAATTATATGTAAATCGTAGAAATATATTTTTATTTACCAATATTTAAAAAAATTACATTTTTAGCGACCATCGAACATATTTAAGTTTTGCAATGAGAGTTATATGTAAATAAAACTTACTGACGTCCATGACTGGTAACTGGTGATCACTAAACTCTACTCCTTACTAAAATAAAATGCAGTGTATGCTGCGAAAAATATGAACATTGCTGATCCCTTGAAAATGGTTGCCTTACTTGAGAAAAACCAGCCATTTTTGTAGAAATTTTCACTATTATTACATCGAAATTAATCTCGATTACATCACAATAGATATTTTATAGACAATGGATTAAAGTAAAATTGGTTTTCAACACATAAGTGAAATTCTTTATGTCATGGAGTGTTTCGAGTGCAAAAATCGGCTCTTCGGTCTGGTAAACATAGGTGATCCTCGCCGCGTATAAATACTAAACAAACGACTTACGCACTTTTAGACATTTAATTTTACATTTATTTTATACACAGGTTGATTTTTTAAGTATGCACATCTCCTTTTTTGACCACCAAAATGCATGAACTTGGATATTTTTTTTAATAAGTTACCATAAAAAGCACGTTTTCCATAATTTTTTTTTCATACCACCTTAAAGATGACCTGCGATAATACAATCTTTTTTTCAAATGGAAACCCGTTTTTCACAGCTCGTTTTTAATTAGGTTTTTTTCCTGAAAACCTTAATATACTGAAATCAAACAAGCAATGAGCATGAACGACCAGTTTCTAAATGATTCTAATATAAGTATTTAGGATAATAATATTTGTATTGGTATATGGTCACCTATATGTAATATGTATATACTATATATGTATATATTATATATATATATTTATCTAAAATTTATTATCCTTAATCATTTAATTTAATTTTTTTTTTTTTTGTTTTGCATTTGTTAGTGACATTACAGCAAGGTGGTTACAATACTACCAACATATTTCCACATGTGAATTTATATTTATAAGATTTTTAAAATTATGAGGCCAGAAGAATGTATTTAGTATTTAATTCAGAATAATTTTAAAACTACTCATTCAAATTTGATTTTATAACATCAAAATTCATAGAAAAATAACTCGAATGAAATTCCGCAGTAAAAAGTTGGGTTTACAATTTAAAAATAAAGAGTTTGAATGGCCACAGAACATCTTTATAGTAGTAAGAATATAAAAATATTGTGGAAAACATAGTTCTTATAATATAGCTTAAAAATTAAATAAATGAATTTTTAAAGCTTGAGAAGGAGGTGACAGTTGAACATTCACATAAGATCACATAAGAACACATAAGATATATTATATATATATATATATATATATATATATATATATATATATATATATATATATATATATGATGTTGTCTGCAATTTACCATTCTATGATATTTTTTGATGTTGAACTCAATCAGAATACTCTTTTTGACAATAATTATTTGGGTTTGAAGTTTTAGATTCTGAATGAAACGAAGTATCTATATTTATTTTACAATGATGTCTATTTTTTCGTTCTTTTTTTCTTGAGATACTTTTCGTATATTGGTACACTTAACTCTATTCAAATTTTCTTCCGGAAACTTTATCGCACGTAAATGGTACTTTAAGGGCTCATTTTTTTCTCTTCTCAATAGTTTTTTCAAGTGTGAGGAAAAACTGTCGAAAAATTGAGTAAAAACGGTCGAATTTGCCATAAACGACACTTTCACTAAATCGATTTTAGTTATTTAGTACTGTCGCGCTCAGCGCTTATATATAAATATATAAGGTGCCTTCACGACCTGGGCGATAGGCTACTAAACGTGCAGCACTACCGACCTTTAATAATCAAAAAAAAGGAACACAAAATTTGGTAATACAATTATAATAAAATAAAGAAAGAAATAATTAATTTTGCCTGGTTGGCACAACAAATAAATGACAATAAGAAATAAATAATAATTTTGCCTGGTTGGCACAATTTACAATATATATGAATAAAAAATAATAATAAAACAATGTGGCCCGTCGGCCTAATATTTATGTGGTGCACCACCTACCTTACGTGCGGTTATGATGTTATGTGGTGCCGGGATCCGTAATAATAATAAGCTTAATACAATAAAAATACAGGTGTGATCCCGCACACACACAATAACACCGCTAACCGCACCTGACGAATAATTAACACGTAAATACGAATATGACTGCAGCTATTCACACACGAACACGAAACCACGAAGACTCACACTGACTGCTGGTAGGACAATGACCACCCTAGACTGGGGAACAAAAAAACATGAAATAATGGCAATAGCCTAGAACAATATTACCAAACAGTCAATTCACAAAACGTGGTTTGGACAAGGCTGCAGTCGACGACGAAGAAAACTCGTGGCTCCACTCACGAACACGAACACAACGAGACAGAGAGCTGAGCCGATCCGTTCAATGGTTTTAACGAACCGGACTCAGCATTAACATGAAGTATGAAACGAAAGCTCAGTGCCACCTACACAAATGAAAACACGCGAAATTATGAACTTTCGGTGACACTGAGCGCAATGACTTGAGACAACTCACGAAAACATACCGAAAACTATTTAGCACACACACACGTGATACTAAATAACGAAAACAAATTACGTAACGGCGGAACGCAAGCGCTGGGCCGTCAGCACACAACAGCTGATGCCATTATCGACAGCACCGCAACGACGAACGATACCAACCGTTACGACAACAAGAAAACAACGAATACACGATCGGATTGCGCCGGCGGGAAAAACTAAGATTCAAAATACATGTGGAGCGAACATACACCCCCCTTTGAAAGGATCACCTTTCAACAAAACCATGGTAATAAGGATAAAAACATAATTTAAACATACAGGGAATATTACTAACTAACAATGCAAACTGGTTCAGTTACAAAAATATATACTGGACACTTGACTATTGGATTGGTTTCTCTTCATCTTGAATGCTGGGCAGCACAGATATCCTTGATGTAGGACGCTGTAACTCTCTACCAGCCGAGTTAATGACGGTGACTACACGTACATTTCCATCTGGACCCGGATGAACCTTAGTGATCCTAACCAACTTCCATTTGAGTGGAGGCAAATTATCTTCTTTTAAAATAGCCAGTGAGCCAACTTCAACATTCTTCACATGAGATAGCCAGCGACCACGTTTATGCAGCTGAGGGAGATATTCCACACTCCATCTTTTCCAAAACATTTGGGCCTGCAACTTCACCAGCTCCCATCTCTTCACTCTGTTGAGTGGTATACCGATACTGTCGGGCTCAGCAGGCAATGTCAAGGTCCCTCCAACTAGAAAATGACCCGGAGTCAATGCGGATAAATCTGAAGGGTCATCAGACATAGGAGAAATAGGTCTAGAATTTAAGACCGCTTCTATTCTACACAACATTGTAGTCATCTCTTCAAAGGTCAGAAGGCCCATGGCGGTTACCTTTAACAAGTGTTTTTTGGTGGATTTGACAGCTGCCTCCCAAAGGCCGCCAAAATGGGGAGCTGAGGGAGGTATAAAATGCCATTGAACATTGTGGTCTGATAGCTCTTCCTCCACAGTGCGCTGCCCCTTCATTCGACGGAAGTAAGAGTGCAAAACCTTATTGGCGCCTACAAAATTAGTTCCGTTATCACTATAAATATGACTGCAGTGACCACGGCGAGACATGAAACGTATGAGTGCGGCTAGGAAGGCTTCGGTGGTAAGTCCACTAACCAGCTCCAGATGGATCGCACGCATCACAAAACATACAAATACAGCAATATAGCACTTTATGTTGACCACTCGTCGAATTCCACTACGAATTAAGACTGGTCCACAGAAGTCGACCCCACTTTTGCCAAATGGACGCTCGATATTTACTCTCTCCCGAGGGAGCGGTGCCATAAAGGGTGTGACTAATGTGGGACTGGAACGAAAACAAATTACGCAGTGCCTAACAGTCCGTCTGGCAATTAACCGCCCACGAATTGGCCAGTACCAAAGATGAATATTAGCGAGCAAGCCCTGAGGTCCAATATGGAGCAGACGCTTATGCTCATGTTCAAAGAGAAGCCGAGTTATCTTACCCTTGGAAGGCAATACAATCGGACACTTGCTAGAGAAGGCAATATCAGAGTTGATGAGCCTACCTCCAACACGAACTAGGCCATTATTTTTATCAATGAACGGATTTAAGGTGCGCAGAGCACTACGACGCCCAACAGGTCTTTTAGCATTAAGATCCAAAATTTCTTGTTCAAATGCTACCGCTTGAACATTCTTAATGATTAAGTTGGCTGCATTGGATAGTTCTTCTACACATAGTGGACCAATTTTTCTGTGGGAGGATACTTTACAATGAGCATTAAAAACAAATCTTAATAAATATGCTGTGATACGATTTAATCTAGACCATGATGAATATCTGTCTTCAATTTGAGATTCAGGAGCTTGACGTACAATAAGAATAGGGCGTACTATTCTAATCTCTGGTAATTCAGCTTGCACAACAATGTCATTGTGAGGCCAATTATCTTCACTTTGGCACAACCATTGGGGACCATTCCACCACATTTCATTTTCAGCCAACGATTCAGCAGGGCAACCACGAGTAATGACATCAGCCGGATTACTAGTGGTTGGCACATGACGCCACTGACAGGGTTTGGTTAAGTCCAATATTTGTGCTATACGATTCGATACATATGATTTGAGTGGTTTGTTACTGTTGATCCAAGCCAACACGATAGTTGAATCAGACCATAACGTGACATTCTTGTAATTGCAATTTATGCCTATTCGAGCCAATTCTCTGGAAACCATATTAGCCAATTCTGACAGAAGCAAGGCACCACAGAGTTCTAGGCGAGGGATAGTACTGGCTTTCATCGGAGCTACTCTGGATTTGGAACAAAACAGTTGAGATTGCCCGGTTTGGTTAGACCGAACATAAATACATGCGCCGTATGCATTCTGGGAAGAATCACAAAACCCATGTAGTTGTAAAAAATCATTGGTAGTAAATGGAACACATCGTGGTATAACCAATTGCTCTAGGAACCGAAGACCTTGGTAAAACTGAATCCATTTTTGTATCATGTCAGTGGGCAAAGGAGTATCCCAATTTAATTTCAATGACCATAACTGTTGTATGAATATTTTTCCGCAAATGAGCACAGGTGACAAGAAACCTACCGGGTCGAAGACACGATTGATGTCTGACAACAGTGTCCTTTTTGTTAATTGAAATTGTGGAGTCCAAGGCTTAAAAACAAATTTGAAGCTATCCATACTCGGTTGCCAAACCAGACCTAAAGTGCTGACAGTTTCTTCTTCACTAATCGATAACATGTAAGTGGACTGACTTTCTGAATTGGACATTTTGGATAGAATTGAACTCGAATTAGAACACCATTTACGTAATGGAAAGCCAGCCTTATTGAGCTCGTTAGATAAAACTCGATATAAATTGTAACACTCATTTTCAGTTTGGCAGCCAGTGAGCAGGTCATCCACGTAGAAATCCTGCTGTATTGCACGTCGAGCAGCCAAATTTTGGACACTATTGCTCAATTCAAGTAAACACCGTGTGGCTAAAAAGGATGCAGCTCTTGTGCCGTATGTGACAGTAAGAAGCCTGTACTCCTTTAGCAATTCCTCAGAATTAGGACGATATAATATTCGTTGAAAATCACAGTCTTCAGGAGCAACACGGACTTGTCTATACATTTTGGCTATGTCAGCTACTAATGCAAACTTATGTATTCGAAATCTCAAAACAATGGACAGCAATTCAGGTTGAATAGTGGGACCACACACTAATATATCATTCAAACTGAGACCTGATCTTGCTGCCGCAGAACCATCAAACACAACGCGGACTTTAGTAGTTAAACTATCACTTTTGGTAATAGCATGATGAGGTAGGTAATACGCAGGACTAGTGGTTTCTTCAGATTCCTCCATGTGACCCATTGCGATGTATTCGGACATGAACCTCCTGTACTCTTCTGCAAGCATTGGATTTTTGCTCAGCTTTCGTTCGAGATTGAAAAATCGATGTCGTGCCATAACCTTAGAATCACCCAATATGTCCGGATCACGTATGAACGGCAATCGGACTACAAATCGACCAGAAGGATCACGAGTTACAGTATTAGTAAAATGCAACTCCGCTGCTTGATCATCCATCTTGCTAGTGCCAACTGTGCGGTTTGTCATGGACAAGGCAGATATTCCTGTTGGACATACTACAAACAAACTAGACAAAACTTGAGAATTGTGAATAGGAATGGACCCAGTGAACACCCAACCCAAACTGGTGTGGTGTAAGGAAGTATGATTATCCATATGCTTGCTTTCACCGACTAATAACTCAAAGAACAGTTCTGCACCAAGTAGCACATCAACAGCTGCTGGTTCTCCATACTCAGGATCAGCTAAGTTTTTAACAATAATATCTGGAATATTTAGCAAAGTAGAGCTTACGCGGTGACATGGTAAGTTGTTGGTGATAGTATCAATTACATGGAAGTCAACACTTGCCACATAGTCTCCAAATCTTGAAGATATCGTAGTACTGATTTTTGTGCCTACCCTTGTGGCAATCGAACCGATACCTGTGATTGACAGAGAGTCCTTGACACCTGACATGCCCAACCTTGATGCACATTTTTTTGTTATGAGGCAAATTTGAGACCCGGAGTCCAGAACAGCGCGACATTGGACCGGATGCCCCGTAGAACTTGCTAACTGGATAATTGCAGTAGCCAGCATTATTTGTTTTGTTGCAGAGCAATTGTCACTTGATTGTTCAACGTATGCTACAACATGTGGCTCTTGAATTTGAGATGAGGATGGGTTAGTTACTGATGTAGATGGTCTTGGTGAGGGTTCATTATGCAATTTGGTGTTGTGCCGTCTACCACACTTGGTGCAACTGCCACCATTACACTGACGAACTTGGTGACCCGGAGTCAAACAATTATAACACAACTTATTTTTAAAAACAACATCTTGACGCTCAGGCATGGACATATCATTAAAAAGCTTACATGCAAATACTTGATGCTGATCAGAACACAATATACATTTTCTTGTCTTAATTGGTTGATCATTTTGATTTGCAAATAATATTCTTTTTGGCATAGTAGATGTAACACCTGACTGTGGTTTGAGACCCGCTGACTGGTTACCTACTTCACCAACCTCGTAGGCTGACACTCGATTGGCTAAATAACGTTCTAAGTCAGAGAACTTAGGGAGTTCCTTAGAAGATTGCAATAACTGCCATTCACCAACCGTGACTGCATCTAGTCGACTACAAAGGAGGGTGACAAGCCAGGCATCCCATTCTTCGACTGGTTGACCCAGAGCGCTTAATGCACGTACTTGAGAAGTTACATGATGATGTAGCTGACGTAATTCCTTTGCAGAGGGCCGAAGTACTTGTGGCGCTTGAAACAAAGATCTTATGTGTGACTGGATAATTAAAGACTTATTCTCGTATCTTTCGACAAGAGCAGCATAAGCCATGCGATAATTACCATCTGTAGTCGGTATGGTGCGCACTACATCTGATGCAGGGCCAACAAGACAGGATTTTAGATAATGTAAACGCTGTACATCAGATAAGCCTTGGTTGAAGTGAAACATCGCATTGAATGAGTCAATAAACGATACCCAATTCTGTAAATCGCCGTCGAACGTGGGAGCAGGAATGTGTGGCAACTTCATAGAATCCCGAATGAACGACTGAGATTGTGTATTTGAAGTGTCGGACGACGCCTTGTTTTGAGCTTCAAATAAATCTAACACTTCAGCTTTGAGAGAACAAAAGAAATCATCAACAGAAATCCGATCATCAAACAGTTCAACAGTTGTTGCTTCATGGTTCTCAATAGCATCTTGAATGGTCCCATAACGTGCCATATACTGAACGAGAGAGTCAAAGCGGGTTTGTAACTGATTGACTGATTTGGTGGACGAATCATATTTATCTACAAATGTCTTAATGGCTTCCATTGATTTCTTTATTGAGTCACGCTTTTTGATCAACCTCATTAACTCGGCTGGCCTCGAGGCACTAGGATCAGCCATGTTGATTGATGACAGATAAATTTACAATAATAAATAATAATAACCCACTAATAGCACAGTTGAATATAATACAATAATATAGAATTGGGATTTTGATACAGTACTATGATATAAATTTAGAAAATATTATAATAATTAAACACACTATTGGGTAATTGACTAGTATTCAATTAATGATTATCAAATTAATTTAATCTATATAAAAACATCATTAATGGTACCTGAGCAGTCGTATAATTATAGGAACTGGTAACTTGTTTGATATCAGTAGAAATTACAACATATATGTATAAATAAATCACTAACAGAAAATCACAACCTTTATTCACTGATTGACTAGAATGTATGAAACCTAATTGATAATATTTATGAAACAGAAATTGAACATTACATACAATGAAACTATAAATCTCAATGAGAGATGATTAGTATGAAGAAAAATGTAATAAAAAAATTGGTGGCAATATAACACAAATATAAAAATGACGTACTGCTAATAATTATACTTCTAATTGTTAATTGAATACTAAATAATTGAATTTTCAAAGTTAAATTAACTAACACAATTTTCTGTATATAAGTGATCACGTCGAGGTCACCAAAAATGTCGCGCTCAGCGCTTATATATAAATATATAAGGTGCCTTCACGACCTGGGCGATAGGCTACTAAACGTGCAGCACTACCGACCTTTAATAATCAAAAAAAAGGAACACAAAATTTGGTAATACAATTATAATAAAATAAAGAAAGAAATAATTAATTTTGCCTGGTTGGCACAACAAATAAATGACAATAAGAAATAAATAATAATTTTGCCTGGTTGGCACAATTTACAATATATATGAATAAAAAATAATAATAAAACAATGTGGCCCGTCGGCCTAATATTTATGTGGTGCACCACCTACCTTACGTGCGGTTATGATGTTATGTGGTGCCGGGATCCGTAATAATAATAAGCTTAATACAATAAAAATACAGGTGTGATCCCGCACACACACAATAACACCGCTAACCGCACCTGACGAATAATTAACACGTAAATACGAATATGACTGCAGCTATTCACACACGAACACGAAACCACGAAGACTCACACTGACTGCTGGTAGGACAATGACCACCCTAGACTGGGGAACAAAAAAACATGAAATAATGGCAATAGCCTAGAACAATATTACCAAACAGTCAATTCACAAAACGTGGTTTGGACAAGGCTGCAGTCGACGACGAAGAAAACTCGTGGCTCCACTCACGAACACGAACACAACGAGACAGAGAGCTGAGCCGATCCGTTCAATGGTTTTAACGAACCGGACTCAGCATTAACATGAAGTATGAAACGAAAGCTCAGTGCCACCTACACAAATGAAAACACGCGAAATTATGAACTTTCGGTGACACTGAGCGCAATGACTTGAGACAACTCACGAAAACATACCGAAAACTATTTAGCACACACACACGTGATACTAAATAACGAAAACAAATTACGTAACGGCGGAACGCAAGCGCTGGGCCGTCAGCACACAACAGCTGATGCCATTATCGACAGCACCGCAACGACGAACGATACCAACCGTTACGACAACAAGAAAACAACGAATACACGATCGGATTGCGCCGGCGGGAAAAACTAAGATTCAAAATACATGTGGAGCGAACAAGTACCTAATAACTTCCAAAGTAATGTTGCTAGAAACTTGAAATTTTTAGAATGTATTAATTACATATTTTTACATACTTTATGAAAGTCTAAAAAAAATTAAGAATTTTGGGCTAAAAATATAAATTTAAAAATACTTTGTTTTTTAATGTATAATGAAATATTATTAAATATTTGACAAAAAGTTCTGAAAAGTTAACATAAGCGTACGAATATACTTGACTAACGACTCAGGTTTTTTTTTCATAATCTTTTAAGTAATTTTATTAGGTACTAATACAATTTGTACGAAATTGACTGTTTTCTCTTTAATTTTCAGCTTTACATGTTTAAAAACAATTTTGGACCATCAAATCATTACGAACTTTTGTATGCATATAGAATAACATGTTTTGAATCTTTTAGTAAAAAAAAATTTCCTTTGTTCGGGAGAAAATGTTAAAATGGTTTTGATAAAAAAAATAAAAAAATAAAAACTGCAGATAATGAAACTGAAAACGGTTAACTATATAAACTATATATTTTTACTTGAAGCTTTGCTCGGAATCGTTTAACTAAACAAATGATGAATCGTTTCTTTAAAATTCAATTCACCAGTCACCATTATCTTGTCAGAAAAACGAAAAATATCCATGGTGCGAAATATGTCTGACTTTTTTGTAAATGTAGTTCAATACTGTTTCGGTTCGAATATTTAGAATTTTTTACACATCTTACTAGATAATATCTAATATATATTATATATTGAATACGAAATATTATATACTATGTATTTTATACTAAAAAGGGTACATTCAAATTCTACGTTCCATTCTACCATAACCTCTACCGAAAAAACTGAGTTACGTCTTTTCATATTGTATTATGCGTTATTCGGGTAGTTTGCATAAAATTTCAAACGTACAACGAGCTATTTCCCAAAGTCAGGAACTATTCGATCGCTCGCCCTTTACAGAGTATGTACACAGTATACGTGAATGTAGTGAATCGGCACGTCAACACCTTTGCCGTCTGCCGATTAATTTTTACGCAAACACAATAGGCGAATACGTATGTTTTGGCAGGTATGCACTCGCACGTCACATGTATATACGCACTCGGACGTCGCGCTTGCAGCGTGCGTGAATGCATCGTAACGGGGATTTTTAACTTTGTTTTTTTTTTATCACTGTTCTTCAATCGACGGACTAAATAGTTCATATTTCGTTTAATATTTTTTGTTTTTGTTTTTCTTCGGTTGCCCGTCTATCACCGCGGTCGTACCCGTACATCATTTTCTAAACACGTAATAAACGTATTGTTTGTGTGTGTGTGTGTGTGTGTGTGTGTGTGTGTGTGTGTGTGTGTGTGTGTGTGTGTGTGTATCGACCCGTGAACATATATATATATAGGTATAACCTCACGTCGGATAATTACGCGTGGCGGTTGGCCGTGCCGAATTCGCGTGTCTTACGGGCAGAAGAAGATCACCGCCGCCGAGCGGTCACTCCACAGAAGTGGCAAGAGACGTTATATATTTTACACAAACACACACACACACACACACACACACACACACACACACACACACACACACACACACACACACACACACACGTACGAACGCACATTTCGCGCCTGTATCGAACGCGTCTTCGTGGCAAGTACAGTAAATAGTAATGGTAGTAGTAGTAGTAGTAGTAGTAATATTAATGGAAGTAAATAGTAGAAGTAGTAGTAGTAGTGGCGGTAGTAGTTGTTGGTAATAGTCGGTATACACTAAAAGATATTATAATATGGCCGTGGTCGGTGTGTTTTTTTTTTCTTAATGTTTTCTTCCCGACGGCTATACGACGTGCGGTCGTCGCGTACAGAATAAACAGGAAATTATACGGTTTGAAAAGCGGTACCGTCTCAGATGTTATATCCGAGTAATTTGGATTTGTGTCGGCGGCTCTTCCCGTTCTGGATGACCCATGCAAATTCAATCGATTACCGCGCGCCGCGTACGAAACATTTTACCGCACGCACTATAGTGATAATAACAACAACAACAGCACGACTCTGCGGTGGCGGCAAAAATAAAATAACGTTTATCACGCTATATCAGTTATCCACGTGTTTAGGCATACAATGAATATCACTGCAATAATATAAATTAATTACCCAAGTCTAAGTGTATGAACAGTGTCCCTGTCTAGTATAATGATCAGGGCCGTATTTACGCCTAGGCCCGTGAGGCCCGGGCCTGGCGTGGCTAATTTTTTGGGGCGGAAAATTTTGTAAGAAATAAAAAAAAATCCTATAAATATTTTATGCATTTATGTAACTATTAATAGATATTTACCCGAACGTCACAACAGCGTTACGTATGTATTTTTGCACGTTTGCAACAAATTGTACAGCAGAGCGGTCGTTTTTAGCATTGAAAAGAGTAAACTCGCATCTTCGTTCAACTCTGGAGTCAGATAGATTAAACGCGACATATATACTTCACGTAGAATCTGAGATGCTTTGAAGTATAAATTATGATGATATTATAATCGACGATTTCGCGTCTAAAAAAGTTCGTCGTAAAATGTTATAGATAACATACGTAAGTATAAGATTAAAGATTATTAAGATTATTTTAAGATTAAAAATGTGTACTGCTAATGCCTAATTAGAATTTATAATTATTTGTTTTGTTTATAATGACTATTGATCTAATTTCTTTAAAATGAAATAAATTTATTAGAAATAATTACAATATTATTTTGTCTTGAGGTAGGGACGGCATATTTAAAAGGGCCTAGGGCGGCACTTGTTCTAAATCCGGCCCTGATAATGATGTACCTTCGATTAGCATTGTACATGGTTTTAGATCATTACGAGTACAAATATCACACCAATAAATGGTTATCATCGATTTTGATAAACGTCATAGGTTATCCAACGCAGATACACAACTGAGATATAAAACCTTGACATCACAGTTGAGAGCAACGATAAATAGCAGTCTAAAACCTAACTTATTTTCATAAAAATATGAGTATATATGCACAGTTGATCGTACATGAAAATGATGATTTCCGCTTGTAAATTTCTCAAATATTAGTATTAACATACAATTTTTCCAAAAATATGAGTATAAGAGGTTTCATAGATCAACCATTTGGTATAGCAGTTAACCATATAATCTTTTAAAATAAAAAGTAAAGGCATCCTGTAAAGTTATCTTAATTATAGATATAGTTTTGCATATACTTACAACAGTTTGCTTTGTTATGTTGAAAATAATAATTGAACGTAGCAATGTATTTGTACTACGTATTTATGAGTGTTTCCAATGTAAAAAATTCATTGTAATTTTTAACCTAAAGAAAAAATGATGACGGTGTAATCAATACAATTATGTACAAACACACGGATGCAGAATATATGGTATTTTCCTATTTTGGACTCATAATTACAAATAAATATGATATAAATACGCAGATCAACATTTATGTACTTATATATATATTTTTTTTAATTTTCAATTTTCATTGATACGAACATAATTTGAATACAATTTTTGTATACGATTATTAGGTATGTGTAGACAAATGTACAGATAATTAATAATAATGCTTTCCCAAATTATGAATGTTTTGATAGATTTTTCTGTTACACTGAGAGTATGTTGATTTTATTATATTTGCTATAATGAATTGTTAGTTGGTGAGATAGAGAATTATTTCAACTATTTTTAATACGAAACTTAAAAGAAGAATACAATGTTGAATTCCACGGGTGTCTATTATTATTCATAAATTGGGTAAGTTTTTCATATTTACAAATTAATCATACGCCAATATATTACCTATGTTATCTTTCTCTCGACTTTTTCTGGCTATATACATTGTGAGATTTTGCTATTGTCGTTTCAATAAAAGGTGATGTGAGCGACTCACTCTGATTATAATAATTCTCATTTTCAATCATTTTCTGTTTTTATTGTTGAAAAAGACGGTAAAATGAATTTAAGTAATGTAAAAAGACGAAAACACTGGAAAAGAAAATTTTAGATATAGATAAGTTGCAATATCGTGAGGCGTCGTGTAACGAGGTAATATGGCGTGACAAAGAGTTTGTGTGTGGTTAAAACCACAGATTTTCGGTATCCGACCCAGACCACTAGTCCATAAACTATTCTTGCCATTTACAACGTTTATATATACCAAATAGTTTCAGAAAACATCATGGAAGAAACCCATCTACCGGTATTACCGTGGTAAGAACAGTACAAGAGAAACTTACCTACCTACTGGGTCTATTGAATTTTATAAATATTAAGATCAAAACTAAACAAGTGCTATAATAGTCTCAAATTTATCATCATGTTATTATATGTACGAGATATAAATTATATACCGAACTATAAATATAAATAGTACTGGCGTGACAAATGAATATAATTATATACCTTATGGATTTTATGGGTCAACTTATCAGTATCTATCGTGCTAAAAATTAAAAAAAAAAAAAAAAATTAAAATAACGTTTATAAAAGTACCTACGTTTAGTTGATAATGATTTCATAATTTTGGGCTAAAAAACTTAAGTTCAATGCGTCACCAAGTAAGTAGCGTTGACACAGATTCGCCAACTCGATTTATACATTGTATTATAATACTGAAGTATCAGTGTTTTTGACATTAAAATATTATATCTCATTATTTTTTATATTTGTTGAAAAAATTGTTTTAATTTTTTAGACAGAATTCAGTAATCATTTCATCAGGTTTAATTTGTTTACACAAAACAAGTGACCTGTCTGCGATAAAGCTAAATCCTTACATATTTAGTCAACTTATCTCATAAACGATGAAAAAAATTATTTCAATAATTTAAATAATATATATTTTTTTTTTGTTATTATTTATTTTAAAATTCGATACAAATACATTTTTTCTTCAGATATACTGGGTGTCTAATTTTTAATTTTTAATTTAATGTCATTTTTATTTTTTAATCTAGCTGTATAAATAAAATTAACGAGATTTAGTATTACTTGTGATTAATTGAAATAATTTTCTATTTCTTTCATTCTATTTTCAAAATTAAACGCTTCACACTACGCAAGAAATGGAAGATAACTCAACGCTTAGTAGCTTGAGGAGAATTAAATTTAACAAAAGTTTAACATCAAATTACGTAAGGTAAAGTTAAGAAAAACAATCAACATAAAAAAAAAAATAGGAAACAATTTAAAACTATTGGTGTTTGTAAACTGCTTCCAAGGTACAGGCAAATATAAAATCATACTAATAAATTGCACCTCGTTTGTTTTAAATCATCATTGTATACCGGGTCATCATGAACCAGATAATTTTTTTGTTCGTTCCAAACTCAATTTTTAATAAAAAATGTAATAAATATGTTTTGCTACGTATATGATGACTGTGGTTTAAATGCCGTTCTGTTCAATAGTCACCTAACGGCTTTTTTTAAAATTCTTTGCATTATTTCACTGTAGATCGTTAATTATAAATTAGAACTTAAAGAACGATTAATTTTCGAAATTCGAAATAATTTTAGTTTACCATCACATTTTATTCTGATGATAAGATGCTGGGCGTAGTTTACGTATGTCCATTTTCATCTACCACATTTAAAATAACAGTCACTATCATTTTTATTACGTAATCATTTGATCATTGATTCCACTGACGTACACGTATTTATTTGTCTTATTGTTGTAATTCGACTCACCAGTCCATGCTTGCAAACATCAACGTTCGACCGGTTACACAAGCACGACCGACGTGTCTTGTTTGTCCCGGCCGGTCATTCATTTTGACCCGGTTCTTACAGAAAGTGGGCGGAAAATGCATTCAAATGAAAAGTATCAGTTACAGTTGAGCGTGTATTGATTGATATATCGTAAGGTATATAATTGTACGTGTTGATAAGTCAAAATGTAATGTATTTGTAATCCAGTTATTTAAACGTGTTAACACGAGCGAAGATAATCTCCCTTAGTTATGCTAAACATTTCAACTCCAAACACATCGTCATTCTTCAACACTTTGATTCCCTTTTACACACCCTTTTGAACAACCCTCGAGAAATTCCCGGCTACGCCCACCGCGTATTATACAATGTCCGGTCGATTCGCGCGGGCGTGTGCGGGGTGGCAGCGGTTACGTTCGAGACGGTACGCGAAGAAGAAACACGTAGGTCGCGGCCTACATACGAATGCTTGCCGCGTGCGCGTCTCGCAATAACAATATGATTACAATACTGTGGTCATAATATATATTTTGATATGTTCGTAATGGATGAACAGCTGTGTAACGTTTGAATGGACTGTTTCGTTCGGTTTTTGTTGTCGGTTTACATCGTATTCGGCACGTAAACAATTTCGATACAGCCAAAGTGCGAGAGAGAAAAAAATACAATAACATATAAATAAATAAATAAAAAAATAAACAAATAAAATTATCCGTCCGACTACTACGTGATTTATTCTAAACCGGACGGGTAACGAATCAAACGGACGGAACGCCGAACGGTAATAGTTGTACCTATGTATTGTATTTCGCGGAATCGTGTGGTAAACAATTTCATGTGCCTAATACATATTTTTTCCGCGCCGGATATAAATCGATCAGTACATTCCGTGTGAGATGTACCGAACGTGAGACGATAGATGTTCGACTATACGTGATATTAAATGGTTTTTTTTTTATTATTATTACTATTTTCGTGTAGTACGAAAATTGCCATTTTCGTGGTCGATCGATAAGACCCGATAGCACATAGACACTTCCAACTGTCGTTTGTACACACGGTTTGCAATTTTCGAGATATTATTTTAATATTTCAATAAACACAGAGACCAAGGATTTTGAAACGTTCGTTTTTTTTTTTTGATTTTAAGTACGTAAAACTATTTTCAAAATTACTGATGAACTGATTCCGTCGAATAATGTTGAATATGTTGAATGAGTTATCCACTATCTAGTTGCGTAGCGGGCAGCAAAAAAACATGATCATAAACAAAGGATTTATGTCTCCTCGATTTTCGATCATACCGTCTATATCGTCGCGTTTCATCGATATAAAAATCACTTAATCGAACAGACTACTTTCAGTATTTTCTTTAACTTATTCGTCAATATTTCAATGATACAATTACTATACACACACGTTTTATGTAATAAATAGTTATTTAAGCGTTCGCGCGGTCAGCGTCGTCGCGTCGGCTCGACGCGGTAGCGAAAAATGTGGCAGCCTATAGAACGCCAATCAAAAATATCGAGTCGCGAATATATAAAAATTACGTTTGTTTTTTTTTTTTTTGGTATTTCTTCGAATAACAGACACTGCAGCGTCCGGTGTCGCCGCTCGGTCCGCCGTCACGGCCTTTTCTGCCGCGTACTGTCCGACCACCACCACCACCACCTGGTCGTCGTCACGTACCGCCGGAGCGGCCTGGCCGAACCCAAAAGCCGCCATGGACGCGGTGAGCGCGGGCACGGACGCCGCGGCTGCGACCGCCCGGGGCTCACGGTGCGTCAGCGGTCCGGCCTTTACGCCAGGCGGCCGTGCGCCAACTCAACGGTGCCGCGCGGTCGTCGCGACTGGCCGCCGCCGGTCGGGCGTACGGCTTAGCCGCAGTGACGCGCGCCGACGGCGCATACTAGTTGGGTCCCATGATTCAGATTGTTCACCAATTGGGTCCAGTGTAAAATAGCCTACTGTACGAGTTGGGTCCCGTGTAAACCAGTCTACTGTACGAGTGGAGTCCAATAAAAAAACATTTTCCTTCCCGTTTTTACAGATTTAGGATTGTCTGTAATCAGTGCCGGATCTACATATTATGTCACCCGGGGCACAACGTAATATTAGCGCCCCTATAAATTACAAAAAAAAAAATCGCCTGAAATGAGTAAAATTACGGATTATGGACGGATACAGCAATTATTTAGAAATATAATAGGTAAACAATAATCGGTTAATTCAATATTCACATCATAAAGATATATATTAATATAAGTATAGTGGAAATGTTTATTTTTAATGGAATATAAAATATTACAATACTCATCAAATTTGATAATTTTGAAAGTATATCATAAAAAGAAAAATGTATTAATATAAAACTAAAAATTTACATTTTAATTTAATTAAGTATTAATCGATGCTTTATGAATAAACTAAAATACTACTTTTCTTGCTTTTTTTGAAGCAAATTCATTTATTATATCATCATAATTTATTGTTTTAGCAATTTCGTGTTCAATGGATATGATAGACAGGTTATTTAATCTTCTTTGTTTTGTTGTGGATCTTAAATATGATTTTATTATTTTCAGTTTACTAAAACTGCGTTCGCAAGATGCAGATGTCACGGGTAACGTGAGAAATATTTGATAGGCAGTATATATGTTCGGATATGCATCTTGAAGACCATTTTTAAGAATAAAACTCAAAATTTCATCGGATCGAGCATCTATTAATTTATTTTCTAATTGAAATACATGTTGAGTGAAACTATCCAACTCTAAAATAAATTCAGTTTTATCTATGTCTTTTTCATATTTTATGCAAAAGTCCATAGCATGTTTTTTTAATTGAATTGTTGGCAGAGTAAACAAAAACTTACCATCCAAAAAAAGAAAAATTTTGTGCAGCTTCATCGATAGAGTCGAATCTTTCTTTTAAACCATTTGAGATTCTATCACAGACATTTTTCATTAAAATTTTAAAGTTACTTTCCTCTGAAATTGTTGATATATCATCATCTGCTAATTCACCAGGCATTTTTTTCTTTTTTCTACTTCGAGTTGATGGAAATACTGGTTCTATAGATAAATTGGTAGCTTTTTGTTTTGATTCAATAAGCGCTTCATCAATACCTTCTTCTCTAAATTTCTCAATAAATTTTAATAAACCTTTTATGTAATTGGTCGCTACATCTATTGAAATGTTCTGTTTTTGTAAAATCACATTAACTTTATCAATTGCCATAAGTATTTTATTCCATATGGTTAACATACATAAAAAATTAAAATTTGTTATTCCTTTTAACAAACTATTTAGTTCAACAGTAGCTTCTTCACATAAATTACCATTTTTGAGTACATTACAAGTATGAATAACTTGGGCTAATTGGAAATATAATGATTTAACGGCACAATACTTTGCTGACCATCTTGTTGTACTGTAACCTTTTAATGAAAATTTAAGATGTTTTTTAAGCATATCCCACCTCTGAGTAGAACTAGAAAAAAAATTGAATAATTTTTGTACTATGCCAAAAAATTTTTCTAATTCTGGTGAACATTTTGCGGCATGTAAACCTACTAGGTTTAAACTATGAGCCGTACACGGAATAAATCTAGCCAATTCATTTATTGCACTGATTCTAGCTTGAACACCTTTCCATTTACCAGCCATATTAGCTCCATTATCATATGATTGCCCGCGACAGTTGGCCAAATCAATACTATCTTTAGATAAGCTTCTCAAAATATCTTCAGTTATCGACTCGCCAGTTTTTTCAAAAACTTGTATGAAACCAAGAAAACTTTCCACAATTTCACATCCATTTTCATTTACTACTACATAACGAATAACTTGAGACATTTGTTCTTCGTGTGAAATATCTGGCGTGCAATCAAATAATATAGAATAATATGTAGCACTTTTAATTTGTGATAAAATTGTACTTCTTACTTTGTTTGCAATAATTTCTAAAAATTCATTTTGGATATCATGTGAAAAATATGTAATGCCGCCTTTTTTATGACGTTCAAGATGGATTCTTAGTGGTTCGTTGTAATTAGATACTAATTTCACCAGATTTAAGAATTTTCCACAATCATTCGATTTTCCGATACTAGAAACAAGTTCGTCAGCTCCACGAAATGCACTGCCTTCCATTGCTAGATGCATAATTATGTCAATTATCGCCTTCAAAACTAATCTCCAATGATTTTCTTCCAACTTTATGGAATCTTGTAATTCTTTATCGATTCCACCTTTACCTTCACCAATTGACATTTCTAACATTTTCCACGAACAAAAGTTTTTTTTATGAATATTAGAATTTTCATGTTCTGGTATTCTTTCAGACACTTTTTTCCAATTAATAAATCCATCTAAAGCTAATTTCGACACGTTTTTCTCAGTTAAATTTAAAAACAATTTGCATGGCACACAGAAAAGAGCATTTTTTGATTTTGAGTAATCAAGCCAAGTTCGACGACATCGATTCCCATTAACAAGATTTTTAAAAAACCAAGAAACATTAATAGAACGACCATCTCTTTCAGATCTAGTTAGATCCAATTTTTCACTATAGTTAATTCTCATTTTAACAATATGAGTTCTTTGAGAGTTTGTTATTTTTTCAGGCCATGTACCTGGATCTTTGAAATCTAATATTATATTTTCATTCATAACTTCAGACACATTTAAACCTTGATTTTTGCCATGATCAGAAATTATCTCGTCGACATTTATTCGATTACTTTCGACAGAACCACATACATCGATATTCTCAACCTCATTTTCCTCTTCAATCTCAGCACTTTCTAAAATATAAGATATTTTCATGAATAGAGCGATATCGTTAAAATAAATACACAATATTTTCAAGATTATCTGTTTACTAAATTATTAAATTCTAACTTAAAACGCGAATAAAAAATTATTTATTTAGTAAATTCTTATGAAACTTAGACTGTAAATAGGAAACCAATACTAATATAATAATAATAAAATAAAAAGTTAAAGTGTAAAAATAATTTCTAACCTACATGTTGTTTATCATCAAGCCAATTTTGAAAAAAAGCCGCTGTTCGCTCATTTTGTTGTTTTTTTTCAAGAGCTTTTTTTCGGAAACCACAGCCAGACAATTTTTTTTTTGGTTGTTCCATTATTGTAATATATTATGAAGAAAAAAAATAAAGTGAACAGTGACCGCTGAATGCTGATAGACGAATAGACGATAGTAATAAAATAAATATAGTTGTCAACTTAAATACAGAAATATACACACAATACACACGATGAAGAACTCGGTTATCGCTGTATTTTCGGTTATCGGCCGTATTTTATGCTATTTTAGTACACTATAATATTGAAAATATAATGAGATAAAAGACGATTGCCGTTCACATAAGTTACATAACACGACAATATTGCCACTTTTGTTCATATATTTTGTAAATGCATGTATAGTCATAATCTAGCAATAAAGCATTTAATTTGTATTGAAGAAAATATAAGTATAATACAAAAATATGTTTTGAAAATGAATGAGTAAATTTTTATTTAGTTGGTTTATGAATGTATTTCATTTATTTTGAAATTTGCGCCTCTCTATGGTTAGCGCCCGGGGCACGTGCCCCGGATTGCCCCCCCCCTAGATCCGGTACTGTCTGTAATAACATGAATAGTTACTATAGTTATGGTTAAAAAGGTTTTTTCTATTTTTCCTGATTTACAATCGTTCGTCATTCATCTGATTTTTAATGATAAATAATATTTTAATTTAAAGGTTGAAATTTATAAAACATAGTTTTTACGGATTCTCTGCCCCACTTTGACGTAGTACACTATAATATATTTATAATAAGTTAATTTTTGTAATTTTTCCTCAATTCAATTAATTTCAAATTTGCATAATTTATTGATCATACTATTCATACTTATACATATTTAAAAATAATGCTTGAGGTTAAGTGTGGACAATTGTGGTAGTAAAAGTAATTTGTGTTATAAACGCCATTGAGTTCGTAATTAGTTTATAAAAAAAAATATACTCTATTAAAAATTTAGGTAAATTTGCGTAAATTTACGTAAAATTTACCAGTAAATTTACCGCAAATTTTTTTACGGTAAAATTCCCATCTCTACTCTCGTCGTCTACGTGAACGTACAACAAATTCTGTGCTCGGATGTACCGAAGACGCGAGTGTTGCTCTCGCAAACTTTCTTCGTGGAATGGTCGATCGACTGCAACGAACCAACGTGACAATCGGGATCGCCACGCGTTAACAACAGTCGCGCGGCGATCGAGCGCGCGCAGCCAGCATACCGCCGAGACTTAATGTCACGATGTTCTCGTCCACGACTCTTCTCCACGATTTATCGTTTGATCATCGTAGGGTTTGCCCGACCATCTGGATTTGCCGGAACACTGTCGATTTTCAACTCGGTGTTCCGGCGTCCGGAAAAAGTGTCTCGTTACGGTGAAATGTCACGAGATTTAGAATTTCAGTGGTTTTTTTTTTTTATTAAATTTGTTTTATGATTACATAATCATAACAAATTCTATTACTTTAAATACCGATTTTTCATTCGATGAAAAATTACTTTCGGAAATCATTAAAGCAATTGATCAACTCATAATAAATCGTTAGCCTTAGCCATACACAAATATCACAAGTTAAATAATAAAATTAAAATAGTTTTATTTAATTTTGAATTTCCTTCTAGTATTGATAATATGAATTGAAAATGTATACTTAATAAAATATATATTATTTATATGTATACTAGCAGTAAGTGAAACACCTGGAGGGCGAGGGGACTTAGGAAGTACCAATGAAATGCTCGTGATACATTTTATACAAGTTGGTTTTGTTCAAGATATTTATTACTCTTATGATCCAACCACAAGTCTATCCGAAAATCGGGAAGTAATGCATTTGAGTTTATAAAACGGCAATCGCTAACTAGTGATAGTAGTCTGCGAGAATTTTTTTTTTTTTATTACGTTTTGCATTTTTATTTCATTTAAAATTTTGTTGTAAAATCTCGATTTAGAAGCTTATTGTACACCCGGAGTATTAAATGTTGATAAAATGTAAGTTCTCGGGTCCTTATTTTACAAAACTACCGTTTATCTTTGAAAATAAGTATTTAAGTAGTCCGTGGAATGAATAAAGTCATATAAGTATCAAGGCGCCAGATAATTGAAGGTTTTGAAAGGTTGGTGATTGCAACTATATTAAAAATAATACGCTACGCCACTTAAGATACTTAAATAATATAATATATATATGTCACGCAAAATATTATCTGCTGCAGGCAAATGGTGAACGACGAATGGATAAGAAAATCTCAATAAAAGCAGTTAATAATCGAACCGATAATGTACTTTGATTAGAAGAAAAAAATAGTGATAGTGATAATAACAATAGTGTATATTTTTTAGCAGTACCTTTTTTTAATTTCTCTATAATGTGATCTGGTTTAGTTTTGTTGCAGCCCATAATGTAATCACCCGTCTTCCTTTTTTTTACGATAATTGTTCTCTCACAGAGAAATACATTTCGGTCCGGTAAAATGTAATAGTTCATTCTATGGATGATACAAAAGAAAATCATAAATAGGCATACTCGACATAGCATTCTTCCATATTGGTGAGATTAATGATCTACTAAGATGTGATTGTGAATCCTTACGTTTTTGTTACACCAAATAGTTTTGCTAGTAAAAGATTTACAATCCTTTACAATCTAAGCCCTCAATCAAGTTTAAATGGTATTTATATATACGAAACAACAAAGTATATTCGAGTCTATAATATCGTTATTTATAAATTAGCAATTATATATACATATAAATAAAATTATAATTTCTTGATGATTGAGAAAATATTGTAATAAATATAAACTATCGACAAAATTATTAATTTTGAAATCTATCAATGTAAGTGTTTTAATAGTTATAGTCAATATCAACTAATTAATAATCACATTACCAACCACTATACTGAATACCTATGTTCAACTGCAGATAAGCCATAAAAATGCGTATCAGATTTTTCGCACAATAAAATGCAGTTCGACATTTTACATTTTGAATTAAAACATAATTTGAAACAAGCAATTAATGATTTTAATGATTCATTGCATTTGTCACTTAACAATATATACCTATTGAATGCTAGTTATCATAATAAATTTGTTTCATGATATTTAACGGTATTTTGCTTTCTAATTTTTTCAGCAAAATAATCAGAATATCACTTACGATTTGTTAACTATAACTGATGATTAATGAGTAATATAACCTGCAGTGTAGGTATATAATATAGTGTATATGACTAATGCTTGATACGCCGACACTCTGTTCGCCGACAAAAATAAATATAGTTTTTACAAATTTCACAGTTCGCCGACAAATCATGTTATTTTATGGCATTTATAACTTGTAAGATTATTTTCTATTTTTATAAGTACGTAGAATTATATTATGATATGCGTAATTTGTTGCAGTGTTTATTATTTAATATATAATTGATAAAAAAATTATTTTATTACGATTATTATATTGAAAATAGAAATTTGATTAATTTAATTCGAAATAAGTGTCATATTATGTAAATACATTTTTTATATGAATTATAAAGTTCGTATAAAGTTTAATCGCGGGCTGTGGCATAGCAATTATGCGTGATAGACATAACATAATACATAAAAGCACACAATTTTATCTTTATCCTATCATTTACCAATAGTATAAATAATTATTGTATTTAATTTATGTTCATATATTTTGTAATTTTTTTTTCAGTTTTTAACTATATATTAGACGGGGTGTCGGTAAACCGAGAAATCACCGATTTAGATACACATGTGCCTTTGTAACGTTGACGTAAAACCGCAGTGATTTTTGTTTCAGTTTTAGAACACATTTGGAAGACCGATTTACGAATATTAACTACGTGCCGTGTACAGTGTTGAATTCGTGTACGAATAATATATAGTCGGGCATAGAACTGAACCCTGCAAATAACGAAGCAAGGCGGTGGTGGGTTTCGATGAAACGTGCTCCGTCGTGTGTTATGAACGCGATATACCCTCTAACGCTATTATGTTTTGATATTCCAATTATTCTGTGTTTGTTGTTCGCCGAACACAGTAGGAGTTGATCAAACTTGTATTTTTTGGACCATACGTTATAACTTACACGGCCATTGTTCATACGGTCACGCATAGACCTTTCCCACAAACACTTCCTTGGCGGTATGTGTTACACATTTTTTTTTTTGTTTTTAATTAATGATGTCTGGGGTGAAAATTTCAAAAGAAACGGCTACCTGTTGCCTGTTGTCTTTTATTATTGATGGACGGCGCGCGGCGGTGTTCGAGTGATGCACAGAAAGCGCTGACAGTGTATCTATCTACCTGTAATGTGTAAGTAATGTAATATATAATCTAAAAAATATACACCGAAAAATAAAAAAAACTTATAGACACACTATGTAGGTTAAATTAACTGCCGAAATCAATCTAATATCGAAGATATACCGAGGTATCTGAGTCATGTATGTCTTATATAGATACTTAAACGTACATGTATCGTATTTATAAATTTATTTTCGGATATTCGACAGCCTGCTACAACTACTGTAACGATAATACATCGTGATTTTTCGGATACTAGTTTCTGTCATTCGTAGGACAATATTAGCAAATATTCATTTCTGCCTTTTTTTCGATGAAAAGAATCGTTCATATTCTTTTTCGAAGAGTAAAAATCTTCAGGTTTCCTTATACATTTTATTTAAAAAAATATTATTTTTCTTTTTACAGATTCTTAAATCAGTATCATGAGTTTTATTTCAATAATTGTCAATACTATATAGTATTACGATTTAATACGGGTATTATACCAAATGCAGAAACACTTAGGTACCAATACTAACATTAATATTGTTAATGTGATAAATATCATAATAAAATTTCTGTACAAAAACTTACTCGTATACTATATTTTTAAGTTAAAAGAATCCATGATGGTTCCGCATGTTGTTTATGTCGTTTGAGCTAAGTATATTATTATGATTAATGATCGCCGTATACAGCATTCATATACCTACTGGTATAATTATAGTCTCAAAACTAAAATAAACTAAAGGACATCTTTGACTTCAATAAAATAATAAAAGTTATGATTCCTAATAAAACGAAAATAACACGTTTTTGACTATTGTGTAACAATACACATTTGTTTTAAAAAGTGAAACATGCGTTTGAAATGTTACATTTTTAGGCCGTATCGTAACTAAAATATCGTTAAAACACCATTGTGTATTAGTGTATTCGTTTAAATTTTCGGTATTTATCGTAAATACAGGAAACAAAATACAGGTACTTAATACATTTAAAAAAAAAAGAACTTATTTTACTGAGATAAAATAAAGCATGGATAACGACTTAATCTATGTATTTTCCACGCATAAATAGAAAATACGTATGTATTTTTAACAGTTCGAATGTTCTGCATAGGAATTAAAAATTTATATTTGTACAATACGCCGAAATAACGGAACATATTTTCAAATATATTACGGTTGCGAGTCAAGTTAAAGACGCTTAAATATACTGTAGGTATTTGAGTATGTTATTTATGTTATTAATCGATCCGGTAATCATACCAAGGCAAACGTCTTATTTTACCGAATAGTATTCAGCAGGTATACCACAGTGCTTTTACTTACCCGTAGAATATAAGCTATAAAATATGTTATTTTGTAATCAATGTTACCGCCAATTATTACTAACCGGCGATTTAATGCGTGATAATTTATAATTACAGCTCGGGTATAATATTGCGTAGATATGGTTATAGAAAAATGCACACAGTTTACGCGATCAACATAGACTACTACCAGTACGAATCGTACTACCAGTACGATTTGTTTATCGTACGAATATTTGTATATAATTTAATCGCTGATGCGTGTTTTACAATCACGAAAACACTTGTAAACATGCGGTCATAAAGGTTAGGTTAAATTTATTCAGATGTGAAATATGGGGTGTAATATGCTGGCCAACTAACGATAGGTAAATAAAATTGAAGTGGCCAAATCTCATTATTTTTTTTATAATCATTATCTTATTACAAATGTATGTTTTTCAATTTTATCGACTATTTTCAATATTGATACCAAATATGTACGTTTCCTTAGTCTCTAAAATCAATATTTCGCAATTTTTTTTCGCTAATAAATAATAAGTGATTTGTGTGGCCATTTTTGATTCCGTATTAATATAATTATTGTATAAATCAGAAAAGGTTGTGGTAAAAAAATTTTGATGAAAAAAATTTAAATGATTTGGAAAAGTTTTTATCAAAAAATATTTTGCCCAATTCGTATAGGATATTTTGAGTTGCTTTAACAATACATAATATAGGCTATAAGGTCCTCCACTTGTTAGAGTTGATTCAGCCAATTTTTTTTTTATTCTTTCAATTTTTTCTTCACTCGCTATCATCTACGTTCTATCGAAACTTGAGTTGATCACTTGTTCTCTGATTTTCAGATTCTTCATCTCTTTTATTACCCACTTATTATATTTTTTGTCGAATAATGTTGAAATTTGAAAGTAAATAATAATTTTCTTTTTCAGAATAATTAACATTTAAAAAAAATGCAGCACAGGCGTCTAATGATAAAAATTTGCTATTTGATTTTTTATTCTATGACTGGCAATAATTGATAATAAATAGAATAAAAAATCGGTGCAATTAAGTATAAAATATACATTTTTCCGTCACTTTGATTTTTTTTATTCCGTATGAGATAATTTACGATTTCTCGCGAGGCCTCTTTTCTAGCTACGTTTCGCCAGCACTGCCACTTTGGAATTTTAATACCAAACCTTGACAGTATTATGTACTTTATTTTGTACAATTTTGTACAACCGAAAAAAAATTTTGTACACCCCCCCAAACACGAGAAAACCCGTTTTCAATTTGCGCGTGCTGGAGAAACGTTTCCCCAGCACTCCCCTTTCTAAAAAAGTCACAAATTCAATTTTCAGTGATGCAGTATTATGTACTTTATTTTGTACAATTTTGTACAACCGAAAAAAAATTTTGTACACCCCCCCAAACACGAGAAAACCCGTTTTCAATTTGCGCGTGCTGGAGAAACGTTTCCCCAGCACTCCCCTTTCTAAAAAAGTCACAAATTCAATTTTCAGTGATGCAGTATTATGTACTTTATTTTGTACAATTTTGTACAACCGAAAAAAAATTTTGTACACCCCCCCAAACACGAGAAAACCCGTTTTCAATTTGCGCGTGCTGGAGAAACGTTTCCCCAGCACTCCCCTTTCTAAAAAAGTCACAAATTCAATTTTCAGTGATGCAGTATTATGTACTTTATTTTGTACAATTTTGTACAACCGAAAAAAAATTTTGTACACCCCCCCAAACACGAGAAAACCCGTTTTCAATTTGCGCGTGCTGGAGAAACGTTTCCCCAGCACTCCCCTTTCTAAAAAAGTCACAAATTCAATTTTCAGTGATGCAGTATTATGTACTTTATTTTGTACAATTTTGTACAACCAAAAAACAATTTTGTACACCCCCCCAAACACGAGAAAACCCGTTTTCAATTTGCGCGTGCTGGAGAAACGTTTCCCCAGCACTCCCCTTTCTAAAAAAGTCATAAATTCAATTTTCAGTGATGCAGTATTATGTACTTTATTTTGTACAATTTTGTACAACCAAAAAACAATTTTGTACACCCCCCCAAACACGAGAAAACCCGTTTTCAATTTGCGCGTGCTGGAGAAACGTTTCCCCAGCACTCCCCTTTCTAAAAAAGTCACAAATTCAATTTTCAGTGATGCAGTATTATGTACTTTATTTTGTACAATTTTGTACAACCAAAAAACAATTTTGTACACCCCCTCAAACACGAGAAAACCCGTTTTCAATTTGCGCGTGCTGGAGAAACGTTTCCCCAGCACTCCCCTTTCTAAAAAAGTCACAAATTCAATTTTCATTGATTCGAATGCACTAAAATGTTACTGTGGATAATCATAAATTATAAATAAAACTCATAATAGCAAAAATAATAATAATGGCAAAATGAATACGTAATTCATTTGTGTAAAAAATCGTGATAAAATCAACAAAAAAATATAACCTACAATAATAATATTGTAATAGTAATTAGGTGACGTCGGTATTAACTTTATACGTTCCTATGCACCTTAAACATTTACTGATTTACCTATTTCTATTCAATTAGTAGGTTATTTAACAACATTCAAGTAGGTATAATGTATTTAAATTTATTAATATAGATCTGTGCATAATCTCACCAAGTACTGTTAGATAGTATTGCATCTGCATGTTCAATGTAGACTTCATTATTTAGCAATTATTATAATAAAATAATATAGGTAGGTATTTTTATAATTAATTTTAACTTTTGACATCTATTAGATAGTAGTATAGGTATCTATAGTAGGTATCTGGTATATTTATATAATATATTTATTACCTACATACTTACTATTTCTTAGTTTTTTGTATGGAATCGTTGACCATTTATTCAATAATTTACCTGTATTGACGTGATGGTTTTTATCCATATTGAAATATTTTAGTAGTAATAAAAATATTATGCTACTCGTGAATATTTAAAAAAATGGTTAGTACGCCACGGACGGAGATTTGAAGTAGGTATAAATTTAAAATATATTTTTTGTAAAATTATATATTTTTATACTTTTTATACTCGAGCTTAGTATTTATGTGTTTATACTTTATACTATTAAAAACATGATACATAGGTATAATATATTTATACTTATACATAGGTACTAAATATCTAAAATATAAGTAAAATTACAAGGTGTATATTAAAAATTCAACGTTTAATTTTTTTTTTGTTGCCGGCCTTACACTTTCCTTTTGGTCATCGTACATTTCCCAGTGATCGTTAGACCTATATGCAAACGCTTTATAATGACCACTTGTTACTCTTAAACCTGTACGCAGTCCTCCTTCGAATACGACAACACCTCTTAGATGGTAGATATGATTTTTTAAATCCAAAGTTTTTGGTATAATATCCAATGACATTATTGTGTCGTTTGCGTAATTTTGATGAACTTGATCAATTTCATCAATGTTCGTGGCACTTGTTGATGACTGAAGGTCTAAAATACAGAAACAGTTAATTAGTTTGTACTTTGTTGGATAAGTATTGATCATTAATTCATTGTTATTTACCTCGAGGAAGAGACACTAATTCAATTAATATATGAGTCTTAATGCTCACTGTTATAATTCGTTTAGAATCACACTTGTCACAGTTTCTTTCCTCTCTTGCCAAAAATACATCCATTTCATTTTGTATATTTATGTGACCATCGAATGCATTTAGTTTAATAACCTCATAACTATAAGGGTCAATTGAAAATTCTGGACAAAGGTAATTACTACATTGATTTATAGTTTTATAAGATGGCATTTTTTTCAATAATTTGTTTGCTGTTGACGATATCGTATTCATTGCATTTATTACTTTTATATCACCAATACATTCATTTGTTGACAAAAAAAATGGGGCAAGTAATAATATACGTTCTCTGTTCATGTTATTTTTCATTTTAGGAGATATCATGTTCAAAATAAATTTTGCAGTTTTATTTTGCTTTTCTAGCAAAAAGTGAAATTAAACGAAAAAATTGTATTGAACCAAACAGTAAAAAAAACACATGTACGTAGGAGGTAGAACCAAATCATGATGACTATAAATGAAATATATTAAAATTTACTTAATATATTTTTAACAAAAAACTAAAAAAATTTAAATAGTTTTGTAAAATAAGTCAATAATAGACAAATAACAATTTTATTAAAACCATGTAATAATAAATCTTTACGAATGAATTAACATAATTCTGTGCAATTTCCAAGTCGCTGTAATCAAAATTGAAGGGTGGCGCCGCTGGGCTGACGTCAGCCCAGCGGTGCCATCGAAAAAGTGGTATTATCAAGGTAAGGAATGGGTTACAAAATGAATTGTTATGGTTACAAATCATTACGAATGAATTAACATAATTTGAGAAAATTTGTTCAATAGAATTGTTT
Organism: Therioaphis trifolii; assembly: GCA_027580255.1. NCBI lineage: Eukaryota > Metazoa > Arthropoda > Insecta > Hemiptera > Aphididae > Therioaphis > Therioaphis trifolii. The sequence goes on from CM050404.1 coordinate 23,083,219, forward strand.
CATGGCGCCGCCAGGATGACGGACCTTATTAATTAAACGATGTTGACAGTTTGAATCACACTATTCGAGTGTTAAAATCAATATTCATATTCAATTTTTTCTTTCTAAAATAAACTTCTAAAACCATCTAGCCCTAAATAACACAACGAACATGCACCGACCACCTTCTGGGTTTTTCTATTGTTCTTTGCATTTCGGCCACCATATTATACTTACAATGGGAAGGCGGAAGTGCGGGGAAAAGTAATTTTAATCAGTTGCAATAATTCGGTGGTTATTTGGTTATATTTAACCTATTGTTATTTTATTTTGGTTAAACTGTAAGGCTTGCATTGTAAAATACGTGGTAAAACATCATACAATTTTTATAAGATTATTGAATAGTTGTGTTCACTGTTCACTCTTGGACTCAAAAAATGTAACCTAGCCCCATCACCCGTTATTAATACTCACGTTTATAGAATAATATGGTAACAAAATAACAACATGTTTTTACAATCATGATGCCGAAAAATGTGATATTCAGGTAACTCCAGCACGCGAATATAGGAAACGAATTAGATAGTAATATAAAGGTATCCATACCTATTACAAATCTCCGTCCGTGGCGTACTAACCATTTTTTTAAAAATATCCATGAGTAGTACAATATTTCTATTACTACTAAAATATTTCAATATGGATAAAAAACATCACGTCAATACAGGTAAATGATTGAATAAATGGTCAACGATTCCATGCAAAAAACTAAGAAATAGCAAGTATGTAGGTAATAAATATATTATATATATATATACATATATACCAGATACCTACTATAGATACCTATACTACTATCTAATAGATGACAAAAGTTAAAATATAATATGTATAAGTCATGAATTAGAATGGTACACCGTATGAGAGAAATGCAATAATATACATCGTACGTCCTGCATAATTTACACTTGTATCAATGTATAACGATAAAAATTTTTCGGAAAATATTGTTTTTATATATTCCTATCCATATTTTTCTAAAAACCATTTTGGCAATATTTTTAATTTTTATCCTTTTGAATATTGTTCAGTATATGTATGACATTGGAACTACGTTGTTTTGTAAACATGGTAATAATATTCTTTTAAAGTTATTGTTATAAAATGTTTTGTTAACAATGTTAAAACAAATGTTATAACAATGTTAAAACAATGTTAAAAATGTTTTGTTTACAATTTTTACCGAACTTCTTCACTGTTCTGATTTTTATTTATTTGATTGAATGGTGCGTAATTAATTATAAAAATACCTACCTATATTATTTTATTATAATAATTGCTAAATAATGAAGTCTACATTGCACATGCAGATGCAATACTATCTAACAGTACTTGGTGAGATTATGCACAGATCTATATTAATAAATTTAAATACATTATACCTACTTGAATGTTGTTAAATAACCTACTAATTGAATAGAAATAGGTAAATCAGTAAATGTTTAAGGTGCATAGGAACGTATAAAGTTAATACCGACGTCACCTAATTACTATTACAATATTATTATTGTAGGTTATATTTTTTTGTTGATTTTATCACGATTTTTTACACAAATGAATTACGTATTCATTTTGCCATTATTATTATTTTTGCTATTATGAGTTTTATTTATAATTTATGATTATCCACAGTAACATTTTAGTGCATTCGAATCAATGAAAATTGAATTTGTGACTTTTTTAGAAAGGGGAGTGCTGGGGAAACGTTTCTCCAGCACGCGCAAATTGAAAACGGGTTTTCTCGTGTTTGAGGGGGTGTACAAAATTGTTTTTTGGTTGTACAAAATTGTACAAAATAAAGTACATAATACTGCATCACTGAAAATTGAATTTGTGACTTTTTTAGAAAGGGGAGTGCTGGGGAAACGTTTCTCCAGCACGCGCAAATTGAAAACGGGTTTTCTCGTGTTTGGGGGGGTGTACAAAATTTTTTTTCGGTTGTACAAAATTGTACAAAATAAAGTACATAATACTGCATCACTGAAAATTGAATTTGTGACTTTTTTAGAAAGGGGAGTGCTGGGGAAACGTTTCTCCAGCACGCGCAAATTGAAAACGGGTTTTCTCGTGTTTGGGGGGGTGTACAAAATTTTTTTTCGGTTGTACAAAATTGTACAAAATAAAGTACATAATACTGTCAAGGTTTGGTATTAAAATTCCAAAGTGGCAGTGCTGGCGAAACGTAGCTCTCTTTTCTTCGTATGTTGTCCCCCTGCCTCGAAATCTGTAAATTAGACTCAACGCGTACAACACTGCTGCAGTGGGTACATCGGATTTTGTCACATGGCTGTTCCGTACACGTGTATATACAGAAGAACAATCATGTTTTCCCTAGTTCGACGTTTTCTGTCGTTGCCGCAAGAATGAGTAAGCGGGCAGGTATATATAGGTATTCGCAGTTGTCTCCACAACGTGGCTGGGAAAACATTAGGAAACGCGTTCGGAGATAAATATCAAATGCAATCGAGTGGTAATGCAGTTGACAATAATATCGTGTTTACTGCAGGTAGATATATATATATATAGTAATACGTATACCTACTGTGCGAGTGACGACAGCGACGCAGAGTATGCAACGCGTTTCGAGACCATAAACCGTGACGGCATCGTGGGACATTTTCGCCGGGTTCAACGATTCTTATGAAAGCGAAAACGTATACGCGACGACGAGGATTTGTAGAAATATACGAACATAATGCTTTAAATTATTTCTCATAAAGTCGTGGTATTTCGAACTTCGACTGTTCGAAGGCCTGAGAAAACGTCGAGTTCCGGCCCGAGCATTGTCTCATCTTCACTATGCTATAAATCGCATAGTTTCAATATTTCGAAAATAAATATAAATATAAATCATTATTTAAAACTTCGACAATTACGCATGAATCAAATTTTATCAATATGCTATGATATGAATTATAATTGCCCATAAATGCACAAATAGTCAATAAATGCATTGGACGAAACCGCACACCGGTGTTAACGGGTTTGTGTCAATTTTTGCACCAAAAATTGGTCGGTAAAAAAAACTGATGGGATAAAAAAAAGGTACACATCAATTGCGTCGATAAAGTTTCCACATATAAATTGAAACACTTTTATATTTTGCCGGTAGAGTTTGGCACGTGAAAATGAATATCACATCCACCGGTAAAATTACATATTTTATATAAACAGCCGTAACCAGAGGGAGGTTTCTGGGTTCGACCCCCTCCGAAATATTTTCTTAAAATAAAATTTAATTAGTTTCAATTGGTAGGTATGTAGACTGTGACAAAAAGTAAATAAAACTTCAAAAAATCTCATAACCGTTTAATAAAGAGTTAAACAGTTTTTTAGTATTCATTCGATTTTTTTTAGAATTTTTTCAGACATAGACGACAGGTATTTATTACCCGAATCCGCTAAAATGTTGTACAGTACAAAGCCTTGTAAACAGCTTATCAAAGTAATTAGGCATGTTTAGTCTTTTTAGTTATAATGTATTAATGTGTATAAATACTTATAAACAATACGTTTGCACATAATATTAAAACATTTACAGATAAATTAAGTTTTTTTTCGTGATACACTAGTGTAAATGCGTGGGTAGAACTCGTTGGCACACAATATTTAATTTTGACCTAAGATCTAATGACTCGAAAATGCACATGACTCTGATTTTATTTTTACCTGATATCCAACAACTTGAAAACTTACAAATAAAAAATAGCATACTTTTATTCAATATCGATGATTATCAATATGCAAAGATTCTATATTATATCGTGGCACTTGACAGTATAATAATAGGTCACGTTTGTTTGTGTAAGTTTTAAAGTGTTTAGTTTCATCAAATGACATTATGACAATCACTATATTATTATCTATGTACACTTTATTTTGTTACATTTAATAATAATATACCCGTGTATAAAATTAGTAAATTATAATAATATATTGTCAAGTGTGCAAACAATTCCAAAATTTGGATAAAAATGGATTGCATTTGTTAATTTATTGTTCCCATAAGAGTTTGATGATACATTCGTACAAACAGTGCTCGAATTGAGGGGGGACGCAGGTGGACGGAGCTCCACTTCTTATCTTTATTTTTTTAAGCGTACCCCTTCTTAAATTTTTAATTTGCATTGATTTCAATTATTGAGTGGGACGCTAATTTTTTTTAAAGTTTCTTAGTACCCCTTCTTTTATATTTCCAATTCGAGCACTGCGTACAAACGAGTTGTTTTTCGGGTAATTTTGTGTACATAGTGGACGACGGACGTGGTCGTTAAACCTCGACACCTTTCGAATTTGACTAATCCTCTTCAAATTCGGAATATCGAAGTTCCACTGTGTATAGTATTTTACTATATGTATAATGCATTAATGTATATATGCAGGTACGCATATGCATTAAATTGGACGAACAAAAAATATTATTCCGTTCTCCGGTCGTTCGTTTTATTACGTTTTTAATTTTAGCACACTGCAGCTGCGACCGGCGAAACACAAATACAATTTATATAAAATAAACTTAGGTCACAATATGAATTATTATCGCCGTCACGTAAAAACATTGTATACAATAATAAAATGAAGTATACGTATGTATGTATGTTTTTATTTATTTATTTATTATTATTTTTTTTTTTTTTCGTAGGCTTTGATGGGTTTGAGATTTTTTTTCATTCAAGTCTCTCCGAGTGAAATATTATCCGTCACGTGACGCGGCCCGGAGACACGCGAGCATCGTGTGTTCTTTTCGTCTGCGTTTTAAAGCGATAAGCGAATTTGTTTTATAGACCCGACGGCGCGCACATTATATTATACGACCAGCACGGCAGAGAGCTGACGACGTGGGCTAGCATGTCAGCATGTGCTCGGCGACGAACACTCAACGTATGTGTGTGTGTGTGTGTGTGTGTGTGTACTTTAAGACTCCCGGTCATTAACGCACCGTGTAATCGGCCGCGAACTTAATTAGGTTAGATCCTCACAGGGTGGTCCACGGGTGGATTCTTCTATTACTACTCCGCGTGTTCCGTATACTATTATTTATGTACATATATATAATTTTTTTTTTTTTTTTTTTTTTAGAATTATTATTTTCGGCTTATTTAAACTGGCAGTACAATAATAATATTATGGTTGCCGTTAATTGGGGTGTCGCGTCCTATGACCGAAGATTCGGTAAGCCAATTTGTAATCTGTCATTTTTCATGCATGACAAAATCCGACCGACCGACTACCGTCGCCGACACCGCTGTTACTGCCGCCACCGCCGCCGCCGCCGCCGCCACCGCGCTCTCTCCGCGGTGATTTATTGCAATAATAGTATGGTCTTGTGTACGCTGCACAAAAAAAAGAAAAAAAGCGGTAACGGTATAGCGTATTTTGTAGTCGGATGACAGTGTTTACGATACCGGTTGTAAAAAAAAAAAAACTCAGATTTAATCGTTAATTTTATCAGTCACTCGTCCGCGATTGAGCTTTGAATAATTATATATCCATCACACGACATTATCATGTTAATCAATAGTATTAAATATTACATTATCTGGTAGAAAATACGGTCGTTTTGATATGGTACAATTTAAATAATTGGTGTACAAGCAGACAATATTTCATAATAACCCGAAGAAAAATAACTCATAATGTGATGTTTATTAAAATATAGATATACACACATTTTTTTTTATATTATGTATTTTCGATCGGTTTTCATCTACATATATTTGTCTATGAAATACTGATATATTTTACACGGGTACTTATTTACGCTTGAAATTTCATTACTGCCCAGCAGTCTAATACTGTAATACGTAAAATATCTGAATATAGACACACGATCAAAAGTAACGAGCAAATAGCGAATAGATTCCGAATAACCTACTCTAAATGGTTGATATTAAAATTCCCGACTATTTCGAATAAAAATGTTTATTGAATACATTTTAAGGAGTCTAATCATTTTTGATAATTCAATCTATCCATACTATGAATTTCTTGATGATTATAGATCAATATTTTTGAAATATTTGGGATCTAAATTGACTAAATCTAAGAATACTTTGAATAGACATTTGAAAAGTTATAAATCTTGAGATTGAAAAATTGAACATTATTTTATTCGAAATTTAGGTAATGTTAGGTTGAAATTTTTCTATTTTAATTACAATTTCATATTATCAGATAATGATTTTAGCATTTGAAGCATTTAACATGTTGGCTATGATATAGTTTGTTATAATTTGATAGAGTGCAAATATATTATAGATTTTTTTCTAATGTAATGTATAATTTTATTATGAAATTTTCAAATAATGATTAAAATTATAATTATTGATATCAATTTTCACATTAATAATCATACATGATGATATAACATAATTATATATTTTATTTTCATATTGATTCACAATATAGTTTTGATGAACAATCACTTACAAATTAGACATTTTACACCCTACAATATACGTATATACTTATAGGCTTCCAATGCGATGATTTATCAACTTTTAAATATAATTATGAAACATTTTATTGAATACATCAATAGGTGCAGATTATTTAAGTTTATAAACGCACGTTGAACGATTCGTTGCAAACGAGTCAATCGAACGCTATTCCATACGTTAGCCCAGTGGTTGTCAACACCCGATCCCTGTTTGTTTACCTATATGCCCATATTTTAATTAGTTTTCATTTGTAAGTAAGTGAATCTTTAACATCAAACAAAAATGTGTATCGTGTAATCGTATAGTACAATGAGTTATTATAATGAACGCAATCTATAAAATCGAAGCTTTGACTGTGTATGTTATTTATGTTCCCACAGTGCCTAGTCGACGGAAGCTATCGCGTAAGACCAGACTTGGGTTTAAATAAGCGGTTAAACTGATCTAGTAACACAATGGATTGTTCCTATTGAAAACGGACGATCGACGGCCAACGCGGTGGGGGGAAAAGTAGATGCATATAATACTCTCTCTATATAAATCGAACCAACACAATGGCCGATAGGTATATAGTGGTAGCGGTAATAATGGTATTAAAAAAATGACAATGAAATAGCCTAATGAGAAAATCAGAATATTCTGCCATCCGTGAGAAAGCGTGATCCGTCGAAGCCAAATATTAGTCAGCGTTATTCATTTTCGTAGGATTTTTTTCTGTTTTTTTTTTTTATTTAATTTTTTTTTTATATGTATAATATATATATATATATATATATATATATATATATTGAAACACTGACCAGAGAATTTCTCGTCAGAGATTCGATTATTTCTCTGTCACGTGCTCTTGATGTCAGCATCGCCTATGTAAAAATTAATCAGAAATCAAGAAAAAAAACCTAAAAATCAAAAAAAAAAATCTGTTAAGTAGATGTATCAACGAATAACAAAATCAATAATAATAATGACAATAATATAATGTATCTTCGTCGATTTCCGGTGATATGTTTGTTTTACTGGCAAGAACGTGCAGCATAATTTACCACAGTATTTTTCAATTGCTTTTTACAATAAAAATACATTGGACGTTATTGTATTTATTTTATGTTTCTTAATTTAATACTTTTATTTTTGTTTTACTTCGTCGTGAGTTTTGTGTACAGTGACGAAATACATTTTGAATGGCTTAGTTAATTTAAGTAGTCAATCAATATCGGAAAACTCTATGTGCTCATAGAAATCAGTTTTAATTTAAAATATGTAATTTGAAAAAACCTATGTGAATAATTTATTTCATAAAAAATAATTATTCTCTTATGATTAGAAAACATGACTACAATCGAATCGAATAATATTGTTATTATATTGATTTTATATTGACACGATATAGAATTAATTTTAAATTTTGAAATCAGCTGGACATCAAGCATGAAAAACAAATACATTCGAACCAGTTAGATACGAAAATTTAAACGAAAAATGTGCTATTCAAAAGTAATTAAAAATATGTGTTTTGCCACTTAAAAGAATATTCATGTGCAAATTTATTATATTTTTTAATCAAAAATTTTCAGTATCAATAATATGAAATATTGACTCTCCGTGGAGATGATGTTTTTCAATTTCGATTCGTTGAATATCAGCAAAATCGAGGGCCTAATCGGGTAATACAATAAATTTCATGTTCTCCGCGTGTTCCATTATACTGTAGAGTGTAGATGATACACACAGTGAAACACTGTGAAACGCATTGTAAATTTGTAAAGCCAGTCAGATATTTTACCACGTCTTTTAGACACTGAACCGTACTCCCGAAACGTGTTCTTGACTACATACGACGACGTCGTCGGCGTGTTGACCATGTACGAACGTCACTATATACATGCGATATACCCGTGTCCAGTTGAGTTCGAGTACGAATTTTTTTTCTCTTCTGCCGTTAACGCGTATAATCGGATTACAAAGGAAAATTCCGTGGATCGAACACTCTACTGACTACTGCTAACCTTTTTTGAACAAATTACACATGTGTTGGCGCAAATACAACGCAATAACGTCGTACGTGCGCGATTCGTACATCATATTGAATGCTATGTTTATGTATATACATACAACGGACAAACGTGCGTTTTAGAGTGTCTGTATGGATCGGTATCGTCTAAATCTAAAAAGATTTTAACGAGACAACGTATACTATTGTAATCATCATTGTTGTTGTTTATAGATTTTGAGTGAAACGTATTATAATGTAGTACCTATTTGTATTTCAATAATTTTTTTTTTCTTTTTAAGATTCTGAGTGAAGCGAAGGACCTTATGGTTTTACAATGATGTTTATTTTTTTATTTTTTTCATTTACACTTTTTCGAGTAGTAATAATTTTCCAAAATTTCCATCCAGTAAATCTATAAATCAAAAATTTGATCTAAATAGCACTTAAAGAATGTAATTTTTCGATTTTCTTGATTGTTTTTTTAAGTATGGGGAAAAACAAACGAAAATGGAACAAAAACGACTAAATTTGTCGTCAACGACACTTTCATTAAATCTACTTTTGTAATTTCTTCTTTACTCCAAAACTAATTTTGCTAGAAACTTGAAATTTTCATCATATATTATTGATATATTTTTTTTTTTATAAGTCTTAAAAATGTAATATCATCTTGTTTAATCATCTCATTGAATACTCATATGCTAAAAATATAATAGTAATGAAAAAATAACAAAAATCGTTAGTCTGAATTTTTTTTTTTTTTTGTGAGCGTTTAAGGTTAGAATTTTAATGAAAATTGTCTTATACGAAAATAAATTATGTCGTAAATAAGCGATTTTTTTAAATAAAAAATGATTCATAATTTCTTTAAAATTCAATACACATTAATCCCCATTAACTTGTCCAACGAGCGAAGATACCCCACGGGGCGAAGTATGTACATTTAAAAAATATTATTATGTATGCAATCACTTTTTCAAATTGTAATAATGATCCAAAAATGTCATCCAGCAACTAAAACTAGAGATCGGAAATTTTATCTAATCGGTACATTAAAGAGGTCATTTTTGTCTATTCCCGACAGTTTTTCGGTGCGTAAAGAAAAACTAAATAAAAATTCAGTAAAAACGGTAAATTTTGCAGTATACGAGATTTTCATAAAACCCATTTTTTATATTCAGACATAAATCCAAAAATAATAGTACTTAGCTTTTGAAATTTTCACCAAATACCAAAATGACTTTAATGTAGACTTGAGAAAAATCTCGAAAATATTTTTCCATTTTCGGACGATACATAGAACTTTTAAATTATTGAAAATATCTGGTTTTTTGGAAGTTATTATCTCATAAAATTTCAGATATATTTGATATGAAATCTTAAAATTAAATGAAATCTTATTTATATGCTTAGCGAAAAATACTGAAGAATTTCAAATATTGTCTGTCAGAATTTTATTTCTTACCCGCTTAAAGTTCGAATTTTCACCAAAATCATTAATTACACGCAAATTTGCGATATTTTTCAATACAAACCTAATGAATTTCGAAATCGTTAATCCGGCAATTTTTTTTTTTTTTTACTCATAGATTCTTTACATATATTCTTATCTACAGTTCTAGCTTTATAAAGATTAAATCGATAAACTATTTTTTACTCGCGTTTTAATTTGGAATTACGGCTCAAATAACTCCTTTTACTTCAAATATCAGATTCGTTTTTATATTTATTTCATGAAATTAGTAATTTTAGATTCTGAGTGAAGCGAAGGATCTTATGGTTTTACAATGATGTTTATTATTATTTTTTTTTTTTTATTTTTTTTTTCTGTAAACACTTTTTCGTATAGAAATCCTTGTCCAAACGTTTCGTCCAGCAACTTTTTAGATTCGAAATTGAATGAGATGGTACTTTAGAGAGGTCATTTTTCCAAAATCTCCATAGTTTTTCCAGTAATCAAGAATAACGATCGAAAAACTGAGTAAAAACGGTAAAAATCTGCCGTAAACGAGATTTTCACTGTTCAGATTTTAGGTATTTAGTCATAAATCGAAAAGTATTGAAGCTAGAAACTTGAAAATTTTATCCGATATCAAATACATACTTTTTTATATTGGACAACATTTTCAGAACAATTATAGCACTTTTGACTTAAATATAGAACTTTTAATTTACCAAATTGTTTGAAAATTTTTATGTAATATAATTTTAAATATTTGACAAAAAGTTCTGAAAATTTAATATGACCTTACTCATATACCTACCTAATTATCCTAACAAAAGTTCAAAAATCGTTAGTCAGGATTTTTTTTTATACACACTTTAATAAACTATCATACGATTTTTTTCGATATTGTCTGATTTCTTTTAAGTTTATTTTTAATGAGTTATAATTGTTATAACAATTGAAGTTTAAATGAGTTATATCTAATTGAATATTTTATTTATACAAATAACCGTAAAATACGTAAACAGTATTTAAATAATAATATATTATATTACACTGAAGCTTTGCTCAGAATCGTTTTATACTAAAGAAATGAGTCATCATTTCTTTAAAACTTAATACATTCATCATCAATATCTTGTCCGAGGGCCGAAGGGACGAAGGACGAACTTGTACCACCATCATCTCACTTACCAGCTTTTTTTTATACACACTTTAATAAATTATTATACGATTTTTTACGATATTGTCTGATTTCTTTTAAGTTTATTTCTAATGAAATATTGAGTATTTGTTAGAAAGTTCTGAAATTTTAATACAAGTTTACTCTTATACTAAACTATCAATACCGAAAAAAATACGTAAACAGTATTTAAATAATAATATATTATATTACACTGAAGCTTTTGCTCAGAATCGTTTTATTCTAAAGAAATGAGTCATCATTTCTTTAAAACTTAATACATTCATCATCAATATCTTGTTCGAGGACCGAAGGGACGAAGGACGAACTTGTACCACCATCATCTCACTTACCAGCTTTTTTGGTTTTAAGATATAAAGTGATTATACAATTTTCTTTGCAAGTGCCCTTATCTGTGTTCAAATTTTCATAGAGATCCGTCACGTTCCTTTTTTTTATTTAAGCTAAAAGTTACAAATACGGTGAAATAGAGCACTTTAACAAATATTATTAAATCAACATAGATTTTTCTTGTTATTAATCCGGTGATTTTAAACTTGAAACTTGAAAGTTTCATTAACTGTTTATCATGAGATTTTTCATTTTTTCTTAAACTTATGGAGTTCATATCGAATTAAATTGTTACTTGAGTTTCGCTCATAATTGTTTTCCAAAACAGTGATTTATCATTGATTTCAAATTAAATATAATTTAAACTACAATATAACTTACACGTAACATTCGCCCATCTTTAAAGTGGTGCATCTAAGATTCTCTACATCCAACACCACAATATTGTCCGTGTACCGAAGAAAACCCATGATGCGAAGTATGTTCGGCTTTTCATTATTATTTCTTACAATTTATAATTTTTTGTGATAAAATCTGTAATTTGTACAGAAATTTCTTTATGTGTAATCATACCTACGCGTATATCAACACTTTTATAAAAATCAGTCCCGACATTTTTTTGTCACATAAACTTTGAGTGTCTACGGAGAAATGGATTATTTCCACAAATATTATTTAATTGACATAGATTATTTTCGTTACTATTACAGAACTGTTTTTGATCGAAGACTTGAAAATCAAACCAATCATTTGTCATGGGGTTTTTATTCTCTTGACTAAATTAGTGGATATTAAAATTATCGACCTTGTTTCGCTCAGAATCGTTTTCCGAAGAAAGGTTGACTGATTAATATTATTCGCATTCAGTGCGAACGAATGCGATACAATACGCGCCGGCAAACGGCCTGCACAGTGTACACTTATACCTCTTCCGAGCGTGTATTATGGGCAGGCCCGTACTGGCTGTTCTTATGGGGCGCTTGATGTAGCCTAAAAAGGCGCCTTAAAAACATTTAATTTTTATTTTTGCAAATAAATAAATATTTTTGGTTCTCTCTCTATATGGTTTCAATCCGTAGATTGGTTTGCTGCCATCTTCCAGTCTTCTCTCTTATCCGCCTTCCTTTTCATTTCCACATACGAGTTACATCCTTGGTCCTTTATTTTTGGTTATTATTGCAAAAAAAAAAACTATTTTATTAATATTAAATAATTAATATTGTGTATGATTCACCATATTTAATACATATTTTTTTAATAATGTGAATTAAATATATAATTTTGGTTCATTTAATGTTTATATTATCTCGAAAAAATATTTAAAAATGTATTCTCAATAAATTACTAATTTTTTATAAATATATTTATTTTTAAATATTTCAAAAATAATCACTTCTTTTTCATTTTCTGTAAACACTTTTTCGTATAGAAATAATGCTCCAAACTTTTCATCCAGCCGATCTATAAATCAGAAATTTGCTCTTGTTGATACTTTAGAAAGGTCATTTTTTTCTCCATTCAAAATTTTTTTCAGAAAATTTTTCCGCACACAGGAGAAAAAAAATTGATCGAAAAATTCTGATAATTTAATATGACTTTACTGACGATAATATACCTATGGAACCGACATTTTTTTATTCACAGTCAATCGTTTTTCCAGTAGACTGGAAAACTGCCGAAAATTGAGTAAAAACGGCAAAATTTTAAATATTGAACCAAAACTTCTGAAAATTTAATATGTTTACACTTAGACTGATTTCTGTTAAGTTTATTTCTAATAAAGTTTTAAATATGAGCGCAATGTAAGTCGTTATTTTCATGGGCGCATCGTGCATCTGCCCGGTTGCCCGATGGGCCAATACGGTCCTGATTATGGGTGCTGCGGCGTGATAGCTGTGAAATCACTCGTTATTTCGCTGTACAAACCGTATTCTAGTGTACACGAGTGCAGCGTGAATACGTTGTTAAACGAATGAATTTTCCCGCGTTTGAGATGTGCCGCAGCAACGAGTGCAGTGCACGTACGTCGTATAGGTATATACCTCGTGCAATATGCATGTTATATAATATATACACAGGAGGTATGGTAGTAAACCGAGTAGAAAAAAAAACTTACGAACGAAATTGTCGACAAAAGACTACTTACAGCAACAACAACAAAAATAATAAAAAATTAATTAAAATACGACGTGAATGTTTGTCTTTAGTGCGGTACGGGCCCAACACTCAGAAGCAGTAAACAGCTATTATGCCGAACAGGTTACCCTAGTGCGGTGTGAGCAATACGCACGTATGCACTAACATTCTGTAGTATTCGATGTGTGTGCGTGCGTGTGTGTGTGTGTGTGTGTGTGTGTGTGTGTGTATGTATGTATGTGTGTGTGTGTGTGTGTGTGTGTGTGTGTGTGTGTGTGTGTGTGTGTGTGTGTGTGTGTGTGTGTGTGTGTGTGTACACGGGCACAACATGGTATGTGTTGTATGCGTACAGATAAAAACGTTCCTACATAACGTGTGTATATTATATACGTGTACCTACACATAGTAAAACTTGTAAATAGTGAACGGATGAATGGAAGCTGGTGTAATACATTGTTACTTACTATGCGTATATACAATATACATATACACACACACACACACACACACACACACACACACACACACACACACACACACATATATATATATACATCTACGCGTCTTGCAAGCTATAGGAGTCACGCGTTCGGGGGTTTATTATTATCCGCTGTCGATATACTCGTATATTATATAAATGTATATTATGTTCCAGAGCGTCGAGCTGAATGAAAATTATATGTACATTATGTATATATTCTATACTTTATGGTACATATAATACGTGCGTGCGTGTGTTTAATGATACGCTCTACTCGGTATGGGGAAAATAACGATAGGAAAAAAAACACCGCACTCACGTGTGTACCCTGTACCGACAGTATAAGTAAATCGTCTACGAACGAACCCCTTCCGTACGCTACAAACTCAAACACATAACTTAAAGGTACGCGTATACGATAACGTATATACATTATTCTGTATAGTATAATTGTGCGTGTGTGTGTGTGTGTGTGTGTGTGTGTGTGTGTGTATTATAATTATGTACGTTATTTTTTTTAAGAACATTATTATTAAATATAATATAACATGTACACCGGCCATTGGCATTGGCTAATATAATAATAAGACGAACACCTCTCTATTCACACACAGACGCGCGCGTTATTCCATTGTTGCGCTCGTGTGTGTGTGTGTGTGTGTGTGTGTGTGTGTGTGTGTGTGTGTGTGAGTGTATGATTCCACCTCACTCACTCACACTCGAGCTGATCGTCTGCCATGGACCACAAAAAAAAAAGAATATCGGTGTATCGTCTACACGCCAGCGAAACTGTCGGTGCCTATATTGAAATCTCCATCATTATTATATCGTGTACAGACACAATTTTTACTATTATGTTGTCTCTCTCTCTCTCTCTCTCTCTTTCTCTCTTTATATATACATATATCTTCATAAATATAATATATATATATATATATATATCTTTCTCACTTTATCCTTTTCTGACTCTCTTATTCTCTATTTCTATCCTTATTTGCTGTTCCTCGTTCATCTATTCTAATTCTGTTTTCTTTATACAATCGTTACGCACCTACTTTATATACCTACTTAATATATATTACTGATGAGTGATGACGTTGTTTCTGTATTCACCGTATAGTTTCCTCGCATCATCATTAGAATAGAAGTAATATTACACATATATATAATGTGTTATGGCCGGATATAATACGTGTGTGTTTCCTTGGGGTGGGATCGCGTGTCATCTCTACGATGGCGGATTGCCACACACTCGCTAATGATCAGCACGAGGACATTAGATCTGAAATTCCATCAACCAAAGATTTTTAAAGTACCTACCTGAAATGAGAATTTATTTGAGTGGATGATGTATTATTGCGTCAATATTTATCGACTACAAAGGCCAGGTTCTCGGAATGTAATTAGCTATAATTTAACCGTTGAAAAAGTTCAAACATAACTTGGTAATTTTTTTTTTTATATTAATAGGTTAATTTATATATTAATAGGTTAAATTAGTTTATATTAATAGGTACTTAGTGGATATTTGATTTTACGCGATTCCTTGCACATAGTATGAATACTAACAAATTATAGTTTTATAGTACTTGGACATCTGAACGCCCACACGGTGATATTGAAACGTCCGATTTAAGGCAATTGGACTTTGAACGATGAGTATTTGGAAACCATTAAATAAAACAATAAATTAATAATAATTTATATAATTAATATTTAGAAAAATATTATGGAATGATTATATTTTAAACTACATTTGTATACGATTTAAATAAAATAATAATACATTTTTAAATTGTTTTCTCAAATAAATTATGAGAATAAGGTTTAAATCCAATGTAAGACAATTTCGAGTTGTGCAGTTTGATGGTATTCCAAATGAACTTTTATATAGAACTTTGTAACAATTTTTAATCATTTATATACTCGTATGTCCATTAAATCCAAAATTATAATAATTATATAAGTACCTATATGATTGTGTAAATAATAATTAAATAATCCATGCGTTAAATTTTCAAACATTATCAATTTAAATTTAAAAAGTTTAATTTTAACTATTTATTACATTTGAATATTTTCATGGCAGATTTACCAAGATCATCAGTCATTAATCAAAACTTATACAATTGATATTGTGTTATAAAATAATAATTTTGACTTGAACAATGGTATCAATCCATAGTAGCACCTGTTTTCTGCGATGAGCCGTCTTTTGATTTCCTCGTGGCTATTTGCATCTTCATTTATATCTGTATCTAAGTATTTAAAATTTTTTACCCTTTCAAATATGTGATCACATACATCTAAGGAGTTTCTTCTGTTATTTTTTTCTCGATACTATCATGTATTTTGTCTTTGTCTCATTGATTTTTAAGCCAATCTTTTTTCCCTTCTTCATCAAGGAATTCGCTGTTTTTTTTTTTTTTTTTTAATTCATTTTCTATTTCTGCTAATAAGATTATATCATCCGCACAAGCAACTGCTGTTAGGTATTAATTACCTTTTATATCTATGCCCTTGAATTGGGACATTACTATCCTCATAATTCATAAGTTATGACTGATTCTAGGGCAATGTTGATCAGTGCAACAGTTTCGTTAACGGAAACTCCTCAGATAATTCTTCTCCAAAACCAATTTTACTTTTTGAATTATATGAACACGCTCTTATTAGTCTGGTTAATTTGGCTGGTATACATAACTGGCTCATGACTTCCCATAATTCGTTTCTGTTTATTGAGTCGTACGCTGCTTTGAAGTCAACAAACAGTAGGTGTATATCTTTATCGAATTCATGACTCTTCTCAAACATTTGTTTTACTATGTGTATTTGATCTATTGTTGATTTCCCTTTCATAAAGCCAGCTTGATATTCTCCGATTATTTCTTTGATATAGGGGTTGATTTTGGTCAGTAGTTTGTAAGACATTACTTTATATGTTGTATTGAGTAGTGAGATCTCTCTATAATTTTCAATCTCTATGATGTCTCCTTATTTATGTACAGGGCAAATAATGGACATGCGCCAGATATGATTCTGGTATCTCTTCATGTTCCCAGATTGTCTTCATGAGTTTGTGAAGTTGTTTTAGCAGGCCTTGACCTCTATTTTTCAGACATTCAGATACTATTTCGTCATCTTCTGGTGCTTTTCCATTTTTTAGCATATCTAGTCCAATCTTCACTTCTTCTTCTGATGGTGTTTCAAGTAGCTGCTCTACAGTAGTGAATACTAGTGTAGTAATATTTTCGTTTGGTTGATTCAAAAATTGTTCAAATCTATCTTAAAATTCAGATGCAATTTCTTTGTTCTCTGTAATAAAGGATCTGTCATTTTTCTTCATTAAAGTTGGTCGAGTTTTAAATCCATGATTTGCTTTTTCACAAAATATTTTAGTGTTGCTATTCCTGTTGTTTTCTATGGTATGTATACGTTCTTTTTCCCATAGTCTTTTATTTCTTCTGATTACCTTTTTCGCAATCTTCTGCTTTTGTGCAAGCAATCTCTTATTGTTCTCAGTAAGATTCTGTAGAACTTTAATTCGAGCTTTGTCTTCATTTTAATTTATTATTCATACCTAATATGAAAACGCAAAAAAATGAAAACCGACAATTTTTAAGACGCCTGCAGTCGTCTAATAATCTGGCGATTCAGTTTTTGCTGTACTCAATACCAAAATATCCAACAAAATACGCCGTACAAATTCAATCGACTCCTGTTAAAACGTCACGTTCAAAATATACGTTCAATTCAATTGTTTCAGTCAATAGGTTCATTTGCTGTTTTAATAAATACATCAATAAAGAAATTATTTAAATTCGCATTTCTGATTAAAAACAATAACGTATCTGAAAAATAATAACTGCGGCACACTAATGCGAATGGTATAAATACAAGAGTATAGGTATCTTATGAGTTATGAATCTTGTTTTAGAAGTTATTTCGGTTTCGGATGACGTAATAGGATATTATACAAGAAAATATTTTGTACTTTTCTCATACTTAGTTAACCGATTGGTAAATGTGTTATTATTTTTATTTTATTCTATTCTCTTTTTGTTTTGTTTTTTGTTTTTGAAACGAATCCAAGGGCTGTCCGACGTTTATTTACGTTGCAAAACTCGACACTTTCCAATTCGACTCGGTGTAATGTACAGTAGTTTAATATACGAGTATACTACACAGAGAGTCTAAGTACGACCGGCGAACCGTTAACTTTGACATGAAATATCCCCCTCTACGGATAAACAAGCCTATTTTTCGCATATTATCTGTTTGCAATACCCGATGTGTAAAACGAACACGAGAAATTCCCGTCAGGGTTAAATAAAGGACCATTTCTTAGTAGATAATTATGCTTGGTTTTATGACTCGTTGTAATATCGAGTCAGCTACAAGAATTGAGTTTTGGTATTTTAAAATGTTGAATGAAGCCAAATTTGTAATTAGTAATGTGTAGGGTTGTAAATTTGAAATATTTCATTATTGAAAATTTCCCGCTTTATGAAATATTGAAAAATATTTTTTTTTTTACGTTTGAAATAGTGACTGTTAAATGTAATTTAATTAGTTGATATTGTATGATATCGTTTTGGTACAATGTTTGGAGTTTCCTATTTAACGTGGTATAGTCCATCAGATGCGTATAAATAGGTAATTTTATGATAATATTCTTCTAATAAGTAACAGTTCTAATCGTCTGTATTTATTTAAATTTTACTAGTCTTTGAATAATATATTTATATAATATGAATTCAGTCATTTTATTTTTAAGCATTTAACATTTCCAGATGCTGGTATAATATTGCGTGTTTCACCATATTTACAATAAATTCTATAAATATGTGCTTAACTTCTAAACTCACTAAGTACCAATATATTTTTTTGATGAGAAACTTCTGCAATAATGTGATAGTTGTTGAGTAATGGAACTACTGGCCACTTATTTATAAATTCATCTATATTTTGTAAAATTTCTTCAGGTGTTTCAATGACTATTGGTCTGTTACCTCCTCAATAAATTGTTTATAAACTATTATGGTGTTAATTGTTAATTTATATAAATACGTTTTTATTTATATTTAGTACAATTAATAATACAAATAGTATTCCATAACAAATAAAACATGAAGCATTATATTTTTTATCAAAATGAAACAAAATTTTTATTTTTCACTCAAATTATATATTTCATGAAATTTTACAATCCTAGTAATATGTATACACAACACGAGAGATATGTGTGTGTGTGTGTGTGTGTGTGTGTATACGTTTTAAATTTGTTCAGATGAAATTAATGCTACGAAAAATTGTATATAGATTCATCGAACATCAATAACTAGAATTGTGTCTTGTCCCTTGAAGTATATTTGAGTAATATTTAAGACAAATAATTCGAAAAACACAAAAGTCAAATTATTTTTGGTCTCTTTTGAGATCCAAATTATCGAGACTCGACTGTAATTAAAAGAAATAATTTTTAGAAAATGTAAACGTAGTTACCCTGGTAGCTATGCAAAATCGTGAAATAATACTCTTTATATGACCCCACTGCGTAGTTTTTACTATAATAAGTTTTGTTTTTTTATTGCGATTCTCGAAACAACTCCAAAAACTTAAATAACATGAAAGAAAATTACACGACTATGCAATTACAAAATGTGCAATATATATATATATATATGTCTCAGTACATACATGAAATATTTGAAAAAAAAAAATTCAAGTTTCTTTCAAATTATTGAGTTTCGAAACATTTAGGAGTTGAAATCATTTTCCTGTAGTACACGCTAAGATGTTACGCACTAAGAATACAAACAATCGGTAATTTATGTTGTATGTATACTAATGTTTGTTATAATAATTGCACAGTATAAAGTTTTATTTACTTACTAGATAATTTGTAGTCATTTTGTATATTCTTTGTAAATTATAAGTTTAGTACCACAGAATATATATCCGTTATTTGAATAATTCTAGGAAAAAATTGATCATCGATCACTGATTATATCAAAACAATTCCACTTACGTCCAATACGCCTTTCACTGAAAATTACACTCAAGATGGTGTGTTTATGTCCGCGGTTTATCCTTATACTATAAAGTATTATATTATACTTTCTAATGTTTTCATCTGGAGGAATCTCACAAATCAATCATCTCCTAGACAAGAAAGTGTAATCTCAAACGCGTAAAGCGAGGCTGTTTTCTTAAAATAATCTAAGAAATTCCACTGTTCCGAATATCCAACAATAAAACAATTGTTAATTACATTAACAAACCGTAAAATTTACGTCTTCTTTCTATCATCGTGTTTTGTTTTCAAAGAATTATTACACAACTCAATTTATCACGAAAATAATTTTAGTTTCTTCTTATTTTTAATGGCATAGTCTATTGTTATTAATTGGTTTTCATAGAGTTATTTTTTTGGCATAATTTAAAATACATAATTACTTCTTGAATGAAATATGTTTATTTTTATGTGTTTTGATAAATTTAAATAGTATATCTTTGTAGGTATGTCTGTTTTTTACTTCCATTGCTAATTCCAATTGTTTTTAAAATACAATAAGTATCAATATGACTATCTTAATTTTTTTAAGTTTTAAGTGAGATTGCCATAATTTCTCTATTATACTTGGAAAATAGAAGTGAAAATTAATTAAACTGACATGTTCAGTAATAAGTGTTTATATTAAAAAACATATTAAAATGAAAATTGTTTTTTTTTTAAGCATGTTCATCCCATTTTTTATTCCATTTTAAGTTTTTTCATGTAAAATGTAAAAGAATAATAGAACTAAATTTTAATGAGAAAAATGTTATTTTATTATTTTTTATCTATATGATTTTTAAGTTGTTTAGTTCCTTAAATGATTACTACTATTTATAACATCCTAATATTATAAACAATAAACATATATACTTTTTTAGACATTTAGTTATTCAAATTTGTATTATTGCACTAATATAATTGAAAATATATGATTATTTGAAGTTTAAAGTTTTAAACTAGCCGAGCAGTGGCAGGTTGGCGGGAACGTTTGCTAATCATCAACGCTACTCCAAAATTGTATAAAAATTTAATTCAACATTTATAAAAAAAGTGTTGTTTGATTTTTATTTTTCCTGTAGTGTTAAGAGGGTTTTTCAGTAAGGTCATATACTCATATTACATTTTTAAGCATTAACATCTATAATTAAAAATACGAAAAACGAAGTAATTTCAAATTATATTTTTAACCAAAAAAAAAAAAAAGTCAAACTGTTAGAAAATTTTTTCGAAAATTTAACAATGTGTTATTGATACAAACACAAATTTTAAGTATATATATAGAATTATTTTTTTTTTTAATTATAACTTAAAAACGAAAATTTATTTAGTGAAAGTCTCGTGTAAAACATATTTTACCATTTTTACTAAATTTTTCTACTTTTTTTTTTAAAGTTTGAAAAATGTATTGAAAAAAAAATCAACCCTAACAGTACCATATACATGTTTCTGATTTATAGAGTTGCTAGATAAAATGTACTGCTTCAAAAAATATTTCCAGAAAAAAATAAAATACTGAATTTTCAAGTTTATATGGTTGTATTATATTATAATTTAAAATGTGTTTATAGTATTCCTTTATCTGTTACTGATAAAAAAAAGCCAGTAAAATTATAATGGTGAAGTTTGTCCTACATATCCTATTTCAAGTTTTTCATAAAAAATGTAAATTTCTTCCTAGTAAGTACCAAATTAGTTTTTAGCTATAACACCACAGAAAGATTTATGCATATTGTTTTCATACCGTATGATATTATTATTATATTTTTTTTAATATTACAACTTACTTATGTATAAAATGTATATTCAAACATTAGTGTGTATTATATTGGTTGAAACAAAATGTGGATTAAATGATCCCATACGAATTTTATTTAATTTATTTTGACTTTGTAGGACAATCAGTGCAATTATTAATTACCTACCTAAGTTATCATTAATTAATAATACGTTGGTATATCTATTACTATGATTGATTAGTGGAATAATAGATGAATCAACATGCCAATAATAAAGATTATAATTTATAACTTTTAAAAGATATTTAATTAAATGCAGAGACATCCTTACACATCAACAAATGTATTAACTAATAACTTATAACTAATAACTAACATAGTAAAAACCACATTATTTACATATTTTTTTCATTAAATATACAAGGTTGTGGACCTAAAAAAAAACCAAAACAAATATAATCATTATTATGATAAAAACTGAAGTTTGGTAAATATAACAAAAACAATTGTTATTTAAAGGTAATACAAATGTATAAACTATCTCTCTCTCTCTCTCTCTCTCTCTCTCTCTCTCTCCATGGTTTCAATCCGTAGATTGGTTTGCAGCCATCTTCCAGTCTTCTCTCTTTTTCGCCTTCCTTTTCATTTCCACATATGAGTCACATCCTTGGTCCTTTATTATCTGTTAAAAATTCCAATCTTGGTCTATCCCTACAGTTTTTTCCTTCTACTGTTCCTTTTATTATCAGTTTCAACAATCCTTCGTGTCTCATAGTCTCATAATATGGCCTATCCATTCTTTCCGTCTTCTGGCTATGTTATTCCATGGTAACTTTCCATCTGATATTCTTTCCATTACTTCTATGTTGGTTACTCTGTTCATCCAATTTATCCTTAGTATACTTCTATAGCACCACATTTCAAATGCCTCAAGTCTTCTATTTTCTTCCATTGTTATTGTCCAAGTTTCACACCCGTACAGGGAAATGCTCCATACATACGTCTTTAATAGGTTTTTTCTTATTTTTAGACTCATGCTTCTTGATGTTAATATAGTATTATTTATTAACTATACTTGATTCGTTTCACCAATGATTATACTATTGATAGCGATACATTATTATTTATTATTATGTCTACTTGTTGTAAAACATAATTACTTAAATAATTTTAATGCTCACATAATATTTGATTTGTCTGTTGTGATTTTGAAAATGTCTACTAGGCGACTCACTTTTGTCGTAAACTTTCCAATCCAATCAGATATTTCTTTTTCCATCAAGGGTAGGTCATTTTTTACGAATCCGAAGTATTTTAAATTCATTAATAAGTACTGTTCGGATATTCTTCGCCACTTGAATTTTACCTTCATTAATATAATCAATAGATTTAAGGACTTATCTAAAATCTGATAAATCATATTTGAAGTATATGTGTTTCAAAAAATCTATTTTCAAGAAATTGTCCAAATTTTTCGTGAATATCAGTATTTGATTTTCATCAAATATTGTTTTCTGGTCTATTAATCTAATAAGGAAGGCCACAAGCCTAGAACACGCATTGATATAACCCATTCTATGAAAAAGCTCACGTAATCATATGCATCCGTCATGTCTGAAGTGTACATTTCATAGCTTGTTTGAACAACGTTAATATTCTTTCTGGTGCCGTCCCATTACAGTTCAATGTTTTTATTAAATTTCGATTCATCCAACTGCAGTCTTTTGACGAGAATAGTGTTAGTTTGAAAATGCGTTTTGCGTATAGAGAACGTTTACTCAGTTCACTAATAATTGTTTCTATGTTATCGACTTTTTTTATTGGTTTATTCGATTTTTTAGACATATTCTCTACGGTCACTCACTTACCGTCATGACAAGATGCATTATTTTCTTCGGACACACCGCAACTGCATTTGACATGGCGATTTTCTGATAATTTGCTTTTCGTGGTGATTATAAACTTCATTCGATGTTTTATACACGTGTAGTTGAGGTGTTTGTTTTGTTGTGTATTTTCATGATCATCTCGTTGTGACTTGTGGAGTTGTGTTAGTTACATTTTTTCCCAATCAAAAAGATATGGTGAAGAAGTGATTAAAGTTATGTCGGTGATGCCTCGTAGTAAATTATCGTACGTATGTTGAACTGTGTATAACAAAAAAAAACAGGGCTGTGCACCGGAATGATTAATTCGGGTTATGGTTTTTAAAAGTTTTGAGAATTCGGGTGTTTAAAAAAGATTATGAAAATTACAAATATTTGTTGGGGTGTTCAAAACCCATGTTATTCGGGTTAATAGGCATTCTGGTTCTTGAAGGAATTAAAGGAATACAATATAAGACGTTTGTATACAATATCATTATGCAACAGCCAACAAACAAATGACGATAATAATTCTGTGACTGGTGATGTTGATGTTGTAGAAAATTAAAATTGTCAAAATAATGGTAAATGAATACAGCGGCAAGCTTAAACGTATGTAAATAACAATCTTTATTCCATGTCAGCAGGTAAACACTTCGAACAATAACTATACAATAGTAGATATAGGTGGTATGTAAATAACATAGTACATGGCATATAAATAGGGAGATAGTTATTTTAATCCACCAATGCCAAAATACAATTTATTAATAACAAACCGATAAAAAATATATAATCCTCATCAAATATACTACCAAAATATCCTGTCACTTGATTTTTAAATTGAAATAAAATTCGATTCGGGTTTTAAACCGATATTTCTTTTGGGTTATGGTTAATTCGGGTTTTACGTCATTCTTGAGCATTCGGGTTTAAACGGGTATTTTAGAAAAATTTTTTAAGAGTTTATAGAGGTGTTAATGGTTCTGGTTAAAAAAAAAACGCAAATTAACCCTACATTTTTGTATTTCCAGTTTACAACGCATTATAATTCCATTGGCTCTCCGTGTTTCTCAGTGTATTCAATGAACTCAATGTTTCACAACACAATACATTTTAAACGAGTTTTTATGAGTACACTGTGTGTACAAATTAATAAAATTGATAACCGACTCTGTAGTACTAGACCTCAGAAAAATAATAAACACTCTGTAGTTCTCAAAATGTATTTGAAATCACTGGAAGTAATTTGGCACAGATTTTCGTGCCCAAAAAGTTGTTCAAAAATACAGTTGTATCAGCTTTTACTAGGGTTTTCGATACGTGTATTTAGGGATTTCTTTGTTAACACACTTTCCATATTAGTGATGGTATCAGTTATTGTCACTTTATTTCGTTCGTACAACGCCATGAATAAACATGAATCCGATAATTCACTTATTATTTTTATGAATAAATTTATTGCATCAATTAAACGATCAAATAGTCCTTTTTTGGAATGCTATTCAAATTAATTACATAATTTTTGCACTTCTTGCTTCTCTTTCAAATTTCGACTTTTGCAAATCAATAATTAATTTTGCTATCACGCGCCAGTTAATTATTTCATATACCTACTACTTCTAGTAATATTTTTTCACATTGAAATATCGTATTAATGTTAATACTATTTTTGACATATAGCTTTAAGATTTTCTTCATGTGTGTCTTTTTGTGATCATTGAATTGAAATTCCTGACTCCATTTGGTACTTGACTGGTGAGAAGACTTGGTTAGACTCTCGAACTTTGCATCGCGATACCTTTCAAGGAAATCATAAGATTCATAAAAATAAATGCGCTTAAGCAATTTTAATTCAGTGTCGGTTTTTAAAAATAATTTATCCATTTTTTTAAATATTAACATCGGTTGTTTTTCTGATATTAGTTGTTGATTTTTCGGGACTATTGTAGTACCCATATAACTATAAGCCATTATAAACGATTTTTCGTTTTATAATTTCTTATCGTTATAGAATCTAAACGTAACATATTAATTTCATATGTAACTTTTTTCGCTCCTTGTTTGGTCTGTGTATGCGTACCACGATAAGGAAATTCTCAAAGCATCATGGTTTTTTGATAGATACATTTTTTTGTAAATGTCACTAAATTGGCGAATGTATACATCATAAATAATATCTAGTATACCAATTTAACTAATAATTCTGAATGATACGTATTAAAGCGTCAATTTATTATTTCTGATTTTTTAATTTTAGACTATTTATGCATTGACTAAAATATTCGTCAACAAGTAAAATTGAATACGCACTTAATGTCGCTATACTCACAAGATAGAACGATGTGTATGAAGTGTGATAATTTATACACTGTCTTCCTGTTTTTCCGTCTTCGTCCCAGAATGAACCGTCGCGTTATTGATGAATGCTTTTTTTGAAAGAAAATTAATATCTTGCCGAATTGTCTCAACACACGTGTTTAGAATTTAGATATATTATTTGTATATCATACTTAAAATTTATGAAGGCTTACAGAAATGGTACAATATTTAAAAAATGTTCAATAATGCAGTAAAGTTCTTCATATAGTAAACTGTAAAACATACAAAGACTAAATTTCAATCATTAGTTCTGATACCTACCCAGTGTGTATTGAACGACATGCTTCGTTTCGATTAGCCATGTTTATTTAATTTCCACGTATGTTTTTGGCGTGTGCACATTAATTACTCAACTGGTTCGAGAACTTGAACACTTTGGAAAACGTATAGAAAAAACGCCGATTCTCAGTAACCTAATTAATAGAATAATTAGAAATAATTTTTTACGGTAAAATTGGTTTACAGTACCTCAATATCATTTTATAAGAAAAAAAAATGTGATACTAGAATATACAATATATTGTTAATTAATCAATATGTATAATACCTTATGATAACTCAGTCATATAATATTTTAATATTTATATCTTTATTTTCGCGCTCTGATAGCAGAAAACTTCTTAATGATTCTTTTAAAATTAATATTCTTCACGATTTTTTATTTTTTATTTATAAAAGTGCAGCTCAATTAGTACATACGCCGATAAATTTACAGACGGAAAAATCGTCGTTCCGACGCATGGCAACGTCGACAAAGTCATTCTTGGGTCTTTAAATATTATTGGTGATTTAGGAAGGAAGAGAGTATACTCACTTCAATTTTTTTTAACATTTATTCGCTAAACATACGTCGTATAGCCCCGAATACCTATTAAAACTTTTTGAAAATGGTGGAGATCATCTGAAGTCGACGACAAAACTCTAGGCATAAATGGTTGGTCTGAAAATGTCGAAAAAAGTATCTCTTTACAAAATCTAATCTTATCTTCCCGATGAATCGGTCCTAATGTGGGCCACTATATTATTATATCATTTACCAAAAAAGGTATAGGTACTTTTGGTGAAATATACATACAATTATTGTAACAAAAACAATGTATATAGGTATATATAGGTATTATGTTTTCTTTTGAATGTGTTTTATTGATTATAATACTATTTATAAAAATAATAAAATCATAGATTATACTTGAATAATGTAAAATCATAGCTCATATATTACAATTTATAACTAGCTGAATTAATCGAATTTGCCCGAGCGCAGTTTTGAACAAAAATTTAATTATTTATAAAATATGTTTCTGGAAAAAAAATAATTTGTTCAGTTAAGTACAATTCAAGGCACGCTCTTCTCAATGGATATATCATACAATTTTGCGTATTTACTTTGTGGCATATGTTAA
Organism: Therioaphis trifolii; assembly: GCA_027580255.1. NCBI lineage: Eukaryota > Metazoa > Arthropoda > Insecta > Hemiptera > Aphididae > Therioaphis > Therioaphis trifolii. The sequence continues at coordinate 23,110,736 of CM050404.1, forward strand.
CTGTCCTCTGTTTTACGTGCGCGTCTAGCGAACGCAACGTTATTTAGGGTACTTTTCCCTAAGTAAATTTATTTCTTTCGCTGCGTGCGTAATCTCGTGAGCGGCGATATTCGAAAATCGTATTTTACTAAATCTCATCTTGTTTCATATTTGTACCCGTATTGGACAACATAATTCACAATTTTTGTCTGCTTATTCACTAGGCATTTACTAGTCGAAGATCAATTTGTAATTAAATTATGCATAATAAACCATTACGATCACACGCATCTAGTATACATGACTCGATTTATAACTTAATGCTACGGTTAATTCCGTACAGACGAAATTTATTTAACTTTTTAGTATGCAAAATTGTATATGTTTTTCAGTAAAATTATCCAAACCATATGCCCGCTTATATGTTATTATATGGTTTAAATTTTAAGCTTATCATTCGTAATAATTAAATAAATAAATCAACTTTATTTTTACTTTTTTTTTTTTTGGTTTCGCCCTCTACGGAGTGTCGGAATCGTGCCTTTTTAGTTTCCTGTGCCGTCGGAGAATTCATTAGCAGTCGGTTTTTTTTTTTTTTTTTTATGTTCGAAGGTGTTGTCAAAAATATTTACGATTAACTACAATAAATGTACGACCGACCCGGAGGGCGTTACTTGCGCGTGATTTTTTACACATCCCAAAGAGTTTCCGGCCACCATATCCAATCAGCAAAAGAGTTTCCGTTTCCTGACACATCCAGTTACCGACCAGAACTAATTACACTACAGCATCATATGCGCGTTCGTTCGCAGATTTTCAAATAACGCGCATAATACTGAAACAATAATATCACACCGTAAGCGTATTTGTAGTAACTATACGAGTAGGTTATAGCAGCATTTCTCAGCATTATGAGTCGTGGCCCGATTTCGGGTCATGGATAATTTCGAGTGGATCGTCAACATCTTAAAAAAATAATGTGAAATTTCATTATTTAAATACCTAAATATACACTATATGCCTATAATACCTAAATATAAACTATATACTCGTATATAAATATAGTTTTTTTTTTTTTATTTTACTTAAAAATAGTAGGTATACTTAAAAGTGATTAATATTTAAGAACAAATGATGTACGATTAGTAATCATTAAGATGAAAGAAAATTGTTTATATTTCTATAAATGTGTGTGAATAAATTTAACTTAACCTAAATAATTCAACGGGTTATTTGTATAAACGAATGATAGTTGTATATGACGTAAAAATAAATTAAAAGTAACATTCGCTTTAGATTATGGTAATTGAAAAAATCTATAGAGCCGTGAGTGATCTAACTCCCTATATGATCCAAATTTGAATTTAATTTCAGAAAAGGTCTCAAGAAAACTTTGGTGAATGTCTCATAGTCGAATCGCGTACACACAAGAGTTAAGAATCGCTGGATTCGGACACGGTCCGAAAGCGTTACAGGTATATCGCAATAGCTGTTCGACGGTTTTTTTTTTTAACTGATGGCCGTACGTACAATCTACCGAACCTTTCTTATTTCCAGCAGTAGTTTAACGTTGACTTTTCGAAGGACTAATGGCTGATATTTATAGTTTCAATATAGGTTCTATGATAGTGTAACGGTTCAACGATTCTGTTGACAAACTCGGGGTTGCGGAATCGCAGTAACGACGATCATTTAAACGTACGAGTGTTATATAGTAAGCAATATAATATAGATAGATAGATAGATAGATAGATAGATAAATAGATAGATATGTTTCAGCTACACTGGCTAGTACTCTAATAAAAGGCTAGGGGGCAAGGATAACTGCAGGAAATCGACACTACAATTATTATTGTTGCAGTAAAAACATAACAATTATTAATTCGCCTCGAATTCAAATAAACGCGTTTTGAACTCGTGGCGTAATGGTATATAACAGTGATAACTAGGACCCAGATTTATATGCACTAAAAATTTACGAAATATGCATGCGTCCATGCATATATCATCATCAAAATATGTTACTAATATGTCTACGAATTACGAAAAGCACGGAAATGCGATTTCGACGAGTCGTTCTAACTTGTATTCCATTCGCAATGTGATTTCACTGTAAGAAATCATTTCTGATCGACGCCGTTGTCGTAGCTGCAGCAAACAGTGCAACATTTGTTTTTCCAACGCGCAATATTATAATGTGTTACAATCACATAAACAAACCGTAGGTATATTACTTCAATCACGTGCCATGGATGTTTTCTATCGACCGTAAATTTTCGTAAATATGTATATCAAAGCATGACGACGATGACTGATGAGAAACAAGACCATAATATTATATATTATGTGTACCTATATATTATTATGCGACGATCTATCTGCCGGGAAAAGAGCATAATGATTGTTCGTAAAAAAATATATAGACGGGATTTTTTTTTTTTTCATTCACTCGAATTCATCGTCCGCAAATGTGGTGTAATTTTTTATAACAGAATAATATTTGTGGAAAACTTATTTAAGAAAAAATTAATTAAATAGCCCCAGTGTGTATGTATATAGTATGGGTCGTTCGTATTATTATTTACTTTCTCTTTTTTTATTTATTCATTTATTTATTTTTTTCGAAATGAAATTCGGTGAAAATGGGTTAATGATAAGAATATATAAGATCGCGTATACATGCACATTACACACATAAAATGCACGTGTTGACGGTGTTGTCGTGGGGGGTATCCGTGCAGATAAAATCGAAACCACCCATCTCGACGATTTCGTTATATTCGGCGAGAATAATAATAATAATAATAATAATAGTAATGAGAATAAACGGGGCGACATGCACAGAATAAATTACGACCCTCGTGTGACGACGCGAACCCGTGTAACACAGAATATATATATATATATTATATTATACAAAACACCGTGAAGAAGAGTCGTTTTACGCACCGGACAACGGATTAGTGGAGAAATGATAATATTATTTACGCGTATATAAAAACGAGTGGAGAAAAAAAGGTGAAGAGTCAGCAGCAGCGACAAAAATCGGTTTTCCACGGACCGGAGCCGTATAATGTATAGTAGCATGACCGTTGTCGCCGGCGGCTCGCGCGTAGGTGCGTGTGTGTGTGTGTGTGTGTGTGTGTGTGTGTGTGTGTGTGTGTGTGTGTGTGTGTGTGTGTGTGTGTGTGTGTGTGTGTGTCTTTGTATGTGTGTAATGAACGTGTGTCTTATATTGTAAAAACGAGAAAAAAAAGTAAAAAAAAGTAAAATAAATTTAAATAAAACCGATTGAAATTCGTCGTAGGTATCCGCTCGTGTGGCGCTCGTGCTACGGCAGCGACGAAGAGAAGGAGAGGCAGGAGGAGGCCTGACAAATTTTACAACGGGCGGCCGGCGGGAAATCATAAATTTCGTTAACTGTCGGATCCATTCGGGACGACCGCGATGACCCATATATTCCGGTGGAAATCGAGAGTGACGTCCTTGAAAACCGTACGCTGTAACCCGGCGTGGCTGTGTAATACAATATTATGTGCGCGCGCGACGCGACGACAAACCGTGTCGCCGCGGGAGCGTGATGGAAACGATCGAAGAGGAGGAAAAAAAGACAAGGAAAAAAAGCAGTGAACGAGAGGGAAAAAAAAGGTTCGGAGGAGTCTCGCGGCGTGAAGTCCGGTCGTAAATAAGCCTGCAACGGGGCTGACGACCGTAATCGAACGGGGTGCGATAGACGCGAACGGATTCATCTGGCAGCAGTACCTCTACACATCGACTTGATATTCAATTTTTTTCTCTCCTCTTTCTTACATTCTTTTGTTATTGTATTATTTGTCTTTCTCTCTCTCTCTCTCTCTCTCTCTCTCTCTCTCTCTCTCTCTCTCATCTCTTTGAATAAACACATTATTGTTATTATCGTCGTCGTCCTTTTATTGCGGGTCACCGAGGGAGGGTTTCCACATACTGCGCGACGACGATGACGACGACGACGACGACGACGACGACTCCGTGTGTCTGACTATAATAAGACGCAACACTCTTTCGTCGAATCTGTGTATATATTTCAGGCGTACAAATCGCTAACAGTAGGGGACGTCATTATTATAGTTATTTTATTATTATTGTTATTATAACACTTGTAGGTTAAATATATATAATACGACGACCACGGTGACGATGACCAATTCCCACGCTCTTCCGGGTTCGATATAAATTTATTATCAACATGTATTATTGCGTATACACACACACACACACACACACACACACACACACACACACACACACACACACACACACACACACACACACACACACACACACACACACACACACATACACACGTATACGTATATTACCTGCTCGCACGTGTGACGGTGTAATGTGTATACAATATAAATATAATATATATGTATGTATGTGTGTACCGTACGAACTCGTTGGGGTTGTCATCGTTTATCGCGTGGGAGTGGTCGTAACGAGTGGGGCTGTACCAACGCGCGTAATATGTATTATTTATACACATACGCGCAGTATAAGTATAACGCATACCAAATGTCTCTCGTCGTGCTCCACTGTCCGCCGAGTACCTCCGTAAAATACAATAATTATTATCGAACGCATCGGCCGCCGCGCCGAGTCAATTTTAACGTAACAGACGTTATCGTCCCTCGATATTTCACTCACTCTCTCTCACCCCCTTCTTTCTTTACAATCGCTCCGCGTGTAAAAGACGCGATGTGCGTTTTGCATTTTACGAGGTGTAGTGGAAATTGAGTAAAACCGTGAAACAAAACACTGCTTATATTTTGTTATCGAACATTAAATATTTATTGCGAGTGTATACATACCGTTTAAAACGGTATATTATATTCATCCACGCGGTAATTTTTCACGCTAAAATCTTCGGTTAAATCTTTTCCGGGAAAACTCAAACTTAATTCGTATTCAAATACATTTTTATCAACACGATTTCTAGAAATGAATTGTCCACCTCTCGGTATGGAGTTATACATGATAACAATTTTCAATTGATTAAATTATCAAAATAATTAATAAACAATTTTTTACGATCAAATAACATTAAAATTGCCAATACCAGACAATAATACTTCTGTTGACTATAGCACAATAAGTTATACTAAACATTCCCAGTCTAAAAAAAATTACTGCATTAGCCCCTCAGCCGCCCTTGTATACGTATCTTAATATGTAAAACTATTTTTAGATTGTTTCTCCGGGATCGCCATTGAAACGGCCATATACTTTCTAGCAACATTACACACTTACGAAAAACAAAAAAAGGTAATCCAAAGAGGGTTTTTGCTACAACGTTATATATTTTTTTCTTATGGATTAAATACAATAATATGTATAAATTCATTTATAGATCATCCAGACAACTTCACTTTCTAAATAGTTATCATTAACTTATTGATCGTCGTGGTTATTGAAAATAAACAAATCAAATTTTCATTTATACGATAATACTTTAAGTATGCTCTGTAGGCGTCATGGATGTGATTTTACTTAACGAAGTCTCAAAATTTACATCTCTTCTGATCAATGCCAGTAAGAAGATTTGAATTAAATGTAATTTTTTTGTAAAATTGTAATATAAAATAGTAAAATATTAATAAAAAGTTCATTAAATACATTCAAATTCAAATAATAGAATATTAATTTGGATATTTGTATAGCAACTTGTACTAAGTTTCAACTAAATTACTATGTATCATTTGACGAATCATCCCAAGAAGAAATGATTTATCATTTCTTTAAAATTCGATACACTCATCACCTTTATCGTTTGAATAGCCATTCATTTTAAACTTCATTCAAATAATATAATTGAATCCCAGTGGCTTTTCTCGGTGTCAGAATTATTGAGTAACGGCATTTAATTTTTTTCAAGTACCCACCCCTAAGTTTTCGATGTATATTGAATATAAATATTAAGTTATTTACTATTTCTATAAAATCCAGTAAAAACGCAGAATAATTAATTATTGACTGTAGTTAATAAGCCATCCCGTTTTTCATACCCACCCGCCTCCCCTAATTAACACAAGGATCAACTGCCCCAAAATTATCTTGTCACCACGCCACTGTTGCACCCTATAATTTATAAATTGTGCGCATCATACATTTTACATATGTATATAAATTTATTTTATATTTTAGATGTTTTTTCACGTGAAAAAATAATCAGCATGACGTTATAGATTTGAAAAACTAGCGAAACAACGACGTACATGATGTGATGTACATGAATTGCGTATAAAAGCATAATATTATTATGTTATATAAATTCTAAGAGCTCATACATATTATGAGTTCAGTATACGGGTACGCCGTACGTCAGGTGACAGTTAATTCAAACATTATACACCATGTCAAAACATTATATATGATATATTATATCTACTTTAGACAAAATAATGTACATTTTATGTTTTTATTGTAGGTACACCGCCTAGGCAAACTATGAGTCGTGATTATATATTAATGAATATAATAAGAATAAGGGCATTATTTAAAATGTCCGAGCATATTTCGGCAACGCAAGTGCTTACAAAATACTTAAATTTCAGCATATTGATTTATATGTATTAAGTGCATAGGTTACGTTTAGAAATTCTTTTGTATTTTTATTAACTATTGTCATAGGCATACGTACGGCGGCAGCAGCGGCAGCACAATATACTGATCTGGACTTTTTTTCGAGGTGCCGCATCCGCCAAATATTGAATTATGGGCCCTGTTAAATTCTATAAAATTATAATTTCTCAAATGATGACCAGGGTAGTTTTTTAAATAAATATTTTTAACTTTGTACCAATACAAATACAGAAATATTTTTGTATATAGAGTTATTCAGCGGTTATGTTATAGTAATTTTATCTTGTAAATATTCAAAATAAAGTAAAATATGTACGATGAAAGTATCATGAATATTTAGAGAGGTACCAATAATGATTAGTACATTTCAAAGTTTTGACTGCCCTTAAGTGGTAATTTTGGGGTTTAACTATTAAAAATAAAATAAAATTCAAACGGAAATCTAAATTTTTTGTCAATGCAATGTGAAGATATTTTTATGGTAAACTTTAGAGATTGAAAAACATTAATCAATGCAAAATTTTAGGTTTGATTTTGTTCGATTTTTTGATCAATTTTGTATTTAGTAATTGCTGAAACACAATAATTGATGAACCACTGAGTACATGATATTTAAAAATGTATATTTTATTTGCTTTTATTGTTGTTTATTTTATTATATTATATAAATAATGACCAAAAGCTTGTGGAAAAGTACGACTTACTCTGTACTATTATATCCAAACAACAAATAACCAAAACAATTTGAATTTTGTTCTCCTATTATAAAAAATAAAACTATGGGCGGGGTCAAGGAAACATCTAAAGAATGGGCCATGTTAATTTCGTGCTGCTTCTGAAATCGGAGTCTGCACACGCCTATGCCTATTATTTATAATTCAGTGAATCAATAAATATTTGTTTTTATCGTACATATTTTTTTTTTTTTTTCTACGATGCCAATAGATTTTTGATTTAACGTTATTACCTTAATATGGAACTATTGATAGCCTAAAACAACTTTGACCTGTGCTCGAGGATTTATACATAATATGATATTATAAATTACGACATACTCGTATCAATTAATGATATTCGAATGTTTTGTGTACTTTAAGTATAACACCAAAAACAAGTTGTAGAACAATGAGAACCGACAACGAAAATATGCAGAATATACAGTTATTTCTGATAAATAGTCATCAAACATGCACTAATATGTGATTTATATTGATTGCTCTTGGTTTTTTTATTCTTTCATATAGAAGGTATGAAAAGAAATTTTGTGTTTTAACTATTCAGTCCCGTGCAATTGCCATTGTCGCGTATATCGTCGTGACTATATTTCCCATTGGATATTTTTCATAATAGGCTGCACTTAGTAAGTGTGACAATCACGTGTACATTTTCATTTGTTTGATGTTTTTCGGCATTGTCGACCCGCCTTAATGCGACGACGCATAACACCGGATTACTCAGTTCGCCGGCAACATAATTGCACATTATGACCGTGGAAGACGAGGAGGCTGCAGAGAACGCGAGCAGACAGCTGAGGACGAGGCGACGGAGGACGCGGTCGAGACGAAGGACCGACTTTGGGTGGCACGTAACGATACATCATCGCGCATAATAATATTATTACGGTGGTCTCAGACCGTCGTGGGACGAAGACGACGACGACGACGACAACGGCAGAACAAATCGAACGGTGGTGTATAGTATGGGGCGGCGGTTTACACGCTCGAAAGAGAGAACCGACACGGCCGACGCGACGAGACGTGCGTTTTACAGACTCCGCTCGTGGTGGCCCTTTGCGAACCGGACCGTGCGTAAACTCACACACACACACACACACACACACACACGCACACACACACACACACACACACACACACACACACACACACACACACACACACAAGCGTCGGCATATCGGTTTCATGACTGTTCGAAAGTGGCGGGCGGGGGAGTGAGGCGTATCGGTCTCCTGGCTGTCTGGCCGACATCGTATAATAGTATAATTTATATTGTGATGTTATCATATAGGTGTACAACACGCTCTTGTATAATATGACCCACACCGCACGTACACACGCACACGTGTTATTACACACGAACGTAATAGTGTATGTGTGAGTGCGTGCGTTTGTAGACGGCGTGCGCCGCATATACGTGCGTATATAGGCGACACGGAGGGGAAAATATTTGTAACACACGACGCCGGCGAGCGAGGCCGGTGACATCAGGAGGGGAAGGGTCCATGAGGCGGCGAAAATAAAATAGCAGAAAATAAAATACATATGTATATCAGTCGTACGCGCGTGTGTGCGTGTGTGTCATAACCGTACGTAAAAATAAATGTGGGGGCGGTACGACGGCGGTCGCATAACCGTTTGTCACTGTCGCCGACGACAGACTGCGGCGGGCGCGAGCGTGCCGAAGCCGCCACACTCCGTAATCGCGGTTGTTTTTCTTCGTTTTCGCGGACGGACGGACGGACAGACGGTAAATCTGTTATTGCATATTTCAAACACGCCAATGACGACGGAATGTTCCACAGGCCGCGGCGACTCCGATCGATTGTGGTATATTATCGATTACACCGCGACCGTCACTATACGCGATCTTGACGTGAAGACTCGCCGCGACGATCTTCGAAGAAATTATATTTTCAAATGATGAACAGGTCGACCCCGTTCGGGTATTTCGTCACCCGTCGATTTGGACTTATAGCGTTTGACACCGCTGTTTATTGCGGTCAATATAAACGAGTTACGGCATCGATTAAAACACAATATACAAAATAATATATTCACAAACAAGCGCTTTTTGTCGGGCATTTTTGACTATCGAAGGAAAAGCTACTACGCGCAACAACACGATCAATTCTTCTACTCAAATCAACCTGCACGTGAACCTCGTCTTGATCGCTTTTCCCACCCAGTACGATGGAAAATCATTTTAAAACCCGACTGTATTGAAAACGTGGATGTGGAATCGAGTGTATTGAATCTATCAAAATACATCCACGATTGATCGCGATTACAAAAGTGTAGATTATAGAGCGTACCTCATTCGTGTCGATCTATCATCGCATCGAGTAAAGAGGAAAAAAACACCATTTTACCGAAAAGCTGGTCACGAGTTTTCACGTCTAAACCGTCGATACGTTTACAAGAGCCGAAATATTAAAAACATTATATGACAATAAAATAAGTATACACGCCCGTGCAGATATGTAATTCAAATCGTTCCCGTTTTACACACGAAGTTCGCGAATTTGTGGAATAACGCATTGTCTTTGTAATGTTCGCCGTACGCTGTTGCTTACAATTCGTTTCGTTATCTAACCAAATGATTGAGGATAATTACTGTAAAATTTTTCTTGACGATAGTGGATGTGTTTTTGAAAGATTCAAGTCTCGACAAGTGGCATATCTCATATATCCATGTATTGGTAAAATGTGTATAATAGGATGATGCATCAAGGACACAAAAATGCAGCAATGAACAGGGGAAATATTCACAAGCGATTTCACTTTTGATCGACAAGTACACACAATCACAATGTATAGTAATAAGAAATACCAGAATATGGTTTAACATATGTATATGGTAGATCCATGTATTGTACCACACCGTGGCATCACAATAGATAATTTTGGTTTTTACGACTATTTATCGATTACCGCACATATTGTATGTCATAAAGTATTTAATATTTTAATTAATTATCCATCCATGAAACCGTATTTGAAAACTGAATCTGCAATCGCTAAAAAACAAAAACTTATGAAAATACCTATGTCGTTAACTGCTGAGTGCGGAGTATATAAATATAATAATGACTGGTGATATAATGCGCACAAAAAAAAAATCAGAAACAAAAATCGAAAAATACGTTCATAACTATTTTTCTCCGTGCTATAAAATAAATTCAAGTGTAAATTATTTTTATAATTATTATTATGTCTATTATTTATTACTATTATTATTATTTCATTTGTACAAAATCATAATATTTATTTTATTGAAGTACTTATCCAATCCCTCAATTGAAATATTGAACTAAAAATGATATAATTAAATCAATTATAAAAATCAAAAATATAAAATTATTGTATATATATATATGTGTGTGTGTGTGTGTGTGTGTGTGTGTGTGTGTGTGTGTGTGTGTGTGTGTGTGTGTGTGTGTGTGTGTGTGTGTGTGTGTGTGTCTGTGTCTGTGTCTGTGTGTCTGTGTGTCTGTGTCTGTGTCTGTGTCTGTGTCTGTGTGTGTGTAGTTACTAGTTTGCATCACTATAATATGTATAACTGTGTAAACGTAAGTTTATTAGTGCTTAGATTTTACCGATTTGTACACATGTAGGTACTTTGTGATTTTCCATGATGGGTGGGTGGTAAAAAACATACTGTACCAGCAGTAACATATATTACTAATATATAATTATTTAAATATATGTAATTTAGCGTTTTTGAACATCGGATCGTATGTAACCGGGGGAATCGATGTCTTAAGACTCGAGTTCTATATGCCTATATGAAACAAATATTAGAAAAAACCTGTTTAAGAGAAAACTCTATGAAAATAAAAGCGAAAAATTGCACATTCGAATTTGAAATCTTAGTTTTAGAAAACGCATATACACCGTGTACACTGTTGTTTTTTAAAATAAATAGTACTTACCAAAAGTATGCTTTAAACTGTAGTAAGTTACAATGCATTACATTTTATATAATAAATAATTAAGCCAAATGCATCAGGTATCTCAACCGTTCTATCACGTTCTCTCAAAGCTCATTCTATGTATGTAAACTACTTATTGTACCAATTGTGTCGGTATAGATTGTAATTTTTTTTTAAACGATTTTTTTTTTTTTTAAGTTCCAATATTGCGTAATACTATATGCTCAGAGTTAAAAAATGAAATATGTTTAAATACTACCTATTTTTGGTGTATTACTTCTCGCCCAGATGTATTAAAAACACACACACACACACACACACACACACACACACACACACACACACACACACACACACACACACATATAGTATGAAAATACATTTATGTCATACTCATACACGTGTGGCGTATAATTCAGTATATATAGGTATATTATATATACATATAAATATATACCTGATGTATGTACGTGTGCAGCTATTATTATATTACACGAGTAGACGCAGTATAGTATACAAACAATACACGACTTGATATTACGTTTTTATAGCACATTGCACGGCATTCACGTCACTCTAACTGTCCGACAAGAGAACACATACGATTGTGGTAATACATAATAAAATAATAATAATACAAGCATTTTTTTGTGTGTATGTGTTTGTGTCTAAGAAACGCGATAAAAACCGCATGGGAAAATTTCGTTGAATTTTTTGCTGATCAATATCCTATAACAATTCACAATTGAACGTGGTATGCCCTTCAAAACGTACGTTCATAGTTTTTATCGCTGTCGAATTCACGTTACGAAACTTTACCATTGCCAACTTAATCGAACACGTGAAAAACGTGATATTATTATAATTAACCAACTCGAAATAGGAAATTAATAAAACCACGAAATTGTACATTTTGAATCCGAATATTCGACGATACGTTGATTTTAAAATGCCGTACACAAGTTCGAATCTCAACTCGTGTATTATTTGGCAAATATTCGTCAGTCACGATTTCCCATCACATATCTGCGATACGTTTGATTCAAGTCCTGTAAGAGTTGCAAAATCGTCAAGTAAAAATGTGTTCGTCAAAATATCCGCCGAGCAGCTGCGTCCACAACACTATTTACTCGTCAAGTACAAATGGTGATGCCCACGTGGATTCGACTTAATTGTCAATCATAAACTGACCTATGTTCATGTTGTTAAGTTCGAAAAATATTTCGTCGTTGAATTATTGTGTTAAGTAAGTATATCTATATCATTCTAAACTTTGTGAACAGCTTAATAATCATCATCATTCTGTCACTGCACCATATTTCATCCATTATGTTATTACACGATTAGATACTGACTAAAGTGAAGTACAAATTATGTGTACAACATATTTTGTTCATAACAAGTCTAATAACAATGTCCATGGTTATTTATATTAATTACTAAACAACTGAGTGAACTGATGTTTAAAGTAGCTTATCCGTATTGTAATTTATTGTTATGTTGTGTCTTGTGTATTCTTTAGTTGTATTCATTACTAGCAAGATAAATTAATTTATTATGGTTTCGATCGATGAAAACTCTATAAAAAATAATTATAACATGTGCATGTACTTTAAAACTAAAAATTTTTTCATGGGGTACTAACTGCATTTTCCGACATCCCTTGCAGATACTTTGTATCGGGCTTTATATTTATGGAGCAAATACGTTACAATAATTTCCAATATCATATTAAGCTCAAATGCAAAGTATGAATATACGATAATAATATCATTACGATGTCGAGCGATTGTTAATCGCAATGTATTGTAGGTTCCTATTGCTCAGCAACTGTATTTACGTGTTTTAAAAAAGTCATCGTGCCTACTTAACGAAAATCGTAAAATATTTGAATATATATCATATTGTATTCTATGTGTACCTATTACTTACTGGATAATTATTTTGTATCGTTAAACAAGCAACTTTGACAATGTCTGAACTGTCGAGTTTCAAAGAGTTTCAGTCGTTTATTTCGGAAGATAATTTTGGATCTAATGAACAGTCACAGATGGATCTGGAAGAAAGATTGTCTGCGGAAAAAATCAAACCCTATTCGATCGAACAGTCATCTTTGGAGGAAAACGTCACAAATGTTAGCAGAAAAAACAACGAGTCTGTTAGTGGGTTCGAATTATCTATGGGAAAAAACGTTGAGCCCAAGTATCCGTTGACAGAGAAGGCTAAACGTGAAAATGCCACCAAGGCTCGAATAGAACATGAAAGAAAATGCAAACAGATCAAAAAGATTAATGAAAATATTACTCGTGGTGTCGAAGACATCAAAGTACGTAACATTGTATATAATCATTATTCATTACGATCGAAGGTAGGTACATACATGTTAGTGAATACAATCTGAAATTTGTTGATTTCAGAATTCCACGAGAAAAGTTCAAACGAACAAATTACAAAGTTTAGTCAGAATAAACAATAGTCAATGGTATCGTCATGACAGAACTTCTTTTTAGTACGTACATAAATTACTGTCATGTAAAACTACAAGCCAAATTGATTGCAGTTGACAAAATGTCTCACGAGAATTCGATTTTTATGATTTGATCCAGTACAATGCATAATTTTGAAATTTAATATTATATTATTTTTCCAATTTTTTTTTTTTTTTTTTTTTAGTAGCGACCACTACTTCCAACTTAATAATATTAATATACTAAATTACTAAAGAGAATATTTTTGTACTTAGATTTTTCTTTTTCGGCCTACCCTGGTATGAAATTTTCAAGAATATAAAATCAAATCAAATGTAGGTACTCACATAAATGTGCTTCTTTTATTCCACTACCCTTAAGTTTGATGCTCACATCTACCGATCGTAAAGAATTACTTTAGTAAAATTTCTGATTTTTGATGACAAAAACAACTTCTTTCATAAAAAATATGATTTTATCAGTGTCCCAAATAATTATTTTACATGAATAAAATCATGTTTATACATTATATTGAGTTGAATTGCATTTACTTTATACGCTTGGGAAACCCACTCCGTTTACCTGCATACGGTGACTTTACGAATATTTGTCATTTACATAATATGTTAAAATATTATTTTCATCGTTATCGTTTAACAGTGACTTGCAGGGTTCTTCTTTCAACGAAAAAATAGAATCTCTTGAACAGAAGCTGAAAAAGTTAGAAGACGAGTTGATATTAGAAAAAAAGAGTCTCACGGAAAATGCAAATGGACGAACAATAACGGTTGACGGCCACGACAATGATATCGCGTCCGACGGCAATCCTATCGATACAAATATCGACGAAGACGAAGGAGTTCCGAGACAAGACCATTCGAACACTGTGAGACGTTTGAAATCGTTGCTGCTGATCTATACATATATCGTTATTTACAAACGCTGTTTACGTATCTAGTTAGAATATCTCGACGATTTGGCATTTATGAACGTCGGCACTAAGAATGATAATGTTCACCAGACGGCCTCAAAACTAGAAACTAGATTGACTTTCATCCCGAAACAAATAACTCTTGAAGTAAGTCTGACACCACACCACGCGGCTGTTGTAGAAATAAAATGTAAAATGTTTTATAACATTATATTATAATGTTGTTTCAATATGAATTTTCGATCGCAGGTAAAGAGGACGGACTCGGACCTCGTGACGAATGATGTTTTCAAACAGCATATTACAGTTAGCAACCGCAGTAAAAGCGCCGTGTTTTGCCGCTACGGCCGCTTGTTTGATCCGAACTCTGTATTTCAAGACAGTGTGAAAATCATACACGTACATATTGTTCTATGTCATAATGTTTAATCGGTGTCTCGTAACGCGTGCGCTGGAAACACGATTAATTTCCCGTCGGATATAGGTACAACCGGACGCTTGGTGTCGTTTGCAGCCTGCCATATCGGTCGATTTCACAGTGACGTTCAAACCGACGAAATTGCCAAATTCTGTTATCCATCCTCTGGAAAGAAGGAAGGGTCTGGAAGGGACGAAGCTGGTGTTTGAAACCACGAGCAATGATCGGCCGGACGTGCTATACGTGTTTCACATTCCGATTGAGTTTTGCATGATTAAACCGGAACCGGAGTTGGTTACCAAAACAATAACGTACATATTATCACACTATAGCTGCAGTTTTCTATTAAATGCGATTACGAACTGTTCTAAATACCTTCTGTGCTCATTTCAGTTTCACGGTCGATCTAAACTCGAGTAAAAATATTAACCCTAAAAAATATTTAATCGTGAAAAATAACGGCAATGCTGATTGTGTATTTAGTGTGCTCGGAGAGACCGATTATCAAAGAACGCATAATTATAATGGTGAATGGCTGTAATATAAATTATAATATAACAATAACTTTTTTTTTTTTTTTTTAGAAAAGATAAAATATACAATCTGTAGTTTATATATACAATAAGTAATTTTGATGGTTTTTGATTTGTACAAGGCTTGATGTCGTGATAGAAGAGAGTGCCCAGTGACACTATTTCAAACTTGATATGACTGGTCGATATTTAGTTTTAATGATGATTATTATTATTATTATTTTTTTTTTTTTTTTTTTTGATAACTAAAAAAAAATTGTTGAAAACTAAAATAACAGTTGAAACCTCAGTTTTTACGTAGATCTTGGGAGATAATCGTGATTAAAACTAATAACTGATTTTATGCAGTACAAACTAAATAAGTACAATAAATCCCCCACCAGAGATTTTCGAAAACCACCGCTGTTCTCCCAAATACTTATAGATACTCGTATTTAAAATTTATAGATACTTGATGTTCCGAGTGTTACTTGAATTCCTCTAAAACATGGTTTCAAGTGCATGGTATTACTTAGGGTATTTACTCTAACAATAGTCTGAATATGACGTAACAATACATTCGTGTACAGATTATTTATTGGAAATGTTAAATTAATTTTCACAGGAAGTTCGGCCGATTCATACTCTACGGAAATCACCAAATACGATACAAATAATAGAATAATTGGAGATGTTATTAATTCTGTGTTTCACAACATGTTTCAAAATTTTATGTGGGGAAACCACCGTGACGTGTTGTTACCAGCGAGGAAATCTGTAAAAATCCCGGTCAAATTCAACCAGTACTTGGCTCGTTCGTCAATTTCCGAATGTTACACAATCGCGTTCGCTAATAATGAACACAATATGATTCCTGATCAGGTTGAAATCGTCTCCCACGGTTATGTTTTAATAATAACAATATGAACTATGCATTTACCGTGACAGTTCTTAATAGAAGTAATAACAATTAACGATTTTCTTTTTTTTCATTATATATTTTTCTTCAGAAAGTATTCGTAACCGGTCATATCAGAAATCAAATTATCGTGAAACCCGACGTGATCGACGCTGGCCTGTGTTACTTGATGAGTTCCGTACAGGCGGTCAGAATTCACTTGCAGAACAACAACAGGGTGATGGTGCCGTTCGAGATAAAACTACCTCGAGAAATGTCCAAACACGTCCAGCTCAGCCATTCAAAAGGATACCTAAAAGCCGAGTCCACGATCGAAGTTTTCGTTCGCCTCAATTTGAAGTGCTTTCATAATAAATGATCCGACATATCATCGCTATTAAATCAGTTATCCGAAAACTCGACGTGACACGTTTTCAGGTACGACATCTTAAAACCGGACAGCTGTAAGACGTATTTTAACGCCGACAGTGGATCCCTAGACTTCCCGGTCTGGGTGTATTCGTCGAACTCGAACATTTTTTCGGCAGTTCGCATCGTGGCGGTTGTAACTACTCCGTTCGGATTAAAACTAACACCTGATACTCTGGATTTCGGTACGGTCAACACGACAGAAACCGTCGTCCGAAGTGTAATGTTGGCCAATCATTCGAGAAGCACGATGGCTTACGGATTTTTGAAATTGCCAGAAGTAACAATTTAAAAATTTGAAACAATAATAATAACGATAAACAATTTTATTAGGTAGCAAATAATGATGAAATAAAAATTTTCAGAGAATTTCCGTTCATCCGAGTGCGTTTGGTACGATATTTTCTGGTGAAAGTTTACTTTTGCATGTGCATTATAGCCCAAGCGCTAAAGACTTACCTGAAAATTGCCATACATTTGTTGACGAATTCGTATTAACGTGTAATACGATTACTGGTTTGAACGCAAAAAAATTCAATTCAAAACTAAATACAACTGAACAAGTAAAGTTATCAAATCAGTATTAAATACAAATTATCTAAATTTTATTCGTATATAACTATGAATGAATACAATCACGGATATTATCAAATCACAAAATATGACAAATCTTATACATTACACATTATGAATACGGTTGTACACTTAGCTTTATTAGAACGAAACTCAAGTCATATATCATACGCACAGTAGATACTTTCATTTTATTTTATTCTACATTTGCAAGTCTCTTGCATCTTTTTATGACATTTTATTCCACATTTTCGTGTATTTGTAATTTTAAATTGTTAAAAATAAAGTACATAAATTATATGTACTTATTTGTTATTTATTCATTGCCGTCTTTGAAAATACTTTAAATGAACTGTTCGAATTTAAATTACAGGTATAACTTAGATACAGCAATCTTAATTAAAGAAAATGTTGGTATTCATTTTCGTGTTTTCCTTATATTTGACATAAGTCGTATGATTTAATATTAATTAATATCTATAATGCCAATTCGTTGATTTTTTTTTTTTTTTAATTTATAAATGTATTTTAATTTTTAAAGGATTCTTTTTTAGAAGCTGTCTTTTTAAAACTTCTTGTTTAGAGATTTTTGTTACGTTTTGAAGATTTTCGTCGTGTATGAATTAATCTTTTGATTTTAAACTATACATTTCCAATTTTATATCAACCAGTGATTAACAATTTGTAAAATTTAACTTATCGTATTTTAAACTGATTATATAAGCCAACGATCTGTATTATATAAATCTGCGAAATTCTTTCTCATTAAAAATTGTTTTATTCAAGCTCCATGAAACAACTACAATAAACACGTCATTCTCGAGTGATAATCAGAAATCAGAAATTATTAGTGAAAAAGAAATAAATGATTTAGATCACGGTCCAGATAAGTTAATATCTAATATATTAAATGTCATATTTTTCAACATCTGACTTCAATTATTATGAAACAGGATACGAATTATAAAAATGAAAAACACAGTTGAAGTAAATTCGTTGGATGAAAACGCTATTCTAAAAGAAGCTATTATTATATGTCATGCAAAAGTACATGACATTCCTGTCGAAATTTCTGTACAAAAAATTGTATTTGCTAAAACTCATTTCACGTCTTATTCCACTTTTAAAATCGAATTAAGGTAAATTTGTAAAAATTAATTAACGCAAACATAAATTGTATTTAAATAAAAAAATATTTTGTTTCATTCAAGAGCTTCAAATCTGGCTTCTATAATTGAACGTAAAATTCGTTCGTTTCCGAATTTTAAAATAAGATTTGAATTTGTTTCGCACGATCCTTGTATAGAATTCAAGCCAAAAAACGGAATATTACAATCAAAAGAAGTTGAAATTTTATTAAAATAAATGTCGATTCCCATTCATTAGGAATAATTTGTTACAGGTTATTCAAATCTGTGTCACATTTAGACCGAAACTCGACGAGAAACTCCAAAAATTATACGACGAGAACCTCGATTCTCACGTGACGAAAAATATAACTGAGAAAATTTCAAAAGATCCAAACTCTGATATTCATCAAGTGAGTACAATCGTATAGTGTTCTTATTATTTTTCATAATTCGCTTCAATGAAAACGTTGCTTTATCAGGTCTATAGAAATGAAACATTTTCAAACAAACAAATCAATGTATTCGAAGCCAAAACTGTGTTTTATTCTTCAATGATAGATACAACGAGTATCGTATCTGCTGCTTGCTTTATTCAGTTTATCAAACAAACATCAGTAGAATATTTTGGGTACTATAAAATTTCTTTAAGTAAATAATGCGAGTTAAAATTACCATTTACTTAATTTTATTTTGATGCCTAATATTCATTTAGCCTTAAGAGCGCCATATTTACATTGCGTAAATTAAATTACAGTATAATATACTGATTATAATAAATCATTTGTTTCGATAAAAAGCGATCAGGATCGTTTCTAACATAGTATCAATCACTCTACCCACGAGTCTTTCCCCTTTGAATAGCCTTAAAAATGTTGGCATTTTTTAGTTAAAACAGTATACTACTGTGTAAGTGAAGTTAAGTCACTCGTTCATAGTTTAAACATTCATTTCGAGTAGATTTCCATAACATGAACATCATAATAATCCTATATAGGAATTTCTATGAATACAGGTAATTTTACAAACAAAACTTTGCGCCCCCCCCCCTTCCCGCCTTGAGTGAATTCCTGGCCACGCGTCGGAAAGCGATACCCCTATAGCTTCTCCGCGACCCACGATAGTTCATTTCATTATATTTTTTTGTTCATTCGCGATTTCGATTCATACATTTTAATGAAATACGATAATTTTGTCCGGGCAAATCATATCGAAATTACGACCGGTGACACCGTACGTCTCCGGATATATTACAATTTACAACGTACATTGACGCTTTCGGATCGTGTCAATTTTGCCGCCACGCCGCCGTCATTTCGTCTCCCTAATCTCGTTTATCCCGTCGTCCGGCGCGAGACTTGTGTGGTTGTTGCAATAGTGAAATTGTTGACGAACGTGAATTTTTCTCTGTGCGTCGAAGATTCGACACGGGATCGTTGAAGCTGAACCTGGTCTGTCCGACGACGAAGCCAAACGTAATCTTGTTCAGCGATCGAATAGACTTCGGCAAACGCGCCGTGCACGTGCGCCACGACGAGTGGCTGTTGGTGCGGAACGTGACCCCGTGCCCGGTTCGGCTGCGGGTCTCGCCGACCAACCCGATCGGACCTTTTTTCTGCGCCCACGTAATACGAATAAATATCGACCCAGGGGTTGGGACGGGAAACGAGAGAGTCTCGAAGAACTTTGTACGCGCGGTTTTTTTTTTTTTGCAGGCTACGAACGGCGAGCAATCACTGTTGCCCGGCCACACCGTGCCGATCAAAGTCTCTTTCACGCCGGAACGCGAGACGCCGGTGAGTCGACGACCAGTTTTAAACTTTATCCCATCGCATCCCCCTCACGCCCGTACCCGTTTAGGGAAGAAGATATATTCCGTGTCCGCGGACACGTGTCCCGCGGGAAAAACGTATCATTGTCACAATATTTCGTAATCATTATCGTCACTGTTCGACGAGGGTACGGGTCGTATGAAATCTGTCGTTCAGCGAATTTAACATGTTATAAAAAAATCAAAGAAATAAAACGTGCGTATTCGTCTAATCTTTTTTTTAATGAGTCAACATCGTAATAAATTATAAAAAAGCATTGAAAAAATACTCTTGTTTTTAAAAATATATGATGAAACGTATAAAAATGTCATAAGTGTTTTAACCCTGACATATCGTGTTGTCATATTTCAACGTAATTAAATCATTGGCATATTCTGGTAATTCTCTCAGTGGTGTATTTTTATTTCCTCAACCTTGTATAGAGTTTATATTCCAGAAAAGTGCTAAATCGTTTTTTAAACGGTTTAGTAATTTTTATTTTAGTAAAACCCTCTCGCATAAAAGCTCAGATATTCAAGTGAATAATAAAAAAAACGAAAATCCGTTATGCCGTCCTTCTATCGATTGACGGCTTTGACAGATTAAATTCATCAGCAATTCTAAATTTCGGATTTTTCTTTTTTCCATTTCCATATCTGTTTAACAACTAAAATTTCTTCAAAATATTCGAGTACTCGTGGTAAGACAGATTCCAGCTGTCGGTAAAATTGAGTGTTAACTAAAACCTGCGGTACGTAAGATAATAATCTATAAAACTAATAGAATCGAACGGAACTAATGCTAAGACGTTAAATCTTTTCATGCCGAATGTAACAAGTGATAACACGGACAAACATTGTCATGTGACCAAAAATAAATACTTCCAGTTCTTAAACCGGTTTTAACGACAAAAAGTTCTGTGCTTAAATTAACCCACGACGGGTTAACGGATTTACGACGAGTTATAACAAAAAATTTTCGACAAATCTGTTCCACGACTGACTGAAATACGACCAATCACTCCGCTATTCGTGCCCGCGAACTAGGTGAGCGAAGTGTTGGAAATCACGTCCGGGACGATGCGACTGACGGTCAGACTGAGCGGCAGCGGATTCAGACCCTCGTGCGACATCATGCCCGGCAACATCTTCAACGTAATACAAACCACGCACGGAGGACCGAACAAAGAATTCATTTTTCGGGTAATAACGTCGGTTCGAAATATCGTTTTCGTACGTACCATAATTTATGCATACCAAAATCAATTTTCTATAGACTTTTAAACGTAAATATATACCTATGCGTATATACTTCACTAATTATTATAGTTTAGTTCGCCATCAAACGGTTGTCGATTATACACGAAACATAACAAGTAGATTTTTTTTTTTTTTTTATTCTTTCTTTCTTTCTTTCTTTTTTCTACCTTTAAATAACGCTACACATCAAGAATGATTGATTTCTGTATTTCACACATACGTCAATGCAAAATCACGTTCCGCAATCGGAAAACAATGGTCTTGCGGTTTGCTTATATTAGTTTGAGTACCTGTATGTCAAGCCCTCCAGTACCTGAATATATCTTACGTGATTTTTTCAAACGTGTTCTTTTAATACATTTTTACAATATATATATATATATATATATATATATTTTTTTTTTTTTTTTATGTGTATCTATTTAGTGGCAAGTTTATACAAAAACTTAAAAAGACGTAACGATCGATAACCGTATAACTATATCTTACATTCGAATAAAATGCAAATGTAAGTATGCCGTGTGCAATTTATTTATAAAATCAGGTACTGCATGATGACGTTGTCGTCTTGTGTATATATTGTCCTTATTCGAGATATTATATAATTATGTGATATTTTAATTTTCAATATATGTGAAAACTTAAAAACATTTGTATAGTTTATTAACGACAGAAAGTTTGATTTTAATTCCAAGTGTTTTATCGGGAAATATCAAAGCCAAGATATATGTTCATAATATAATGGCATTTATAGGTATTTATTCTTCACCGTGAATAACTGTATACAGAACGTAGGAGTACGTTACAGTCTCGTATGTATGTGTGTATATGTCTGCATGACTGCATCTGCATGTGATATTCATAAAATATTGTGACAATATGCGCGTATACGAGCCGAATGTATCAAAAACGATGTATAGCAATCATTTTTTGCGAGAACATCCCAAGCCAAGCGTATTGTAACGATCACATCACATCTAAACACATTTTTCAGATATCGTTATGTCACACTGTATGTTTTAATTTTTAGTAATATTACTCGCGTTTTCGGCACCGCGATTCGAATCGTCTGCCGACGCGCATTTTACGCGCAGGCTAGGCGCTCGTGAGGTACCTACTGCTTCGCAGTGACTAACATTCGAACACATGCACGCGTACATTCTCAAAAAACATATCATGTGGACAGTCACACAAACGGAATAATAATAATAACAATCATATTATTATATTATGTTCTGATTGTTATCGAAACACTCGTACAACATATTCGTCCAGAAAGTGGCACGGTCGTTTTGAAAATTCCCAAACGCCTGTAGACACGCATTTGCATAAATCATTATAGTTTATCTAGTTTACCCGCGGTGACATTGCTTCGATAGTCGTACTGAAAACCGTTCTCATTGCGTCACACTCAGGAATCAGGATACATAACGCGCAATCGATTGAAAAATAGTTGCTCCTAACAAAACAATCCTGCGTAAAATTAAAAATAATTATTGAACACGATGATGCCAGCTTTATATTATAATGTATTTTTGTAACATAAATAATTAAGGCTTGGTGTGAACGAGTTAAAAAGTTAAATTACTTTTAACTAAGTTGCATAACGAGTAATTTTTCTTAGTTACTAATAACTAAACGAATTTAATTATTTTCTATTGCATTTATAGTTACCAGACGGTTAAAACATATTTTATAGTCACGTTAAGTTAAATTGTTCTCTTATTTAAATTCCATATATTTAAAAATTAAAATGAATTTTGGTTGGTACTAATAGTTGTTTTTGTATTAAAAAAAAAAATTATATTATTTATAAAGTTCTACTGCGGATTTCCCTAATATGTGTATCTATTTATTAATTTTAGGGTATATTTTTATTTTTACCAATGTATTTTTATAATTTTATATTTCTATCAAACTTACTTACTGTGCTTTGATATAGATCCTCAATATTCAATAGGTGTTTAAAAAAATAATTAACTGATTTTTAACTAAGTTAAGCAACTGTTTTCTATTCAACTGTAGGTAACTTAAACTAGTAAAAAAAATAAATTTTAATTGTATGCTTAACTTTAAATTTCCTGTATAATTTTGATGAGCTAAAAAAATGAGTCAACCAGTCCAACTTTGTAAATAATGCACAAAGTCGAGCATTGAAATGTGTTCAGATTCGTTTTTGTTCGAGCTATGAGTTTTGTTATGTATTTATTATAATAAATAATTATAATTATAATTAATAATTATTAGAGTCATGTATATGGTCTTCAATTGTTGGATCGACCAAATCTTGGGTCACGCAAGCTTCAGAATAATTTGATGTGAAATTCTTTGAATTTTAGAAAAACAATAAACATAATGATAAACCTAGTAATAATAATATTATTAAATCAAATTAATCTATTTTACATCTTTAATCATCATTCAACTAGCGTATTTAATAACTTTGTTTTTATTTTGAAACATATGAGTCGCTAAGAATAAGAAATAATTGAAATAAATCACGAGTTCAATAAGATTGAAGAACTGTTCAAAAACTATTGAATCAGACGGATAGATAGGTAGATAACGGTCTTCGCTTGGGATGAACAAAATAAAAATTATTATGCATGTAAAGCATTTTGTAATTATACAATTTGTCAAATTAAAATGAGCATAACGGAGTGCACAATATGCCTTTACATAGATAATAAACATCACCACGACTTTACAAATGACACTAATATTAGACCATGATTATTAATTGCAAATCAAGGCTCGGAGGGCGTTTGGCTCGGAATTATTTCAGCTCGTATTTTCTGGAACGTTAGTGCGAAGACATTTTAACGCGCGCCATAAAAAATGAAACTTTACCACAACCATAAACGTATTTTTAAATATTTTGATATTTTTCAACCAGAAAATCACTAATATAAATATTTATATATATATATATAATTATCGTGTATACGAGTGTGCAGTATAATGTACACATACAAGTTATGTAATATTCAACGCATGCATATTATATACACCAACACATATTTATACTGAACAATATATACGAGTATATAATTTATATATAGTATGTACAATTTCATCATGGTACACAATCGAGACTGAGAAACGATGGATGAATATTTTTAACAATAGAACATATATTTATTTCGTATATATTTCGACCGATTTAGAATGATGACAAAAAACGTATAGAAACAAAATAATAGATATACTTTTTACTTTTTACAAAAAGGAATAGTTTTGTACCACATATCTATTGGATAGAATACTGGTTTGGAATATATCGAATCATATAACATTTTTAATACCTAATCTTAAAAATGAACGGTTCACACGTCATAGTATGCTTTATTAACTGTGTGAATAGCGATGTACTGTAAACTAAAGTTTGCACTATTTATGAGATATGACACTTATAAATAATATTATGCAAAGTAATATTAGTACGTTGGTTCATAATTTGAACATTCAATTTGTAATGGTTGTTCTTTGTGCATAAAATGGTATTAAATCATTAAAAATAATTTATGCCCATCGTTTGAAACCTCAAAATGAAAGCATTGAGATTAGGTATTATTTATTATAGAACTTTGTTTTGATATTTTTTTTGCTTGTATTATTATTTCTAAGAATGAAATACACATTTCTCAGGTTTTTTTTTATCGTTTATAATAAATCCTAGCCATAATCATCGTGTATAATATACATATACATATTATTATACATTTATACATTGAAGGTGACAAACACCAGCGAAACTAGCGTCCGGTTCAACGTGCAGCTGGAATGGACTAAGTGGCATCCGGAGCCGATGACCGACGAAGAAGCGTACGAGTTAGCGGAAACATTTCGAGCAGACTACTCGACGGTCCCAATGATGTTACAATTGGACGGACCGGACTGGACTGAAGTCCAGGAAGGCGACGACGAAGTGTTCGACTTGGGAAACGGAGGTCGGCCGTTGTGGTTTCATCTGAAATCTGGCGGCATGCGCTACGTTGAAGTAAGAATCGTACTGTGTGTGTGTGTGTGTCAAATTAAAAATTTGTAAATATTGTAAATTAAAAAAAAAAACAAATTATGTTTAAGCCGCCTCTTGTCTACAAGTATCAGCTTCAAACTTTTTTCCTTCACTTAAGATAGTTTCACTTAATTTTTGTTTTTTTTTTCATCTGAGTGTTCATAATTGTCATCATTTTTGCACTAAGATTCTGAGCCAAATAATCATAGGCATCAAATTGATCAATTTCGTGAATTATAAATTGTAATTAATAACGAATTATGTCACAACCAAACGGTAAATCCGACATAGATTTATGCAACTTTTCATTAACTTTATAAAGCGTTCTAAAACAGTTCATCACCGGAAACACGCATAAAAAGGCCGTTTCAAATTTAAAAAACATTAGCATTAATGATTTTTTTTTTTACCATACATCTGGTCACCACGGTCAATAATAATACCGCGTGCCGGTCACCAAATAATTCGTACCTATACACGATCGCAATGATGAAACTACAACGTCATAGTTTTTCTGGGGGATTTTTTTATTATTTCAGGGGCCCCGAGTCACAGCCCTCGGCATAGGCTCCTCCCTTAATCCGGCTTTCCGTGCACAGGTGACGTTCAAGCCTCCCGGGGGCGACTCGACGCCCAGGCAGGACCGTTCCGACGATGCCGACGAGGAGATCGGGTCGGGAAGCGAAGAAAACGGCCACGAGAGCAACGACGGCGGCAGTGTCGGCACGCCGAGAACGGCCGGCGGCAGCAGCGACAGTCACGGGACCGCCGCCACCACCGTCTTCCGGCGTCGCGTCTATGCGGCAAAGCTCAACGTGCACGTCGGCCGGTCCGTGCTCCGGCTGATGTACGTGATCGGGTTCGTCGTCCGATCGGCGGACGCCGCGCTCTCCGATTCATTGGACGTCACCGGCGTGTAATGTTTTGCACTGGCTGTGACGTGCACGGGGCTTTGTTTTGGGGAGGTTCGAATTTTTCAAAATCGTCGTTACGATAAACGATCACGTGTATGCGATGAAAAACCGTCATCTTTCCAGAAATCATTACTTACCAAATATTAAAAACTTGTCCTTGAAAATCAATATTTTAATGTAATATATAATATTCTTACATATGTACATATTATTGTATTTTTTTTTCTACATATTAGATATTCCTACGTAGTACGTGTGAAAATTGCAAATAATAATAACAAAAACTTATAATCCATACCAGTCAACCAACTTTAATGTGTACAGTGTACCGATTGTTCTTTATTAAGGATTCATTGTCGGTGTCGCTTACGACGTGTACTGGTGCTGTGTACTGGCTAGAGCGTGCACGAGGCTTTGGTTTGAGGAAGTGCAAATTTTTCAAAAGCGTCGTGAAAATTAACAATCAAATAATTATAGCAAAAACTATACCAGTCTACTTTTACGTGAACGGTGTACCATGTGTAGGTACACTAAAAGAAATTATAAACAAGTAACACTTAACAGTATACAAGATATACCGACTGCATGAAAACAATATTTAACTCTATGCGAATATAAATTTTTGATTGTAAGAAAAATAAATCATAATTTTCATTGTAAGTCACTCGGTCAAAAAATTAAATAGTTTCTGAGAAAAATAGGTATAGATACTGATGTATTTTTTTAAATTGTATGCGTACCTAACACTAACACGGAGTTAGGTAGGTACGTTATAATTATTTTGTGGTTGTTAAAGCAGGCATTTAGTATTAAAAGATCTAATGACAATTGGATCCTTAATTCTAAACTTCTATAAACGATTAAAATTCTGACATAATTTGACAAATTTTTAAATCATCGTCTTATCATAGAAACTGATATCATTATTATGCCCTACTATCAAAACTTCTTATCATATTATAATCAAGTATATTTCAACTTCTCATATAGTTTTTAGTAACTTGTTTTTCGTAGTTAGAACTTTTAAAAGTTAAATTTCCGAATTTTTTATCTAAACAAAAACATCACATCACCGAGCAACAAGTTAGCTTTCTTCAATATGACTTTTGGTTTGTTACGTTACAGCTTGTACACAAAACTTAAATTGCCCATTAATTGCCGACACAGTTTTAAATTCGATATTCCTTGTTATATCTCGAGAAAACCATTATTTAACGAAACCATACGATGGACGAGTACAAAAATCACAACAAAACAAACGAAACAATTGTTCTCAAAGTCTAAGGTTCTTAGATTGTATGCACTTGCTAAGCCAGAAAAAAATAGACTAATATGCAAGTGAAAGTCCACAATCTCCAGTTGGTTTCATTGAGCTAATAGTTCTTATTTTATTTCAGGTGCTGTATGTTTTTTATTAGTATCTAGTGCTGTTACGATGGCGATCCCATTCTCATTTGGACGGATCGTTGATATAATTTATAAGTCTGACATTACAGAAGCACAAGCTAAATTGGTAACGATATGTTCCATTTTACTTCCAGTATTTATAATTGGTGCAGCTTGTAACTTTGGACGTATATACTTAATGAATACATCTGGTAGCTATATTGAATAATATTGATACTTTTATATTATCTAAGACTAAATTTGTGGACAATTTCTCGATCTGGTTATTGCAAATTAACTAGTGATTAGTATTTTTTTCATATTCAAAATGTCAATTTTTTTAAATTTAAATGTATATAAATTAATTATTAAAAACCACAGAGCACTATTATATATTATATAATACACATGTTAGCTGTGTATAATAATCACAGTATTCATTTTAATATTAAAACATATTTTCTTAAACTTTAAGCCACTATGAGTAATAATTTTATTGAAGGATATAAAGTAATAAAGTATAATAATATTTTTTTTTCAAATATTAACACGTTGACTGCCATGTGTACATTTTTTTGTACACGGCCAACTTGTTGTTTATTTGCAGGTATATTTTTGTTTGTTTGTCAAAATGTAAGATTGATGAAATTAAATTTCAATTATTTTAAGAACTAGTCGTGCTACGTGTACGCTAAAAATATAAAAATGGTCGTGGGAGCTATGAGATTCATATTACTATTTAAAATCAACATAACAGTGTCATTTTTTTGCACACAACGATAGTAACTTCAAAAAAGGTCGTGTACAAAATAATGTACACGAAAGCAAGAATGGCAATTTCTAGTGTGTACATAAAAATGTACACGTGGCCGCCTATGTAATGCATTGAAAAAGTGCGTGGCAGTTAACGTGTTAAAAATTTTAATATATAAATAATTTCATTACATGTAAAACTTAATTATGTTTTTTTATCATTTGTATTGTATATTTAAACTATGTATTATATACAGGTACCTGACTCCCGCTATATCAATTATATATGATATGATAATGCAATAAAATTGCATTCTAAATTATCGCTATAACAAAAACACTCGAAATAATAGGACATAAATTTATCCTCACCATAAAAAAGAAAATTGTATTTTTCATACTTGAAAATCGTAAAATTTTCCAATATGATACATTTACTTTTGTTTAGAATAACATATAAAATAAATATCTGATGATTGACCTCAACCAATTTTGTGTAGTTTCTAATAATCTGAAACTGTTTATAGCTCATTCTCTGCAATTATAACTACTGTTCCTACATATATTATGAATATTGTTCGTTGTTAACAAAATTCACACTTCTATCAAAATTTCAAAATAGTAAAATAACTGATCAGTAATTTAATTTACCACTGGTTATAAGTATAACACTAGCCTAATCACAAAAAAAAATCTTAAAACTTTCATTGAAATTATTGACTAATTTTTAATAAAAATCTTGTAGACCAACTCTTAATTTAATAAAATTGTGCCTTATTTGTGTTAAATGTTGTACTTAGAAAAATTAAAAGATAGTATATGTACGTATTTCATAGTTTTTTTTTTCCTTATTTTCAGTTTATTTAATAATTTTAAATACATTTATCTCTATGTTATATTATATACATTAACTAATAAATCTAATTTAGTCTATTATTTTTGTTTTGTATGTCATCATTACTATTTTATTTCATTTATCAGGTTATAAAATTACAAAAAGGCTTCGAGAATTATTGTTTAAATCTCTCTTGTCTCAAGAAACAGCATATTTTGACCGTCATAAAACTGGAGAACTTATTAATCGATTATCATCTGATTGCTTGCTGGTGAGCCAAACTATTACTACAAATATTTCTGATGGTTTACGTTCTACAATAATGGTTATCAGTGGTGTTTCTTTTATGGTAATTATAGTGTTAATTTTACAAATGTTTTAAAAATATATTTTACTCATATTAGTTTGTATTTAGTTTCTTGTATCCACAAAATTAGCTTTGATTGGCTTATCCATTGTACCTCCAATTGCTGCTCTTGCTGTTGTTTATGGGCGATTTGTACGAAATATAACAAGATCTGTCCAGGTATTTATATATTAAGAAGTAATCATAGATGTACGTAACATTTTTAGTTTCTTCTTATTCAATAAAGAGTAAAAATTAATTAGATTAAATCAGTTTTCTATGCTTATCAATTATGAATATTAATTTATAATGTAATTCAGTTGATTCCCTATAAAGTCATCAGTGGCGCAACTACGGGGGTGCTAGGGGGTGCTTAAGCACCCCCAACTCTATTTTAAGCACCCCCAAGTCCAATGTCTTTATAATTTAAAATATCTATAGTTTTAAGTTTTAACAATGTTATTTTATTTTTTAAGATATCTGAACTAAGTAAAAAAAATGAAGAAATGAAAACAGCGTTCAACAGCGATCACGATTAATGATAGTGGTATCTTTAATCGTGACAGCGATTCGGGGATTGTAATAAATAATAACTAATAAGTGATAATACCGGGTTTTCCTCGTTCACCAGCTTGCTAGTTGTTTATTGTTTGTTTCAAATTTGAAAATGTTCGTTATTTAATTCAGTGCAGTTATTAAAATTTAAATTTGTTATATACCTAATAATAACAACAATATAACGGTTTACCTTTTTAGCACCCCCAAGATTTGAACTCTAGTTGCGCCACTGAAAGTCATACATTTATTTTACTTTCAACTTTTAATTTCGTACTAAATAAATAAATATTCACCTAATTTTGACAATAGTTGACGAATAAAATTATGTGAACATTTAAATTGAATAAATTATTTAATAATAGTTATTATCTATTAACTATTGTATGTATAATAGTACTTGTGTGAAATGCCATTAATCATAATATATCCTTTTCTTTTGATAACCTTGAATAGTTAGTTAAGAAATAATATATGTAAATATATACACAGTATGTTAATTAATTGGAAATTCAGTAGCTCTAACTTGAAATATAATGCAGATATTGTAGTGTAGTTTCTTGAATTTGATGTATGACTAATAGATTTGATTTTTGAGATGGCATTAAAAAATAAATTGATAAAAACAATAATGATTTAAAATTTTTTTGATGAAGAAAAATATTTTGTTTTTTTTTTTTTTTTTATTGTTATTAGATATTTTTTAAAGTTACTTATCAATAAAATAAGAAGACCAGAGTTTCTAAAATCTGTTGAATTTTGAATTAATGTGAGCATTTAAAAAAAATAGGAATGTGTACAGTTTCCACACTTTCTATTTGATAGCTTATGCCATCTAATGAGTAATAGACACTGCCTATTTAAATTGTAACTTATATTTATATTTTTATTTTTTTTTTTTTTTTTTTAATATTGTATAATTAGCAGCTTAGGTTAGCAAAAGGTTAGGTCTTTTGACAAATTTTAAAAATAAATAAAAAATTAAAATACAATGTGTATGAGTTGTGTAATAATGTATTCTTTATTGCATATTGGATTGCATTAACTATTTATTAAAAAGTAATTATTCAAAATTGCTTTGTGATTAAAAAAAAATTTAAGTCTTCATTAATGTTTTTGTTTTTTCTTACCATGACAAAAGAGAAGCTATTAAGTCATATATTACATTGAAAAAAACAGCACTAAAATTTGTACATTATGTTTCAAATTAGAACTATTAAATTTAAAATTAATTAACATTCTGTATAAATATATATATTCAATATAGTATTGATTTAATTTTTATCTAATTTAGTTTCACTAATTGATATTTTTAGTTTATATCTTTTATATCTTAAACAAGAAAAATATTAATAGAACAACACCATAACTTCATAATATATATTTTTTTTTTAAATAAAATAAAAATATTTGTAATTTAAATATTTAAAAATAATAAAATGCATACTTAAATTAATATCTTAATTGTTTCCTAATTTCTCCAAATATTGTCTTTTTATTAGATTTTGTCTTAAATTTAATCAAAGGAGAATAAACACAGTGCAATATTAATTTTATGAGATTATCAAATTGATATTAAAATATATTATCTGCCATAATTTAATGTTCTTGTAAGACATATTTTATATGTGATCCATATAATGAGTATGTATCAATATTATAAATATTTCTTTTAAGAATTTAAAAATATACTCATTATTTTTTCAAAATATTTGTGGTAATTTTGAATATATAAAAATTATGAGGTTACAAAATTTTAGGATTCATTAGCTGCTTCAAATCAAGTCGCCGAAGAGAAAATATCTAATATCCGAACAGTAAAATCATTCAGCCAAGAAAAAAAAGAAATGTTATATTATGGTGAAAAAATGAAAGAAGTATTAAAATTATCGGTTAAAGAGTCACTCATGAGAGCATTATTTTTTGCTATGGTGAGTTAAAATAATTTTGGTTAACATCCATTTAACTTAAACAAATTATTCATGTAATTAGCACTATCATATTAAATTTATTGCTTGTTAGACAGGATTTTCCGGAAACTTCATAATTATATCAGTGCTGTACAGTGGTGGATTGCTAGTCAGTGAGCAAGCAATTAGTGTTGGCGAACTGAGTTCATTTTTATTATACGCTGCTTATACAGGAGTATCAATCAGTGGTCTTTCTACATTCTATTCCGATATTAATAGAGGTTTAGGTGCATCATCTAGAATATGGGAAATCATTGATCGTAAACCGTCTATTCCTATTTCTGGTATTTATTTAAAATTGATTGAACTATAAAATATATTTTCAATGTGTGAAAAATGAATTTTATAGGTGGACTAACGCCATTGACAATTCCTAAAGGTGATATAAGCTTTCGAAACGTTGTGTTCAGTTATGCTAATCGATCAAATGCACCTATTCTGAATGGTTTGAACTTGGACATACCCAGTGGTAAAATTTATGCAATAGTTGGTCATAGTGGTAGTGGTAAAAGTACACTGGGTCATTTATTATTACGGCTTTATGATCCCCAAAGTGGTCAAATATGTTTAGACGAAACAGATATAAAAGAGTATGATCCAATTTGGTTGCATGGTCATATTGGAGTTGTTAGTCAAGTAAGCATCAACAATTTAACAATTTTTTTCATAATTATTGATTTTATTATAGTAATTATAACTTAACTATTATGCATTTTATATTTTGTATAATATTATTTACAGGAACCAGTTTTATTTTCTGGGACTGTTAGAGAAAATATTGCTTATGGCTGTGAAAATGTTACAGAAAATGACATTATTAATGCTGCAAAAGAAGCAAATGCTTATGATTTTATTGTGCGACAATTCCCTGATGGATTTGAAACAGTTGTTGGAGAACGTGGTGTTCTTTTATCTGGTGGCCAAAAACAGAGAATAGCTATTTCTAGGGCATTATTAAAAAATCCTAAAATTTTATTATTAGATGAAGCTACTAGGTAATAAATAATATCACTGTATGGCTGTCATTATTTCATATTATTTATTTGATTAATAATTCAGTGCACTGGATGCGGAGAGTGAAAAACTTATTCAAGAAGCATTGCAGAGAGTTTCAAAAGGAAGAACAGTGTTAACTATTGCACACAGATTATCAACTATTAAAAACGCAGGTGCATATTTTACTAAATGCATGATAACCTTAAGTTTAATTTTTAATTTGTCCGATTCATCTAAAATGGTAGCTGTCTTTAAATTTGAAAAAAATATTATTTAAAATGCTGATTTTATGGGAAAAATGTTCTCTTACTTAATTCATAATTTCTTTGTGTGTTCTCTTGTTAACTTCTCAATGTGTTTTTTTCTATATATTATGATGAATATACATTTGAATTTCTAGTAGCCTAAACAATACATATACAATCTTAAAATTGTGAGTAAAGTGCAGGAAATATTCAAAAATAATCTTTTACTAGATGCATTTTTTATAATTTAGCTCAGGCTTGAATATCAAACAGGTATGACATATATATAAAAAAAAAAAAAAATGATGATTTTTAAATCAATTAATAAATTATTTTGTCACTTTACTTAGAATATATTTATATAAAATAAAGAAACATATTTTTATAAAGCTTTTTGAGTTTAACTGGTTTAGGGTAAACTATGTGTCATGGTTTTAGTGTTTTATTCAGTAAAAATTGTTTTAGGAAAGGAATAAATGTGCTATTAATATTTCCGAACACAGCGAAAAAAATGTTTTGACTTTTTAATAGGATCTTGTCACTGTTACCTACCGATGTAAAAAAGTGTATAGACAAATTATTTTATCAATGCATTACTGGCAAAAGTACACTTTCGCAGTAAAATAAACATTTTTAACCTCTAATTTTTTAAATCAACAATTTTCATTGATCAAAACAAATTGGACAAATTTAACTTAATACATTTGTAATTTAATCCATTTAAAATACATTTCTATAGTTAATCAATTTTTTTTATTTAAAATCTTTTTAACATTTTTATTTTAGACAAATTGGCTGTACTTTATAATGGAAAAATTGCTGAATTGGATTCGTATGATAACTTGATGAATATAGAAAATGGTTTATTTAGAAAACTCAACAAAAATCAATTGTTAACAAGTTAATAATGAATAAATGATTCATATTAAACCAATTTATTCAGGTATAAGGTGTGTTATGCTTAGATATTTAATTGTTATTGTTGTAAACTATTATATTCTATATGTTTGTATATATAAATAAATAATTTATTTCAAATGTTTTTACACATAAATTATTATGCAATGAAAAGAGTATTACTTAAAACAGTTGTCTCTAATGAATATCTACATTTCTATATGGACAATTTTGTATTCTATAATTTTTTGTCAGGATGACTAAATGTTCAAATGCAGAAAACTTTGACGCCATATATTTTTTATTTTACTTAAGTTTTTATAAGTATGAATTTAATAAATACAGAAAATAATGATATTAGTGTTTAAGAAACCAATATTTTTGTCCAGGAAGAGAGGTCAAAAGTCAATGGTTACTGACAAAACTTATGTTACGTACTATATGCATACTACCGTTTCTGACACCAGCTCAAAATTATGGTGAATAACTACAGCTTAGGACATCTAAAACCAAATAAATTTTTTTTTTAAATATATCTTATCTATTATAATTATAAGGTAATAAGGTTAATTAACTTAGAAAAATCAAACAAGACAAATAAATATTCCTGAAATTCTTACCTATGAAGAATAGAATCTGACATACTCAGAGCCGGATTAAAGAGGGGGGTAGAGGGGGCATCTGCCCCTGAGCGCAAAGTTTTGAGATAATGTAGGCACCATTTAGAGCAGGGGTCCTCACTAGGATTTCTGAGGGAGTCAAATAGTTCATATCAAATTATCCTCAGGGCCACAAGTACAAATTGTACAGTTTAGTCAGGGCCTAAACCTAAACGGTATAGGTTAATAATTATAAAATATATTTTTCTTATTGTTATAATACACTATGAAGTGGCGTTAAATAACTTACAAACAATATGATTATAACATAAGTTTATTACATCAAAAAAATTAACTTTTTTACAAATAAAAAAGTAGGGAAATGTCTTTTACTTAATTTCATGAATAGGCCTACTTGAATTTATTAATTCGTTGAAGTCGAAGGGCGAAATCTTTCACAACTCTCTAATTTCGCATCTATATTAGCAGGTTGGGAAGAAACTGAAATTCTCAAAATTTTGTCAACGTTCTCACTTGTTAACCTGGATTCTGTACTTGTTTTTTATGAACTTCAGCTTACTGAATGTAGATTCACAGACATACGTAGATTGACATTTAAACGTAATTAACATTTAATAAATACCAAATTATAGTAAAACAATTTTATGTTTATAAAAAAATAGTTCTTAATTTTAGGTAGGTTTGCAAAATATCTTAATCAGACACTGACATACTCAATAGACTTATAAATAGTAACATCTGGCTCATTGTTATCTAATGACTAAAGAAGAAAAATCTTAATGAGAAACATGAAATGTTACTATAACCATCAAATATACAGTCTTACAGAAAATATTCAGCGAGCTTAACTCAATACTACGCAGAATCTTCACTGTCACTGACTTAAAAACAGAAAAAAATTTACATTTTTGTTTAAAATCATTACTTTTAAAAATTATATTGAATAGTATATTATATTTTTGTTAAATATATTAACATAAATCTATCAATGTAAAAATCTTGTTATTATCAATTATCATTTATTATATTATATCACTATAACTTCATGTTATGCCAACGATAAAGTACTTAGTTGAGATATTTAAGATAAAAAAAAAAAGAAGTATATTAACTCCTAAGAATGTGTACTGTTTTTGAATGTTAACAGTTACCAGTGAGTGTTGAAGTACACCTAGTGATGTACAGTGGGTAAGTAACTGATGGATAAAAAATTATTTTGGGTAAATATTTGGGTGAATATTTATGACTAGAGGTCGGATTTATATTCTCTTAAAATCCTTAAAATATGATGTTTTTATGTCACATAAAATAGGCAATATATTCTCTTAATATTCTTTTAAAATACCAAATATATAATATTTATGTCCTAAATTATGCAAAATATCCTCTAAATATTAAAAAAAAAAAATCGGTTTAAATTTATTTCTTATTCATTTGATTTTAAATATATTTAATTTAATTAATTTTACAATAACATTTAATAACTATATATTGTTCAATGTGTTCCGGTGTAATTTTAGTATACGCCGGTTTGTATGAATGTTTTTGTACATGCTAAAGGACCGTTCGACCGATGTCACTGGAGAATATTGCAATTTGGCTACCACAGTCGGTGAATAATTTTCCGGAAGTGTACCTGGAGATTAATTTTTATTAAAACCCAGATATTAATCATTTAGTGAACATTTTATTTATCAAAGTGCTGATATACGTGAAATATGTTCATTATATGGCGATATGACAATAATATTCTCAAATATTCTATAACGTGTTAAATATTCTCTAACCCCTAAAATATGCTTTTTTATGTAAAATAAATTTTTTCCTATGGATTCTGTGTTTCATGAATCGTAAAGATTTCTCACTCCCGTTTAACCGCATAAACTAAAAACAAATATGTAAAATCATATAAATCCGACCTCTACTTATGACATAAATACCTTTCCAGAATCGAGTTTTTATTTTATTATTTTAAGTCACACTGCTTATAAGTTGTTTTTATTTTAAATATATTAAAGCTTCAACTACATAAGGTTTTAGTCTAACTTATCATAATATTTAACTACAAATTACAAGGAACATTGTTTTAGTAACATGATACTGGTTGAAAGTTTTACAATTTATAGATTAATTTATAAAATATTTGTTAATTTTCTTTATTTTTTTCATTAGAGACTTGTTATATAGTAAGTAGGTAATTGGAAATTCGACCGAATTTTATAATTTTATGTTTATGTCTTGTGCTTTTATTCAATGAAGCAACTGTAAAATACTGTTAATTTTTTCAGTTTAAACATTGAAAATAAAAATAAAAATTTAATTTAAAATAAATTCCCATAATGCCAGGTATTTATTTTAAATACCAAGTAAATACCCTGTTTATTTACCTAACAAATATGTACATCATTATTTTCGGCAAATGACTGAGAATATATATATATTAGCAAAAATGGTCTACTAATGTGAATAGTCTTTTCAGTTGAATTGAATTCACTTAAAGGATTTCGGTTAGAAAATTAATTAACGATAACAATTTAGTATTAGTTATTTACAAAATGCATTCAATCAATTGTAAATGATGAGATTCTTGAATTAAATTTTCGATTGAAATATAACATAAAATAATTTAAAAAATGCAAGTACCTACTGCAAAAAGTTGAGATAAAATAATGATTTATATTAAATGCAATCAAAAGTTACACATTATGCGGAGAAATAAAATTAATTATAAATCATACAGTTTATAAAAAAATACTAAACTAGTTAATTTGGATTAACACGACACCTGGTTGATCTCTGCGAGGGTGGTCGGTCGAAAAATGTTGCGTGTTGTTGGAATGGAGCACAGCCCGACACAATACAACACAATACAGTAGGTATATAAGTTTGTAAATATTTTTTTCGCCTGATGAAAACTAACAAAAAACACATGGCGAATCGGCTAACGAGCATAAGTTGCTGCCGCGCGAGGGAATTTCACAATAATTAAAAAGAAATGATGCACACTGGAATTGATTTTGCACAAAGGTGCGCCTGGACCGTGGTCGTGATTGTCGTGTTCGAACAGTGGTCGCAGGCAAGATGGTGTTGGTGGGTCGTCAGTTCCTTCTCGTTCAGCGATCATCGGAAAAATCGCCGTGTTGCGCCGTGTAGGTCGCGTCCGCCGGTGGTCGGTGCGTAGTGATACTGGTTCCGCCGGTTCCGGCAACTTTCCCCCCTCTGCCCGATAAACGAGGTAGGTGAGGTGTTGCCGGTACGGTACTGTCACCACCCGGGTTGTGGCTGGGTAGAAAGCTAACGCGGACCGCGGTCCGCGGTGTCGGTGTATCAGTGTATGTAATAATACCTACGACGCCGTGGTAGTGTGGTACCGTGTCAGGATCAAGATGTTTGATGACTGTTAGTGATAATTATTTAACAGCATTTAAAGTAGTGAAACGTGAACAGATCAATAAAGCTGTGCTGATGCAATTATAAAACAAAGTACCTACACCATAAAAAAAGTGTAGCTGCATAATTTTTTTGTACATATTGTGATGTATTATGTAAATTACACAAAATTACATGATTTCAATTCAATATTCTAGCTTATAAAATTGTAAATATTTTTTATCATAATTAAATAATTCAACCAAACTTATAATTTTAGTAAGTCAGCATTCATCAAAATAATTATTTAATCGTTTACATTTTCTACTCAGTAAATTTATTTATGAGCAGACAGGTACCTATTTATATAGGTAACTACTTTACGGATGTTTAATTTTTAACTTCTTTTTTTCTCCGTCATCAAC
Organism: Therioaphis trifolii; assembly: GCA_027580255.1. Lineage (NCBI taxonomy): Eukaryota > Metazoa > Arthropoda > Insecta > Hemiptera > Aphididae > Therioaphis > Therioaphis trifolii. Next base: position 23,149,760 of record CM050404.1, read on the forward strand.
CTTGCTTTTTGTTTTCCTTACAGTATTAAAATTAAAAATATGTATTATAAATTCTACTGCGAAGTTAGAGTTTTTCTTGTTAGATATATTTTATAGTTTTATACATACCTACCTCAGACCTATTAAATCGGCATAAATATGAATCATGTTTATGTTTTTAGTTAATTTTCAACAAATGAGTGTTTTTATACATATTATTTTTACTATAATAAAATGAAATGAACATAACTTTGATCATTAACCACTACAATCCAATAAGTATTCTGTATTTACATATTTAATAAAATACAATACTTCCTACCAATGCTTCAATAAAAATTTAAACTTTTGGTACCTACCAATTAAGTGTCTTGTAGTATCGATTTAAATTTTGAACAGAATAAGCACTAGTAAAAAAAAAAAAAGCCCAATCAAACATTTTGTAGAGGCATTGAAAAATGTAGTTATATTGTATATAGAGGTATGATGCATAATTAATATTGTACATCACTATAGTGAAAAAGGTTTGTTGTATTTTAACTTTTCAACATTAGCGCAATAATGGAAGATGTATAAGTTAGCTTTCAAATTTTCAATTAACATCGAGATTTGGATGGGCTTGAGTTTTGGCTATTTAATTAAACATTGGTAAAATAGTCGAAAACTAAATCAAATTTCAATAACAATATAAATTAATATACAAATTTACTTAATATTAATAATTGTGTAGGTACCTACTACATATTTTAAAAAGTTAGGTAGGTACCCGTCTACAGTCAACAATAAGTCTGTAAATACAACGTTGTATCGACATTTGAATTATAACAATTTTAAATGAATGAGTATTGAGTAGGTACCTAGGTAGGTACTTGGAATGTATTTTGATACATTAAATGCAGTTTCTAAGTAGGCATAGCTGGTATAAGGGTCTTTATTCATTATAATTATCTTAGACTTGACTATAATTGAAGTATATGCACACCTATGAGAATACTATAATAAACACCAATCTCTGTGTACAGTGGTTTAGATTTCTTATGTTCTAAATAAACTATATCATTGGTTTTCGAAATTTCGCGTCTCTTATGTACCTGCATATTATTCTTTAATATTTACAACAATTAGAGTCGGCGTTTTATTTAAAGCTAATTGTATTATGTACCTACCCATCACCAATTGGTTATTTTTTGTAGGTATATGCTTTTTTAGGTAATGTGATATCTAAATAAATTATATTAATTATGCGCACCTAGGTAGTTAGCAACGGTTGGATATGTAGATACTATCTAAACTTATATTCAAAACTTATTTGGTAATCCGATGCTCTTAAATTTCACATCGCAAATGAACCGTAAACTATTTTTATTTTTTATTTATTTAATTTTGGTTTCATACAATGAAATACTGAGCCCCACTGAGAAGACTCGTGTGGGGGCTCAAAAAAGACTATAGCCTATAGGGAAGCCTAAGCACTAGTATAGTACCCTATCCTTAGTGATTTTAACGAAAGTATGCAAACAATCCTTCCGTTTCGTTGGATTTCGTAATAATCTTTTGATTTGAAACGCGCTTGCGGGCAATATATGATATAGATATTTTTCCTTGATATACGTATGTATATCAAATACGTATCTTGTATGTCGGAATCTAAGATGTTTTGATTACAGCAAATGAACAGTCGTTATTCGTCATTCGTTTTAATTCACGTTAAATTTAAGTCGGGATAAACAGTGAAACCTCTCTTAACGGACACCTCTAATTTCTAAATAGCGGACGTTGATTTTGTAACGACAATTCAAATCACACCTAATTACTCCCTGTAAATAGTGGACACCTCCGAATACGGGTCAGAATTTCAGAGATCGAGAGTGTCCGGTATGTAGAGGTTTCACCGTATTTAAAAGTTATACATATAGTTATACTATATTTAATAATATCAATTCAATTTATATTATTTTATGGTTTCATTGTGATATGATATTGACCCTCCGGCAACACCTCAATTAAAAATAATATCATAGATAGAGGACAGCTCTGAATAATGGACAAAATTCCTGTGAAAGGAGCTTTTCGGTGATGCGACGCATAAAATCTTGGACGCGTACCTACCTCAATGGATCAAGAATCAGGATAGCCTATCACAATTATATGTTATACGTATCGAAAGTGATATAACCCTTGATAAAGAAGTAATATGAAGTAAAATCGTGAAACCAACAGGACAATGCCGTTTCAATTTTATAGTCGAAACTCGACATTGTTTTATTAGCTGTAAAATATCGATGAGTAAATTTTGTGTTTTTTTACAAAGTTTCGTTATATGCATAAACGTGTCATTTCATCGCATTTAGAAATATTTAATGTGACGAATACGAAATGTTAAGTGATGGCAACACTACTGTTAATAGCTGATACCAATGATCATCTTCTGTTTTTTTTTCAATATTAAAGTACCAACCGTTTTATAAAGTTTTTTTGTGCAGTTGATAATTTGTATTTGAGATGAAAACGCAGGTGGGTTCGTTTGATCATAATGGTAGAACATTTACGGCAATTTATAATGTAAATCGTTAGTACCCACAGATCAATAAATACCTATTTTTTTTTTTACAGATCGTTAATTTGTTATTGATCAGTTTCAAAGGCAATTTTTCCTGGCTGTAAACCTTTACTTTTGTAATTGACTCGGGCCGGGCGGTGAGTCATCCGTGGTGGATATTACTCAATAAGTTCGTGGCATGATTACGACAACTGGTCCCGCCAAATACTTCCATATTCAACCGAACGACGTATTCCGGTCAATGACTAAGATCATTGACGTCACGAACAACTACATCAAAGTCGTCCGTGACGTCAATAATTGTTATTCTCGTATCTTTTATCATCGAAATACACGTCTATTATCATTTATCAGTGCACTAGTGTCTGAGTCATGGTCTCATGGACCTCTCTTAATCTGTATAAGTATTAAGCGTAACGTATTACGTGAAATAGTGCACCGCAACTCTCGGTCGAGTCTCGTTAGTCTCTGCATCGCATTCGATCTCAAGTCATCGTATCAAGTATCCCATTCGAATTTTCGTTCGAACTTTGTTTTCACTGAACACACACACACACACTATGGCTCAGGTTCCGTTCTTCAACCCGGTTAGTATATTTCTTACTTGTCAGACTGTACCAATATGTGCTTTATTCGATTCTAGTTGTGCTCTTCAATGTGTTTAGGCCATGCCGTTTATCGGCCCAATACAAAACGGTTTGAAACAAGGTACTCTGATCAACATCCAGGGAACTTCGTTCCCATCGTCAAACAGGTAAATATTTTCATACCATCGATGCCGAAAATTCTCGTCTTCAGAGTATTTATTTGTCTTTGTTAGGGTCTGTGTAAACTTGCAGATTGGACCTAACGTCGCTCCTCGAGACTCTGTTGCCCTGCATGTTGCTTTAGACTTCAACCGTAATGTAATTGTCAGAAACAGTATTCAAGGACAAAGTTGGGGCGTAGAAGAAACTCATGGTCCGCCAGTGGCTTTGGTACGAGGCCAGCCGTTCAAATTGGATATTCTATGTGATGCATATGAATATAGAGTGAGTATTTGATTATTTACCGTTGATTGATCAAACACATGACAAATATAGTAGTTAGAAAACATATAGTGTTCAGATAACTCTGACTAACATACGTACTCGTATGGTGTTCTAAAGCCAGTGAGTCCTGTATTGTTCCTCTCTTATCCTTAAATATTATATATTATATTATGTTTTTTACTTCAGCATATTGGTTTCATTGATTTAAATAATAATTTTTATATATAGATGTTTAAAATGTTGCATTAACACTTTACAATGATACTAAACTTGTTATATTGTTACTAGATTGCATTTAATGGAATGCATTACACAGAAATGAAACACAGAATACCCTTTCAAAGTGTATTCTATATAGCTATTGATGGAGATGCACAGTTGCACAGTGTACAAATAAATGGCAGTGGTAATGCGCCATTCGGCGGTCCAACAATGCCAATGCCTGGTTATATGCCTACTCCTGGACAGATACCTATGCCTGGACAAATGCCGATGCCCGGACAGATGCCTATGCCTGGAAGCCATGCACCTGGATACATGTCAGCAGGATCCATGCCTGGAGTTCCTCCCGGGCCTGCTCCATCGTATGGTTCTGGATATAATGCTTATCCTGGCCAAACTCATAATTCGCCTTACTTACAGGTATATCATTATAATAAATTATATAAGGATTAATCATTAAATTTAACGTTGAAAATTATTTATGCTTTTCAATATTTCATTAGACAGGTATATTATTCTACTATTTTTTTTATAATTTTCTATTTATTTTAAATGATTAGTGTTAAATTTATTTCAAATCACTCTTATGAATCAATTTAATCTTGTATATTTATTGTGCAATAAACACTTAATTGTACACATTTTTACCTAATTTCATAATATGTTTTTAAAAATTTTGTAATTTTTCTTAAATGCTTTTTAGTTGTATTATTGAAATTTATAAATATTTTATCATAAATATCATAGATATTATTATTTTTAATTGTAATGTTAATATTACAGAGACAATTTCCTATTATTTTGGTATATCACTGATTTTAGTTAATTTTTCAAATCATCAATATGTAAAAATTTAGTACATCAATTTAGTAACATCTTTGACAATGGTCAACATTATTTTTTTTTATCACTGACATTGGACATGAAATGTATTTTATATACATAATTGGTACCATTAATTTTCCAATATTTCTGAACTCTGCCTGATTACTTTCTATTTATACAATCATACCTAGTATTTTTTAGATGTGACTTACCTGTATGTTTTATAATCAAATATAGTGCAACGCATTCATAGTTTCCATAGGAAATTTTAAACAGTAATATATTTAAAATGATTTTTACATGATAAAATAAACAGTTTTATTATTTTACTCCTTGTTTTATATTTATGTTTATAATCAAAACACAATGTATGCGAGTATTTTTAATAAAATCAAAATATGTTATAAAATAGTTAATGTATTTATTTTAATTTTAGAAACATAAGAGTACACCAGTTAAAGATGCTTTAAATCAAGGAATGGCTAATTATATGATGACTGGACACATTAGCCCTGTAAGTAGTATCAATTTATTTAAATTTAATATAATATTTTGAACACTAAACATTTAATCACAGTATAATCTCAGTAATCCAGCCATGAAATAAACCTGTATGTCATGTAATCTGACAATTTTTTTCCTTAAAACTATTTTTGTTAACTATAAAACTCATAAATAAATGTTCTATTTCTTATTAAACTGATATTTCATTTTTATTCAGTTATAATTTTCTTAAATTTATTCCATCAAAGGTTTAATAAATGTAACACTGTATTATATTAACATGTGTTAATATATGTTTAATGTTTTCATTAGATAATAGTAGATTTTGCAATAAAAATGTTTTAATTCAAATTTCCCTTACCCCAGCAGTTTTGTTAATCAATCTCTCTTTTGATTTTACATCTGCCGGATTACCTAGGTTGCAATAGAATACAATTATTATAATTATCCAATACAATTATTTTTGTTGATTTCTTTGTTTGTCATATGTATGAGTTATTAGATATTAAGTTTTATCACACTATAGTGGATTTAATTAGAAAAATCAATATAAACATAGTTGGACAATATCAACTATGAATAGAAATAATTTTAATACTATTTGTGCATATGTATTAAATACTAATAGTAATAACTAGAGCATTATTTATAAATGTATAGTGCAATAGTGAGTTTGATGTTAAGAAATAAGTTATAAATAATACAAACATGTTTCATTGTAAAGTAAAAATCTCTGATGTTTGATTTATTATAATTTTGATATTTCAATTCAAATATCAGTTCAATCAATTTAATGTTTATATAGAATGTATAATTTTGATTTTTGTATCTTAAAAAATATAGCGTTTCTGTTTTTCATACAAGGCTGACACATTTGACAAATGAAATATTAATTTATTATATACTCTGAATGATTAATTAAGTTATGTAATTTTCATTATTTAGCGAAAGGCCGCAAAAGCTCAAAGAAAACAAGCAAAAAAAGCCCTAAAATACGGTATTCCTGTGGCCGGAGTTGCTGGAGCTGGAGTTGGAATGTATGCCATGCACAAAGCACATAAGCATAAAGGTTATAAACACAAGAAGGGATCAAAATCTTCAAGTAGTAGTAGTAGTAGTAGCAGCAGTAGCAGCAGCAGTGATTGAACATAAACTGATTGCTTGTCGATCTTATTGTTTTAGTATTAAGTTTAAACCAAATATTGCCTTAACACTCAAAGTATTATTTTTGTATAATAAGGGTTAAGATAATTAAATATTTATATTCTTTTATGTATATTACGTCAATGGTGTTAGCCAAATTAATTCTAATTATCCATTGATTTCTACTTATTAAATATAATATTTGCTTCCGCACTGAGTAGCTTAACCCATTTGTGTATTTTTATATTGTAATACTATTTTTATTTTTCATTGTTATCATTGTTAAATAACTATTTAAAAATCTAATTTTGCAACGTAATATTGTTGATTTTCATTATTGTTATTGTTGAATAACTATGGTAAAAATTGATGTGTTGTTCCATTAATTCTGTGTTACTCGAAAATGTTAATTGTTTGAAATTACATTAAATTTACTATTTATTTGCATTTATTTATTGTTTATTTATTATTTTGTAATATTCATCGAAAGAAGTGTGCTTGTGCACATGTGTATCAAAGGTTATAACTTTCTAATTATTATAATATAACTTATAAATAATAACTATACCAGTTTTCCGACTCAGAAGTGCTACGTGCTATAGAAAACAATCTTATATGATTGTTATTTGTGAAGTAAGATTTAGTCAAGAACTGAAATTGTTTAATATAATTAATAATTTATTATAATATTTTTAGTTATTTAATTAAATTATATCTCTTTTTTTTATTCACACAAATGACACAGGTTATCTGTGATAAAACTATAAAGAAACAATATTATTGAGTGTGTTTCATATTTATTTAATAATTTCAATAACTATTTTTGTATTCATTATTTTGAAAATGTTTGGTCTATTTTAAATAGACACTAAAATACTGCACTAGAATTTTATAAAAAAAAAATTACTTATCTATTTTTTATCAAGATTTTTAATTTTTTTAAATAATAACCATTATTTATAAAATAATTTTATGAAAAAGAATACTACTTTTGGAAATTTTGATTTTCAAATTAGTATTGTTTGACCCTTTGTTGTATAAAATATGATATTACATCTTGGTGGCAAAATTGTTACTATCAATCAATTGATCAATTTGCGATTAGAAGGTATATAATAAATATATATCTATATATATATAAATGGAGACAAAAAATTCGAAATTGCATCAGTTGAGAACGGCTGGGCCGATTTTGTTCAATTTTATTTTAAGATGTTCGTAATTGCCAGGAGAAGGTTTTTACGAAAGAAATTTTTTAAAAAGTCAACCGAATAATTAGAAAAACTGCAAAACTATTTATTGATGTCTGGGATTTGAACTCGATACCGTTGTCTTTATTTACTCTATGGTAGATGTAGACATCTCTTTGGCAATTAATACTGATGTATTATTTATTATTATTTATCACGTCGATGTACAATCAGTATAATCTATGGTTTCTATAGTTATTTTATAGTTTTGTGTTATTATTTTGTTATTATTATTAATTTATTATTACGACTTCATTTTCCTTTTTCCATTTTCATATTATAAACGTGAAAGTACAAAAAAAAAAAAACGTGATATACATTTTTTATTATAGACACTGATAACTTTAGAGTAAACAAATATAATAGTTGGCACATTATTCATTTTATTTTGAAACATTATCGTTTTATGTTATCTATGAACTTTTTCAATCAAAAACGGCTATTGTTTTTTGGAGAGAATTTTTATGCTTGAATCATGCCTCCTATGAGAAGAACAAACATTGGACGCCGTACGAGTAATGCAAGAAACATTAATGAATTTAAACGTGCTCATAATACTCAGGCCAGCGCTGCACAAACGCCGCCTCAAATTCGACAACATGTTAATATAAGAAGAAGAAGTTCAGATGTAGCCTTGAATTGCGCTGCTTTCGAATACGATTCCGCATACAAAGATCTTTTGTGTGTTGATATCGGCTCATTATATATCGTATGCCAGCATTGCAAGGCATTGAAGTTTCGATTGGAAACCCCCGGCTTATGCTGCGCTGGTGGCAAGGTTAAATTACCAGTTTTAGCTCAACCACCAGAGCCATTGTATTCGTTTCTCTATGGTACACGATTGCCCGTCAAGAAACTGATGAACAATGTAATACAATCAACGATCATCAAGGGCAATTTCAAAGGGGAGGAAGTCCTTATCCCACGAATTCCGATCATTCCAACAGATTTTCCATTTCAGTTTAAGCGGATTCAGTTTCCCGTTAGATTGGCTTTTGCGATGACAATCAATAAATCGCAAGGCCAATCGTTGGAAGTCTGTGGGATCCATTTGAAATTTCCATGTTTTTCGCACGGGCAGCTGTACGTTGCCAGTTCGCGTGTTGGAAAACCGTCTTCGTTGTTTATTTTTGCACCGGAAAACAAAACGAAAAACATTGTTTATCAAAATGCATTATATTGATTTCTGTGACAATTCATTACAATGGAATACTTGAATTTTATTATCAATATATACTTTATTTGAAGGCGTATCAGAATTTTTATTCAGGGCAACGGAAAAGTTAAGATTAATTTTGAAACCATACACCGAATATTAAATAACGAATTGAACAAAGCTTGAGTCACATATAGTTAGTACACTTAATGGGCAACGAAGTGCACGGGTTCAGCCAGTATATATATATAATCATTATTTGAAATCTACTCTCTGTACCAACAAGGAAGATAATCTAAGTAGAAAGGTAATAAAATTTAAAACTAAACTACACAACTTAAAACAAGTGTTTTATTTCTTTTTAAGAAAAGAGCTATTCATTAATAATGGCACTCTAAGTTTGATCTTAATAGTGAACACAAATAAAGATTAAAAAGCCGGTAAGACAATGGTGGTGGAAGTTTGTCCATCGTCGCTCCGCTCCTCGGACAAGATTATGGTGATGAGTAGAGATACAGGAGTTGGGTGGGATACACGAGATGTATTGATAGATTAGGCATTATAGGATAGATTAGGACATTATTTTATATTATAAAAAAAAAAACGATTCTGAACGAAGATGAATTGTCAGTGAATAATATGTTTATAGTAAATCGTAATTTAACGCCTGAATTTTCGTAGAAATTACAGTTTCAGACGCCCGTTAAAATTTTTTAATTGAACCGATCATGATATTTTTATACTTTTTGCAAGAAAAACTTATGAACACCCTTGTATTAAATTTTCATTTCTTAACTTTGAATAGAAATTTTTTATACATTTTCAACTACAAATGTTGTCGATTTTTGAACTTCAACTGCATATAAAAAAAAATTGTGCCTATGTATTTGAATAATTTTTGAATCACTCTTACAAGTTTACAAATGACAGAGTTACAAATGTATACATATATATATATATATAATATATATATAGTTTAAAAATAAGCAAAATATTTAAAAAATTAAACTATGGAAAGAAAATTCCAATTTAAGCACTTAGTAAAAGTTTAAAATTTCTATAACGAGTACTTAAAGAAAAATAGCATAAATACAAAATTATTTTACGGTAAATTGTTATTTTAGGTGTAAAGTTTTGATTTTGTAAAAATTGTCAAATATTGACTGTTTGAACTTATGGCCAACCTTGTATTAAAATTTCAATTGTTAGCTTCTAATAAAAAATTTTTTATGAATTTTTACCTACAAAATACATAGCAAATATACATGATTTTGACGAATTTTGTCAATATTAGCACTTATAAACGCTTATAAAAAAATTGTGTGCCTATGTATTTTTATAATTTTTGAATGGGAGTTAGAACAACTTATGTGGACCCTTCTATTAAATTTTCAAGTATTTCGTCCGAGCTACATTTTTTTATCAACATTTATAAAAAAAAAAATAAAAAAAATCGAATATTTCAAATGCCTATAAATTGATTAAAAATGAGTGAAATCTTTTGAAAATAAAATTATATAAAGAAAATGCCAATATAAACAACTGATAAAATTTTCAAGTTTCTACAACTTATACTTTTTGAAAAAAAAACAAATAGCAAAAATCGTTTGAGGCTAAACCGTTGTTTAACGTGTTTTTGTAAAAATTTAAATTTCAAACACTCATAAAATTTTTTTGTCTGAATCCGGTAGAGTTTTTTTTGCAGATAATTGAAGAAAAACTAATGAAAAACCTTGTACCAAATTTTCAAAACTTAGTTATAAAAGAAAAAAATTTTACGATTTTTCAACAACAAAATTATTTGCAAATTTTCGCAATTTTTACATATTTCGTATAAATTGGAACTTTGAGCACTTATAAAAAAAAATTGTGACTTACGATTTTGGATTTTTTTTTATCAGTTATGGAACAACTTATAAGAAACCTTGTATTAAATTTTCAAGATTTTCTGGCAAAAAAAAAAAATTTTATCGTTATTTTAAAAAAAAATACTTAAAAAAATTGAAAATTTCAATTGTCTATAATTAGCTCAATAAAAGTCAAAATACTTTGAAAATTTAACGGTGTATAGAGAACGCTAATCTAAACATTTGGTGAAAATTTCAAGTATTTACATCGATTAGTTTTTGAGTTATAGCAAAATAAAAAGTTTGATTTTGTCGAACACTGGTTTTGCGTAAAATATACCGTTTTTCCCTCATTTTTTAAGGGTTTTTCCCGGCGCGTTAAAAAAATATTGAAAATTTTTAACTTTTGACCCCCCCAAAGTACCAACTAGATTCACTTTCCTTTCAGAAAAGTTGCTCTATAAGGCAATCGAAGCATTTTTACTGCCCCAAATCGTGTCGACAGACACAAAAATAAATAAATAAAAAAATAAAAAAAAAAAAAAAAAAAAAAAAAAAAAAAACACATCATTGTAAAATCAATACATTCTTCACTCCGTTCAGAATCTAAAAGTACGTACTTCTTTCCATAAAAAAATCTTTTTTGACTTTTGACATTTTTTCAGTATCGTTAGTAAAGTATATAAGTAAGGTCATATTAAATTTTCAGAAATTTCCTTCAACTATTAATAATATACCATTCATATACTTAATATATTACTTAATATAAGTGTCTCCAGAAAAAAAAAACATCATTGTAAAACCATAAGATCCTTCGCTTCACTCAGAATCAAAAATTTGAGTAGAGGTTCAAAACGAGCGTCAAATAATATTAATACCTATACACAAATTAAGCCGTAATTTTTCCAGTGAATTTTTGAGATTTTACACAAATTGTACAAAAGTGAATTAGATTATAGTTTATTTTTATTAAACCATAGATTATAGAATATTATGTATACCTTTATTTTACAGTCATCAATGTAACCTAAATTTATAACTAATCAAGATCGGTTAAACACGAAAGAAAGATGGGTGATTAATAAAATAAATGAAAATAATCACAAATGAATGTATTATTTTAACATATTTAACTTTTTTCCATAATAACCTGAAGTGACTATATTTTTTACGATCGCAAACACAATCAAAATTATATTAAACTAATATTAATTTAATAAAATCATAATAGTCAAATTAAGAGATCGGGCATAAAATTTTAGAAGGATTATTCCAAATTCAGACTTAAAAATTGAATTATTTATTGAATTATTTATCGAAAATATAATGAAGGTAGCTAATATTCGACTTAACTTAATAAATGAAAAAAATTATGAGAATTTAAAATTAATTTATTATTCTTATCCATAATAACGGACACTATTTAACAAATGTTTCTTAGTTATTTAATTTTTAAATCAGAACTACTGAACTAACAATATTGATGATTACATTTAAAATTAAGCCGATAAGTGCTTAAAAAGTAAAAGTTAATTTAAAAAAAAAAAATTGTGTGACGTAATACTCGTATTTTTTAGGCCATGATGACAGTATATTAATAAATATAGTTTTTTTTACCGTTTAAGATATTCATTATTACGTTATTTTCAAAGAATATTAGTCAAGTATCAAAGTAAATATTATCTTAATGATAGAATAGTTTAATTATTTTAATAATAATACTATTATTTCAATAATCTTAAGCAAGAATTTATTAATGAAATTCTTTGTAAGTTATTTTAATGAAAACTTTTGTTTGAGAAAAGACTACGGTAACGAATTAAAGAAAAATATAAAATCAAACTAGGAACATGTTTAGAATAAGAATAAAGTTGTAGTTGTATACAATTTAATGAAAAAGAAGTTACCGAATACGAGATACTAAATTATTAAATTTAAATCTAACCTATATGTGATGCTATTAGGTCCATCATTCTACTGGTAGTCACTGTTGGATTGCAAACTTCTATATTGCAAGTTGTAACATCATGGAATAAATAGTTGATACAAATAATGGCCATAAGTTGTGTTTAAAAAGTAAATGCATTGAAGGAAAAAAAATATAATTATACAACAAAGGTCGTTGCGGTTCGATTGTAACAGTTATCAAGCCGAACTTATTGGCCGACGACAAATAATTACCGAACAACACTATTGTTTTCTAATTTACTGTTATACTACTCGTTCCGAAATTGCACCGCTTTTACAAACGGCTTGTAGAACTTCATCGATTGCTCCATTTCTTCAGCCGTCTGCAGCGGTCGTTTGGCCGCACTCGGGATCGTGCCCGTCCGGTCAGCTCGGCCCGCCGCTGCGGCGGTTCGATTTCCCCCGAGTCCGCCGCACGTGCCGTGGCCGCGTCCGGCTCCGCTACTCTGACCGTCTCGGCCGCGGCGAAATGCTCGTCGCACGGCCAACCGCTCATTTTGTTCAGACACCACACGTAGTGCACGTGCCGCAGACGTCTTCGGTCGTGGTCCGTGTAGGCCGGTCTGCGGGCGTAACCGGAGTCGCACAAGCGACACGCTTGGCCGTCCGACTGCCGGCACCGGATCTCGTGGTACACGTCGCGACCATACGTCGCAGCCATTTCGACGACGTGGACGTAGAACACGTTACGGAACTGTTTGATTTCTGCAGTGGAAAAAAAAAAAAATGGAAAAAGTGACGAAAACATCAGAAACGTATTTAAACGTAAAAGTCGCAGAGACCGTGTCGCATTATGTCGTTGTACAAGTTATCGACCAGGTACACTTTATACGGTATGCGTGTCGAACGCAGACGATTGTTTACAGAAATTATTGTGTCTACCCGTGGTACGAGTCGCACTACGCGAGCGGTCGTTTTTCGCATCAAAAGTATGTTGAAAACAGATTGAGAATTGAACAAGAGTAACGAAAACACTGAAGCTTTTTTACGGTAATGTCAGTCGACCAGTCTTGGGTAAGTATTCCGAATACTGTATTCGGAATATTATTTAGGTATTCAGAATACTTTTAAAATATTTTTCCTAACAGTTTTTTTAGCTAGTATTCAGAATACATCTGGAAGTATTCTAAATACTATATTCGGAATACTTTAATAGTACTAATAAAATAAATCTACCCTTAGAACAGGAAATATCAAATTTTTTAACCAAAAGTCCAACTAAAAGTTTAGATTCTTTAATTGAAGCTCCGACAGTAGAAAAAGTATTTGTAAAGTTCAATACACCACTGCCAAGCAGTGCAGCTGTAGAGCGTGTCTTTAGTGTTGGTAATGCCGTATTGACTAAAAAAAGAAGGAAAATGACGGATAACTTCGAGCATGCATTGATGCTTAAATGTAACAAAATGTTTCAAATGTTATTTGAAAGTATTTTCAATTTTATTTAAATAAATACTTTTTACATTCCTAATTTATAGTATGTTTTGTTTTTAATTGTGCCTATCCTAATGAAAAATTCACAAATTATAGGTTTTGATAATATAATTTAGTAATTAATATTATTCATAAAAGATAATAATAGCAGATAATTGCTATTATATAACATTGTAAATCATCAATTGTCATAGTTAGGTACATTATAATTTTAATTTTAATTTACAAACAATATATTTGAATATTGGATATTATTTTACAAAAGCAATTATTTTATGGATATCTAAAACAAAAAATATTTTAAAAGTATTTAGAATAGTTTTATAGTATTCTAAATACTTAATTCAGAATACTATTTTTATGATGTATTCGAATACATATTCGGAATACTATTTTTCAAGAGTATTCGAGTATTTATTCCAAATACTTTTTAAAAGTATTTTACCCAAGACTGCAGTCGACAAAGAAACATAATCAAACATCGACAACGACACCGTAAAACGTTGATACTTTGTCTATGCGAAGAAAACTAATTTCATCAAGCTGAATAAAAAGCGGTTGATTTTGTTTGAATAAAACGGATTTTATGGTGTATAAAAAATGATGCGTTTGGTAAATATTTACGTACGGTTTATTAGTACCCCCATGTACGAATTTTGTCGTGTTTAATGTAGGTACTGGCGGTTAAAAGTCCGAGTATTTTTATTTTACGAAACTACTGATAAATTGAGATAACGGCAAATGCAATCGAAAAAATGCGATTAAAATATATTCACGTACGTTTGGCCAGCCCCCCCCCAAAGAAAAATCCATAAACAAATTATGCAAATATTTAGCACGTAATTCGCACGAATTCGCACGCCTAGTTTGGAAATTCGCACGACCTTCCTTCCCCTCCAAAAATCAAAAAATCGTGGGGGGGGCCAGCAAAACGTCTCGCCAGCCCCCCCCCCGGCCGTAAAAATTAACATTTTTGCAAATTTTCTTTTGCAGATATTTAGCACGTAATTCGCACGAATTCGCACGCCTAGTTTGGAAATTCGCACGACCTTCCTTCCCCTCCAAAAATCAAAAAATCGTGAGGGGGCCAGCAAAACGTCTCACCAGCCCCCCCGGCCGTAAAAATTTACATTTTTGCAAATTTTCTTTTGCAGATATTTAGCACGTAATTCGCACGAATTCGCACGCCTGGTTTGGAAATTCGCACGACCTTCCTTCCCCTCTAAAAATTAAAAAATCGCGGGAGGGAAACCAAAATCGATTTTGTCTAAAACCGTTGTTACGTATAAATGTCTGTTTATGTTTTTCCTCATTTTTTTTTTGTTTTTCATTACTCTTTTAAAAACTATTGGCAATTTTAAACTTCGACCTCCCAAATTCACTTTCCCATCAGAAAAGCTACAGAAATTGATAATCTAAGCAGTTTTACTGTCCTAAACGGTGATGACAGACACAAAAATTCCTACACGAAAAATGATTATGGGCGAAGACGGTTTTTCAGTCTAGGATATTTTATACTATATAAATTATATTGTTATTACCTATTAAAAAAAAAAAAAAATTGGTACCTATAAAATAAATTACAAATTAATCAAATCAATTTTACTCAAATATTCATACTGTACCCAATAAAATAATAATTAAGTAATATCATTGAGTAAAATTGATTTGATTAATTTGTAATTTATTTTATAGGTACCAAGTTTTTTTTTTTTTTTTTTTTAAATAGGTAATAACAATATAATTTATATAGTAAATATAAGCCATCAAAGATATTATGTATAACAATTATAACATGAAATATGTTCCAGTAATTTCAAGGATCTACGAATAATATTTTTAAATCACAGCACTATTACGAAAGTCGTTATTCTTTGTTATTCAATATGTAATTTCATCCAAATTTGAATTTAAATTTTAAAATAACCATAGAAAAAAAAAGCGGTTGTGTGGGTATCGTTCTGCTGTACATTAGGTGCCGTATGGAGATCCATTTCCCCAGCACCCCCAACTTCAAGTTTTGAGATGAAACCCATAACAATCGTTTGTACCTCGTTTGTACCTGTTTGTACTTCGAGTAAAATCGTTTGTACCTCAACGGTTTTCAAATTATTCCAAATTCTAATGTGGGGGTACTGAGGAAACGCTGCACCTCCTCTTCGAATTTCGAGTTTAAGAAACCCATACCGATCTTTTATATTGCACTTCAATTAAAATGTAAAATATTATATTATATAAACCTGCGTTGTAAAAGAAAATAGTTTAATACCTTTTGAAATTCTACTGTACATAAAACCATTTATTCAATAACTGTAGTCAAATTTACATTTTTTTAAAATCACAAAATCATCCTTGTTTTCAAATTAAAATAATTCCTTACGAAAATTAAAATTTGATGTTTACTATTAGGTATTTTGAATAATATTGTGATTTTTTTAATATTAGGTATCGAAGTTGATTTAAAAAATATAATATAACTATAAAATAAAAAACAAATTACAAAAATTAAACTAAATTGAATATAAAAAGAATATTAATTAAATAAAAAAGTTGATATAAAAAATATTAGTCTATTAAAAAAATCTTTGGTGGAATAAAAAATAGGAGTGTAAGAAATAAATCATGATGAAATAAAAATTATAGTCTAACTGAAAAAAAATAATACAGTTATAAAATACATCTTAATTGAATAAAAAAATGTAAGTTGATATAAAAATAAAATCTAACTAACAAATCTAAATTTAATTAAAAAATATAATTTAACTAAAAAATCTAAATTGTATTAAAAATATTAATTGAATAAAAAAACTTAAATGGAATAAAAAATCTGATTTAACTACAAAATCTAAATTTTATCAAAAAATAAACCTAAATTGAATTAAAAAATATTAATTGAATACAAAATAATTGTTTTTTAATATTTATCTAAAAATTAAAAATATACTATGAAAAAAACTAAATTGAAAAAAAAAATAATATTGAATTAAATATCTAACATAAAAAAGCATAGTTATAAATTATAATACACATGTCGAATAAAAAAAAACCAAATCGGTAAAATTAGTCTTAAAAAAAATTAATCCCATGCATTTAAAAACTAAAATAACTACAATTTTAATAAAAAACTATATAAAAAAAATGTCATATGCAAAAAATCAAAATTTATGACTAACCATATTGAATAGTCATAAATTTTGATTTTTTGCATATGAAATTTTTTTAGATAGTTTTTTATTAAAATTGTAGTTATTTTAGTTTTTAAATGCATGGGATTAATTTTTTTTAAGACTAATTTTACCGATATATTATTATATATTATCATAATGTTATTTAATTATTAATTATTAACCTTTAAAAATAGCTGAAGGTACCAATAGTGTTTGGGCAGACATAAGTGCTCATCTCAACTACAAAATTGCACCAAGTGCTCTTCATACTATTGTGCATAAAGGACGATACGGAGTCAAAGAAATTTTAGGTATTTCAACAGCAATACCTAGTAAAACCTAGTAGGGGGAGATGGAGTGCCCGAGTGGAACCAGGCATCACTGCTGACGCACACTGTCGCCGGTTCAAATCTCGGTCAAGGGCGGCTCTCTCTCTCTGTGCAGGCGACTGTCGGCGGCCACCATCTCCCCTGTGCAGAAGGCAACGGGAAACCACTGCACAGTACAAACCCTTCCCTAGTAACACCTTCTTCTAGGTGCAAACCAACCCTCGGGTTGTGACCCTAAGAAGAAGAAGAAGACCTAGTAAGACATTACCCGTTTCAACTGAAAATAATTTGACTAAACAAAGTGGTAAGAAAAATTTGAATTATAAGATAATTTTGATAAGATAATTGTGTAATGTGTATACTTGTATATCATGTAGATTTTTACTAAAAATAAATGTATGCAATTATTAAATACTTTTTCTCAGTGAGTGGAATAATTTATTGATTTTTCAATGATATGAGTTTTTTTATTTATTTTGATATTTGTGTCTGTCATCACCGTTTAGGACAGTAAAATTAAAAATTATTAAAAGTTAAATTAAAAATTTGAAAGTGCTTATTTTTGCTTATTTCGTTGGTTTTAGAAAAAATAGCTTTTAACTAGTTTTTTCTGCTTTTCTTGCATATTTTCTAATTAATGATGAAATGACGACGTGAGTTGACGAACATTTATATTTTTTCAATGTGTACTTGTATTACAACTCCAACTAGAAATATTTGTTTACCTTTTTATTCTATTTTCCTCGTAAATTATACACCAAACTCGTGTTTTTGTTTGTTTTTGTTATCTATTTGCCGTGTCGATCGTAGCTGGTTATAATTTCAATGTAACGCATTGGCGCCATGGCGTGGGCATTCCCAAAATGTTTGTGGTTTTAATAATTATATTATAATTTATGATTTTTTTTCTTATAATTTTTTGATATGTTAAATAATAAAATGAAGATTACTTAAAAAAAATCATTCTATTTTCGTAGTTTAAAAATTCTAAAAATATATCACAAAGGCACAATACCTATTTTGTAATACAAATTATTGGAAGATTTTGAGACAAGGGATTATATTTTTGATTTTGCTTATATTTGCTTATTTTAATGTTTTAAGTGCATATTTAAGTGCTTATAATGAAGTGTTTAACTGCTTATTTTGATAATTTTAAGTGCTTTAAGCCCCGAGTCCTGGTTACAACGTATACGATATAACGTGTGTCCGATTTCCGTAGTAGTTTTATTATTTATCATCAGCTATCGGTCCACAGGCACACGCGTGTTTAATGGCTTAAGCCTGGATTTCCTACAGTCACGCATCCGTGATTGCGCGGTGCACGATGCGTGATCGCATAGAAGTCGAAACCCCGAAAAACTGTGCGCGAGCGAATTGTTCAATAGTTACTACGAGGTCAACATTTGCGTGAAACGCTGTGCGGAACTAACATATTATTGTAATATTTATACTTGCAATTTAAATTAACTTAATTTAATTTCAATTTTTATTTTTATTTTAATTTCAATTTTTATTTTTATTTTAATTTCAATTTTTATCCAATTTATATTTCAAGTCAAATCGGACGGCAGGTGAGAATCGTTTTAAAACATTAACCAAAAATTACAAATACGTTATTTCGCTGTGAATTATTAACGAATTCAATGTCTTAATAGTTTCGGTAAACTATAGAGTCAAAGTCATCTAACGCCATTAGATGACGTTCATTAGATTTTCGTTATCTATTGACTATTACCATAGATGACGAAAAACCAAGAAGCGATTTTATTTAAAGTTTGTGTTTTTGATATTTTTTTCACCGCATAAAAATTTCGACTCGATTATACGATAAAAGCTCATAGTGTTTTAAACACAGTATATAGTAAGTTAAGAGGTCGATTATGGTTTTTTTTTTCAAGAAAAAAACTAAAAAAATACCAAAAAACAAAAAATGGTTTTTTATTTCAACTCACGTCACTAGACGACGTAGAAGACGGAGTCCGTACGGTCGCCGCCAAACTTCGTTCGTCCGTCGTCTCGGCCGCCGCCGAATCCCTCACGGCTCTTCTCGCGCCGCACCGGTGGTCGACGCACGGCTGTCCAGTGATCAGCTGCCGACGGCCAGTAGTGTCCGTCTCGCGCACCGGGTCGTACGTCGAGCTTGCATAAGTCGCACGCGTCCGCCCAGCACGTGGTCTCGTGGTAGCAGTCTCGGTCGTAAGGCCACCACCATCCACCGACGCCGCCCTCCATCTAAAGCGATTTTTGGATTTGAAAAAAAACATTCAAATTATACTATATATATGTTACCGTAAATGCCCGATCACTAGGTAAACCTAGGTGTTACTAGTTAATGCTAGGTTTTACTGTTTGTACTCAGTAAATGCTGAAATACTAAATTTTATTCGGGCTTTTACTAAACACGTTGTGTACATCCTAGGATATACAAATTGACTTAGTAAAAGCTGATCAATACACATAATTAGGTATAAAACGATCACCCTATGAGGCAATGTTTGGGTGTACTTCGAGCATACCGAAAAATGTGATAACAGAATTCATTAATGAAGATGACCTTATATCTGTCCTTGAAGCAGGCGCGGATCTACGGGGGGGGGGGATTGGGGCGATTGATATCATCGCGTTTGATGGTGATACGGCGAAACTCAATGGCCTCGTAACGACACTCGAGACCTTCCCGAAAATCTTCGTCTGAAATACATTGGTCTAGGCGTATGACACCCAGGCAAAAAATAAGGGAGTTAGGAATGGTAGCTACGAAACCGTTTTCCGACAGCCAGTTGGAAGTGAGGCATGTGTTCGCGTTGTTAATCGAATCAAATGTGATTTTGACTCTATGTGAGCCGATGGGCGCGATATTGGTAACACCTATACAATTTTGGATGAAGAGTTTGCCAAGTTTGACGCGATGTAGATTTCCTGTTTTTTTTTTTAATTTGTGGAAGATATTATCACGTAAAGAGAGCCGTGTAGTTGGGAACAAAAAGTTCTGGCTCGTTGGGTTGCATTGCATCTGTATGCGTCCTTAAAGGTGTGAGAGGTTTCAGAGAATGTGTTAAGTTGACTACCTACCTGTAGCCCCTACAGAACCGACTGCAATATTTTTATTCGGTAGTTTAATTGGGTTTGTGTGTGCTAAAGGTGATAAGAGGTGGTGACATACCTGTTGACATTCTTGTTTTTTTAGTGAGTGTATCTGTGATAGGAGAAGCATCTTTTTTTTTCGTAGAAGTAGAACTAGATGTTTTGCGGTCGGGGGAGGAGAAGGATGCATACCAGTTGCGGCCTGGTGCCGGCGGCATACCGCGGCCGGAGCGCGCGGCGCGGCGTTCGCGGTCGCCCGATGCAAACGGTTCGCACAACAACGGTTATAATTAATGCGGACGATTGACGATAATTAAAATTATATCGACGTACGTGTGTGCGTGTCGGCTAAATAATCGCAACTGAAAACCCATGGTTATTTTAGGAACTTTTTTTAACGCGGCCGTTTCAAATTATTCACCGCGTTTGAATTGATGCTATTATCTGTACGTACATTGGTTGTCTCGAATGCAACGCGCAAATCCGACTGTTTTTCATTCACGCCGCTTTGTTCACGCTCTGAACAATTCCAACTGTTCGCACGCGATCGTGCACAATTACATATATCGTCTTATACGTGTGACGGAACGGTGACCAACGAGCACGGCTTGCCGTGCAGTCGACAACTGTTGGAAAACGTACGGTGTCCGGCTGGTGCGCCTGGGAAAAGCACCGCTCGCCACGCAGTCGAGACGACTTCTACGGCCGAACAACAGGCGGGGCCCGCGTCCGTCCGGTAGTGGAGGCGACCGGCCAGAAGCGGCCTCTATACTGACGCGAGTGCGACGACTGCGCGGTTTCGGCGAAAAAGACGCGGGTGGTCCACGCCGGCGAGTTAACCTAACCACCGCGTTCAAAACGCCACAGAATCCGGTGTTGGTCCATTCCGGTGACCGCGGCAATAATATTGTGTACACGAATTGGTCGCGATAACTGCAGTTTCATTGACATCCGCGTACCATATATACTGATAAATAGGTACACACTCTCCCAATGGCGTGTTTAGGGGTGGGCCCGGTAGGCATGTGCCCACCCACATCTTACAGCACTGGACCCGTGTAAGACCGGTGCTCAATGAAAATATGATTTATGAATTGTTACGAAAAAGGTAATAATTTTTCGATTAGGTATTTCAATCAAAATTTATAGCGGTATGATTCTAATATTATATGCTGCAAAAGTAATGTTATTTTTAGTCGTATTCATGTGTAGTATTGAGGTGGCATGAAGGGGCAACGACGATATCATATTTATTATGATCTATTAAAAGGTAAGCTATCCTTTTTTATAAAAATATAAAAATTAGTCATTCAAAATTAAAATATAAAATATAATTAGTTTAAAAAATAGGATGAATAGGAGGTAAAATCAATATTTGAACTTAATATACCTAGTGGCCCATTCATAAAAATAATGCTGGACACGCCACTGCACTCTCCGGAATATCTTTTTAACCGCGCATGTTCTACGCAGTTATGGGACGTAAAATAACCAACAGAAGCTCGACGTCTTTCCGACGTTCCCAGTCTTTTCCACGTTCTCGGGTCCAGCCAGGAGTATCCAAAGCGGCATTTAGCCAGAAGTGCCCGGCTCCAGTCTTTCCGATGTTCCCAATTTTCCAGACGTTCCCGGTCTTTTCGAGGTTTTCGGTGTCGGCGATCCCGGTGTCGCCGTCCGTACCCGGTCCTAGGGTGTCGGTGGACGCCGCCGCTGAGAGCAAGGTGCAGTGCACGTTATACCGTGGATCGCATCGTGGCCGGCACGCCGCCGTCCGAGGTCGGGAGTGTCGCTCCGCTGGTTGTTCTAACAGCGTGCCCGCAACTGGTAGGCTGGTGAGTGATGGTCGTGCAATTCTTTGCACAATACGTATATAATAGTCACCGTCGCGAATAATATTTCGAACACGTCCGAACCATTTTATTGCGGGTACGTGGACGAGAAAAACGGGAAAGTCGTCCTGGGTAAGCTCAGTAGTGTCGTTTACCCTTCGACGTCTACCGACCCCCTACACTGCCGAACGAATGTCTGCGAAAGGGTTTCGTCGGCGCCGTCTCCGGTTTACATCCGAAACACGCGGCGATAGCGCACTTTACGTTGTACACCGCGCAGACGATAGCGTTCTGGCGCAATACGCGTTTTTTGACTTCGTAAAAACACTTCAGACACACGTCGTATTCGTCGATCAGTTTCTCGACCTGACGGTCGTCGCACGTCCTACGTTCCGAAAGTCGTATCAAACGTTTGAGCATTCGCTTGACGCAATCCAATTCGGACGCGATCGCCGCACAGTTCGTGCAAAACGGAAAACACCTTTTCGCCTTGAAGTACGCGGATATCTCGAGTACACGCTCGATCAATACTTTCATGCCGTGTTTGATTATGTTCATCGGTAGAGTAACGCGCGAATATCGTTTCTTAATAACCGGCATGTTGTCCCGGAAATCGGGGTTCTAAAAAAAAAAAAAACATTACGTAACAAATAATTATTTTTGTGGATAGAAAAAAACAACACACACGTCTGATCGAGGAAACGAATAATATGCGTTTTTTACTAGATTTATCACAGAGAACACAGGAAAAAATTTCAGGGCGGGGTGTTTGAAAAAATAATAATGAACACTACTAGAATTTGTTTTAAGGCGTATTCGTTCTACGTTTGAAATAATCGGTCCAATAATTTACGGAGGAGACTTGAACCCCCATACCCTCCTACGTCCGACATTGACATTTAATATATTTTATTGCGTTTACATAATATAAAACCAATCCTGATTTTCAACAATAGATTTTTGATAATACAGATAATTAGGAAAAACTACCTCATGATTTCATTATGTTATCACTTTATCAGTGAGCTGTTTTACCTTTCGTGTAAAAGACGTATTTTCTACATCAGTACGTCGATATTTGCCTTTCCCAGAAGTGTTCTCTTTTGTTACTGGTTCTTGATTTTCCATACTTGTTTGTTGATATTTATCTGCCATACAAACTTTTTGTTTCATTATAAGTTCTAGATTGTCCGTACTCGTTTGTTGATATTTGTCAACCATGAGTAAATTGTGTCCCATCATCAAATTGTCTGTACTCGTTTGTTGATATTTGTCGACCATGAGTAAATTTTGTCCCATCATCAAATTGTCTGTACTCGTTTGTTGATATTTGTCGACCATGAGTAAATTTTGTCCCATCATCAGTTTGTCTGTATTTGTTTGTTGATATTTGTCAACCAAGAGTATATTTTCTCCCGTCATCAGTTTGTCTGTACTTTTTTGTTGATATTTGTCCACCAGGAGTTCATTTTGTCCCGTCATCAAATTGTCTGTACTAGTTCGTAGTTTTTCATCTATTTTTTTTATTTTCGTTTTACGCAATCGCAACACAATCGGGTCTCTGCAATCCCATAAAGAAATATCTGATCTAACTGGATTCAGTTTTAATCCTAATCCATTGATCAAATCATCATCGAATTCACTCATAAAACTACTTGATGAACTTTGATTTTTCTTCATTTTAAACGTTAATTGAAATAATGTTTTAAGTTTATTCATTTTTCTCACTAATGTTAAAAATGTTTTTATATACAAATTTACGAATTGTCAATCAAAAAAAATTAACGAAATCTGTAAATTATTGTTTTAAAGTTAGTTTTTTTTGCGAGTTTCCATGAAACATTTAAACAATTGTAATACGTTTTATGAACTACGATCTTAGATTTAATAATAAATAAACCAAATGTGATTTTAGAGCAAATTGTCGTTAAGCGACCATTTAATGTCTCGCACAGCTGACAATAATAATTTTATAGAAATGGAATCTATTGAAAAAGGTAAACTAATGAACAGGGCTGGCCTTAGGTATTTTGCCGCTCGGTTCGATTTAAAAATTTTCCGTCCATTAAATTATAATGCGTATACCTACATTTGCATAGAAATAAATATTAATAATCAATAAACATACTTTTTAATTTTTATTGAAAAAAAACACTAATCTAGATAATTAAAATAAATCCAGTTCTTGATTTGTAAACACAAATATTTTCATAATCATTAGGTGTTTAAACTGTATAATATAATACTAATCGTCTGAAGCTTGCTTTACAATAAAATCAGATTTTTCAAATTTACTTTATAGCATGCTAATCAACCTAGTTTTATTTATTTTTTTTTGATTTGCTAAAAATAACTCTTGACTTATTGCACATTGCATTGTTTCATTAAATATAATTATTTCTGAAGAGCATTTTGTAATAGAACGCTTAAGGCGTTCAACGTTTTTTGTATTCTGAGAACTATTTTCATACCCATCAAAAACAACAATAGACTTTTCTCCGTAGTATTGTTTAACATATGATAATTATGATATAGTATATATATATTATATCATATATTATATGAGGTTACAGTACGGTCTTACTAAAACTGATACTAGAAAATTAGCATATCAGTTTGCAGTTAGTAATGGTAAGAATGTGAAAGAATAGGATAAATCTGAAGAAGCTGACAAGGAATGGATGAGAGGTTTTTTAGCCGCAATAATACACTATCCCTCAGGAAGCCTGAGCCTACTAGTATGTCACTAGCCACCAGCTTTAATAGGTTTAATGTTTCTGCTTTTCTCAATAATCTTATTAATTGTTTATCCCGAAGTCATTTTACTCCTGATCGAATTTATAATTAGGATGAAACAGTGAATTCTACAGTCCATGTACTTCCAAAAATCATTGCCACTAAAGGGAGTAAACAAGTTGGCTGTATGATCTCAGGTGAGCGGGGAATAAATGTAACCATGATTTGTGCTATAAATGCTGCTGGCAACCATGTTCTACCCATGATTATATTTCCAAGGAAAAAATGTACAGAGCCTATGTTGCAAATCCATCTGAATGGTCAAATGATTTAATATTTGTACAGTACTTGCAACATTTTATTAAACATACAAAGTCATCAGTTGAAAATAAAATCTTATTAATAATGGACAACCATGAATCTCACATAACAGTAGAAGCTATTAAGTTGGCTAGAGAAAACCATATAATTTTTTTAACACTTCCACCTCATACGTCCCACAAACTCCAGCCTCTTGACCGAACAGTATTTGGCCCTTATAAAACTTTCTATAATCAGGCTGTAAAGGAGTGGATGGTGGAAAATAGGCGTCCGATCTCTATATATAATATAGGTGGATGTATATCAAAAGTATATGGCTGAGCATATTCTGTTCAGAATATAATAAAAGGATTTCAAGTGACAGGAATTTTTCCTTTGAATGAAGGAATTTTTGGCGATGATGAATTTCTACCATCCTATGTGACTGATCGTCCAATCTACAACAGTAATATAACTGATAACACTACCCAAGGTGTAATTCAAACAGAACCACAATCTAGCCCATCTAATAGTTTGATGACTGTTGAAAAGGAATCAAGACCTGTCCCGTCAAATAGTTTGATGACAATTGAAACTGAATCACAAACTGGCCCGTCTAATGAATCTGATGAAACACATCCACTGCCTACCCAAATTACTCCAAGACATAATCTAGGCATAGTGAAATCAATTGTTAGTCCAGAAGACATACGACCGTTTCCCAAAGCACCTGAAAGGAAACTGAATGTGACTCAGAAAGGTAGAAAAAAGGGTAAAACCCGTATTTTAACAGACACTCCAGAAAAAAATTTAAAAAATTTAAAAAAAAATGTAAGTATTATATTGTCATTGTTATTAATATTGTTATTGTCTAGGAAAGTACCTAATTTTATTTTGTTTTCATTTTGTTTATTATAAAAAAAAAAAAAATAAATACTCAAGAGTTAACACGAGACTAAAGTTTATTTATTTTATTCTATTACTTTCCTAATTATTGTGTATAATTATAGGTAGTTATCTATAAATAATAATGAATATATTTATTAACTATAATAATTGATATAAATAATAACTAGATATTTATAACTAATCAAATTCATAATATTAAATTATTTTTGAAATGAAGTATGCATATTTCAATGCAAACCAAGGTACAATACATGTTGTACCTTGGACCGTTTTTTTTTGTTTTTTAAAAATAAATTTCAATTTAAGAAATAATTGATATTGTGGCTTTAAAAAAAATTACCATATACTTATGTATATTGTCTAAATGTATAGCAAAAATGAACATTTAATATTCAAAATTGAAGGTACTAGAATTTTTTTAATAAAAATGGTGCCAAGGTACAACACTCTCCTCTACATAAAAATAACAAATTGTCAATTACGGATATCGTAACACACAGGTTCCCGATACTTTGATATTTCATGTGTGATTATCAGTGGCGGTTATAATTGACTTTAAGGGGGGGGGGGTGAAAATAACAAAAAAAATAGTAAGGTTAATAATGTTGGATAGACCTTTCTTCAATATTTTGAAAAAAAAATAAACACTTCATATAGCATAAATATTTTTTTATTAGTCATATTACAGTAAAAAAAAAAATGTGCCTATTCTTAGCAAAGCGTGTAGTAATATTTTCTATATCTATAGAAATATACTTATAAATGTGGAGTAAGGCTAGCCCATTCAACCTTTCTTCGCCAATTGTTGACCTTAACCATGTTTTTAATCTACGTAAATAAAAAAAAGCACACCACACATGCAAATTATAATGTAAAAGCCATAACTACTAAATAAAGCACAGTCAAATATGCAAAAAATAACAAAATAAAATTTCGTATTTTGAGTCCCTGGTGTATAGAACAAATGTATAGCCCATCCTGCTATTTTTATCTGTATTTAATAATAATTAGCGAATGCTATAAAATCCGGATCCTGCTTATAAGCAACGCAATTTCTTGTAGATATTATTGATAACTGTTTTTATAATGAAAATAAATCTTATTTGAACAACATAATATTATTTTGATTTATCAATGTATTATGCATATATGTATATAATTTTTTAAACTTTATATAGGGGTGGGGCTAGTGGGCTACAGCCCCCCCCTGAAATCTCTCAAAATACTTTGAAATTAACTTTAAACGTTTGTTATATTTTAATGGTGCTTTAGGTTTATTTAGAATTTTATCCAATCGAAATAATGCGATTAGTTGAGACCAATTGTATTGCGTTTTTCAAATTGTTTTGGGACATTCTGTAAATTAAATGTAGATAGAAACCTACCGTATCTTCTGTATATTTTTAATTATTCTAGGTAACAGTAGTAATTTAACTCTGTCCATAGTAGCTCCTCCCGAAAATATTTTCTATATACGCCACTGACGGTGACAATTGTTTTATATACAAATAACACAAATACAATTCATTATATTTTTACTCGGGATTAAATTTTATAATATTTATAAATGAAAATGTTAAAACATTTATTTTAATAAGTCAAATTAAAGGTTGACTATCTTAAGATTAAGATCTCCTAGCCCCAGAGTAGCGCCATCTCTGGACTGCATAAATCTATATAATTGAAATTATTTACTACTGAATTAAAAAATAATGAATTGAAAATAATTGTTCAACATGAAAGAAATAAATCTTATCAATATAAATTCAAAGAGTTTTATTAATTATCCTACGATACCACGGACATAAGCCAAGATAGGTATATATAATGGCACTTAATGGCCAACTGTATGAACACATAGTTGATTCATAATGATCAGATGCGTTTTATACTAATAGTTAAAATCTAACTCTAGTTTTGATTTTATCGAAACTTTATCATAATAATAACTGAAGACCCATAATATGACATTATACCTTCACATGTTTGTTTATATTACTTTCCTACAGAGCCTGATTTACAAATTTCGGGGCCAGGGACTTAAATAAAGAGGTCCATTATAAATTTATTAACTTATTCAAAAATGTATATTTTATTTAATATAATTACATGTCACACTTAATAAC
The DNA here is from genome assembly GCA_027580255.1 of Therioaphis trifolii. NCBI lineage: Eukaryota > Metazoa > Arthropoda > Insecta > Hemiptera > Aphididae > Therioaphis > Therioaphis trifolii. Next base: position 23,178,159 of record CM050404.1, read on the forward strand.
ATTGATATTTTTCTATGGTTTTTCGAAAACTCATCAATAATGTCATCATATGATAATTATTTTGTTATTTCATATTCTACTATTAACAGAGTCAGATTATCAAGCCTATCTCAAGATAAACATGATCTCAATCGAGTTTTTAAACGTTTTAATGCTGAGAATGATCGTTCGCTGCTACAATTTGTACAAGGCATGGTCAAATAAATTTGTTACACAGTTTCAATATTAGGAAAAGTATGCATCATCGATTTTAGGTATTTAAGTTGGTATTGAGGATCATCTATAGTCTTATCATCGATAAACAATGTCATTTTTAATTCTTGGAATTGTAGCACTTCATCAACAAAGATTTCTTTATCCAAGTCATCAGGGAAATGATCCAATAAATTGTATGTATCCTTGATAATATCTGACTTTTTCATATTGTTTTTGAATAAAAAACTAAATTTTTTTTCTATTTCTAAGTAAGCACTATTTCTTTTTTTAAGTTCAAAAATTAATTTATCACAAATAACATAATATGTATTAATAACAATTTTCTCTGGACGTTAAGTTGATACATTGACTGTTTGTATCATACAAATGTTTGCTTTTAGGTACATTCACTTTTCTTTTTAGTTAATTATCTGAAGTTATGTTTAAACTGGATGCCTCCTCTTCATATAATATTGTAAAATCGTCCCGGACACCTTGAATAAAATTAATTGATGAAGTATAAAGAGGAACTATAGCTGAGACATTAATTTTAGATGATTGGAAGTCCTTGTTAACACTATTAGTTCTTTGTAAAATTGAGTTTTATACTACAGTCAAAACACCAGTTTCTTTTTTTTAAGCTTCGAATCAAGTTTCCTAGCTTAATTTTGAGTTGTTGGATTTTGATACAGATCTTGACTGATATCGTCCAATGCTACCAATACTTCATTATACCAAAGCCTTAATGCTTTTACGGCGTTTGCATCAGCTGACCATCGTGTTTGTGATGTCGACTTTAACGTTAAACAAAATTTGTTTGGTTTTAATCTTTCACACAAAATTTCTCACCTTCGAGAGGAAGAAGAAAAAATGCCTATAATGCATGGACAATATCAACTATTTAGTTGACCGTTGTAGTGCTTGTCGCTTGATGAAACAGCATTTACTCCTACTAAATTTATTGAATGTGCAGCACATGGAGGTTGAAAGAGTCTAATCAACATTTTTGAAATTGTTTAGGAGGGACAAAATAGTGTTTTTTTAAATTATAATGTTGAAATCGGTCGATCTCGAATATAACTTACAGTTGACATATTGATAATTTGATAAAAGTGTTAACATAAATGTCGATATAATAGATAATATTTAATATTATTTAATATTATGACAATATGAATCATTATTTTTTTTAATTTTATGATTCTACAAAAAAAAATATTCAATGTTGCATTGAATTATTGAAATGATTACAAAATTTTAATATTCAAAAAAATTACAAACTAGCAAAAAATATGAGGGCCGCTCCAAAATTGGGGCCGGGTGACTAGTCACCCAGGTACCCCCCTAAATCAGGCCCTGCTTTCCTATATTCAGAGCGTGACAACGTCGCGGAAACACGCAAGACAGAAACAGGACGACGACGGCGGCCGTCACGAGTCCGCATCGACTGGGGCTTCTCGCTCTACTCCCCGCCGCCGGCTCTTCTCGAGGCTTGACTTTGGTCACCACGCACTCGATCCACCGTTTATAGTTTTTGACGGCCAAAAAACGCGTCTGCTCCGCTATCCTCGTGTTGGCGTGCTCGATCTGATACCTGTGACTGATCACGCCGTACTGCTTCCCGTCGCAGATCAGCGGGCTCCCCGTGTCCTCCTTGAGTCGATTTTCGTAAAGGCCGCAAATGAACTCCCGCCTGGTCTGGTCGATGTACTTTTGATTTTCCACACTGTAAACACATGCAATCGGGTCAGCAGATTTTCCCAGTCTCGACAGTCAGGGCGGCCGGTCGCCCGTGATGGGTTTCAAAGTACTCCACATCAGAAAATAGTATAAATAACCCTCTCAATGCCCCGTTACGACGACCGTCCTACCACAGGCATGAATGATTCAAAAAAAAAAAAAAAAAATTTAATACAGTAAAAACCTGTTTTGTGCGGGATTGCATGGGACCAATAAAAATTTCCGTTTTAGACGGGTTTTCACATAAATGAATAATTAACCGAATTCCGTGTTATCGAGTTATAATTAAAGTTGTAATATTTTCCGCTCAATAACGAAAATTTTAAATTAAAAATTAATAAATATAACCTAACGCTATTTCTTTTTTCACTTTCTTCAATAACTTTCATTTTTTCATTTACACTTAGACGAATCTTTGCAGACACTGTAAGAATAAGTACATAATAAAACGAGACGAAACGACGGGAAAACTACGACTACGATGACGATAGAAAGCACTGTTGATATAGATTCAAGATAAAATGTAGTTATCCATCGACACGAATAAACGGCTGACTTTAATGATATTGTTTGATAGTAGAGTAATAAATAATAATTGAGGGTACTAAAAATATTTTCGTTCGTAGTTTGATATGTTTTTCCGTTTTATTAAGGTTTATAATATGATTATCGCCTATCGGGACCAAAAAATAGCTTTCCGTTTTACGTTAGACAGGTTCCGTTTTAGAAAGGGTTTAATCCTATATTAAATATTAGAAATCTGCCGGGACCGTGATGAATTTCCGCACAGAACAGGATTCCGTGTTATCAAGGGTAACCAAATAACACAAAATTAGAGCAATTTTTTGAATTCCACCCGCAACAACCTGTGTTTGGTCATCCGTTTAAATCTTCTAAGGCATTTTATGGGAAAAATAACATTCAACGTCATTGGCTATCCTATGATATTACTTCGAAATCGTTATATTGCAGTGTGTGTATAGGATTTTCATCAGAAAAAAATGTATTTGTTGAAGGTTTAAATGTCTGGAGTCATGTTTACCAAAGAATTCATGAACATGAAATTAGTAAATGCCATATACTATGTTCTGAATCTTTTTTAAATTATTCAAACAAAAAAACTATTGACTATAGATTATTTACTATCATTCGTTGTCCCGCACTCAACATGTGTGCACGTCTATTTTTCACTCTCGCATTTTTTCTACGTAACTTCACCGTTTCTTGGTCGTTCGCTTCGAGATAAAAACGCGCTCCTTCACCTGTTTTTTCTTATACTCAAAAAACTACATCAAACGCCCCCCTGAAAAGGGGGGACTTTCCACGGAGAATTTTCGTAAGTAAACTATTACCATACTCGTTATTCCCAACACACGTTATCGCCAAACCACTACCTCGCCGCATCGCCCGTTATCACGCACGCTCCAACGTCCACATCCGTATCGCTCAGCACCTCACCGTTCTACAATCAACATGTCATCATCTAATAGTCTCTCATCGCCCAACACAATTAAAAACAAAATTAAATCTTTACCTCCACTAGTAATTAATAAAAACCTAATTAAACACCAAACTGGTGACTTATCGCCTTCTGAACTATCTGACTGTGATTGGCATGAAGTTCCACATAATAAACACGCAAGATCGCCAAATTCAAATCCTAATTCACCCAAAACAAAAAAAAACACATACAAGAATATTTTTGTATCTCAAAACCGATTCTCACCTCTATTAAGTACCACCGACGAAAATCAAATGGACACCACTACCCAGATCGAAAAAGTATCCAATACATCTGAAACGCATAAACCACCACCTATATTTATTCAAACTCAAGTCAATTATGAAAATTTTTGCAAAAAAATGCTTGAACTAACCGGAAATGACGGGTTTGAGTGTAAAAGCACCCTGAAAGCCATCAAACTGTCAACTTACAATTCTGATTCGTATAGAAAAGTTGTCAAGTTCCTCCAAGATGGAAAAGTATCTTTCCATACTTACCAATCAAAAGAAAACAAACTTTTCAAGGTAGTCATCCGAAATCTCCACCACTCCACAGATATCCAGTCTATTAAAGATGAACTCTTCAACAATGGTTTCACAATAAGAAACATTTCAAATGTACAACACAAACAAACCAAAGTTCCTCTACCTATCTTCTTTGTAGACATCGAACCAGCTCCAAACAACTCAGATATTTTTAAACTCACTTCTCTGTGCTACACGAAAATCAAAGTAGAGACACCACACCCAAAGAAAGATATGCCCCAGTGTCTCCGCTGCCAAGCATACGGCCACACCAGAACCTATTGCAATCATAGTCCCCAATGTGTTCGCTGCGGAGAACATCACAACTCAAATGAATGCACCAAAGACCGAAACTCACCCGCCAAATGCGCCCTCTGCAGTGGTGCCCATCCAGCTAATTATAAAGGTTGCCCTTCTCACAAAGAATTACAAAAAACAAAAAACAATAAGGCTCCAACTGAAAACTTCTGGTTCAAAAACAAACATTCCCAAAACATTCAACAATCAACACAAGCCGAAGCTGAATCAAACCCCTCAACCAACAAAAATATACCAAAAGCAAACAAAAATTTTGGAAATTATAGTTCCAACAATTCTCACCTCCAAAACCAAACAAATGCTGAACCTGATTTCAATTCTCTTCTTTCGTCATTCATATCCGATTTAAAAGCATTAATAAACCCACTCATTTCATTACTCACAACGGTCATCGACAAACTTATCAAAAATGCCTAGTCTCGTTAATACTTCTCTCTCCATATTTTTATGGAATGCAAATGGTATATCCCAACACAAAAATGATCTTCAAATCATCCTCGAGGAAAAAAAATAGATATAGTACTCCTTTCCGAAACCCACCTCTCCAAAAATATACGTCTCAATATACCAGGATATGATATCATTCGAGCTGATCATCCTGACGGAACTGCACATGGTGGAGCTGCTCTCCTAATCTCCAACAAAATTGAACATCTCCCCCACCCGCCCACTCAAACAGCAAATATGCAAGCTGCATCTACATCTATAAAAATCAACTCACTCTCTCTATCCATCTCTTCTTGCTATTTTCCTCCTGGACGTATCTTCCCCACCAACGAGCTTTCCACTCTCACTTTATTGCTTAATAGAACTCTAATCACTGGGGCGGATTTTAATGCTAAGCACCTTGCTTGGGGTAGCCGATCATGCGTGGTGCAGTGGTCACGCAGTTGGCTACGACGCGCGCAGTCATCAGTTCGAACCCGGCTCAGTGCAAAAAACCTTCTGCAGAATTAATTCTGTAGTCTCTCCCCTGCCATCGTTCTGGTTGCACTATACTACCCCCCACCGGATCCATTCCACTGAGAGTAAAACCCACACACGTGAGAATTCTTTTCTTAAGAGAAGGGGATAACATGTGTCACACTTCTACCCCTCCAAAGGCGTGAAGCCATCGACAAAACCCTGATAGCCGTTTGATAGATATATAAGAGAAAAAAATATATATATATATATCAAAATACATAATACAATACAGTACAGGTAATAATACAATACTTATATTATAGGTAATTACCCTACTGTTTAGTCACTAATATTATTATAAAATATTATATAAACACAACAGTAGTTAAAAATTAATAAATTCTATGACCTAGGTTCTTTTAGTTTTACGATTTTAATGTTTGGTCCACTCTTTACGTGTGATATGTCTTGAGGAGTAAGAAATATAAACTGGTTTTTTCGATTTTCAATGGCCATTAGTATCAGCTGAGTAGTGGCAATTCGATTGACATTATCCATGTACACATCATATTCATCAATAGAGTAGAATGGTATTTGCATGTTGCTCCATAAAGCCAAAATCAAAGCAACCGTTGCAAATGTCCGTTCGCCGCCAGACGCACATGAAGTACTTATATCATCAAACATGCTAATAACCATACTTTTTTTTTTTGGTTCAATTGAGAGTTTACTTTCAATATTACGTAATGACAACACCAATTCAAAAGACTCAATGACAAGACATCTTATAAAATCTATGTAAGTGTCAAGAGCTATTGTACTGCGTTCAACAGCCTTGTCATTTTGTTGATAAATGTCAAAAATTGTTTGATGCAACTTACAATGATTAATGAATTCTTGTTTTTTCTTCAAGTATTCATCTTTCAAAACCATATAGTTTTCTCTTCTTTTCTTCAATTCCATTTCCAATAATTTAGCCCTTTGATTGAAGTATTTAATGTCCTTCTGAATAACTTCTTCATCACGTGTTTCATCAATTCTCTCACATAAATTTTCAGCTTCTTTTTTATATTTTTCCAGTAACTTTTTCTGAATATCACGTTTTTTAATTATATCTTTCAGTTTTTGTTTTAGTTCCTCCGTATTTTTATCATAATCTGACAATTTTATTTTAAAATTATTTATTTGGGCTTGAAGACTTTCAACTTTTTCTATAAGAGAAGATCGGTCAGTTTTATCAATAGTAGCTTTAATATTTTTAATTTTTTTATTGATCTCATCAATTTCAGAATCATAATTATTAACCGGTCTTAGAATATCTTCTTTCATTTTTGTAGTATTAGCAATTTTTATATTAAGTTCATTTATTTCTTCAGTAATAAAAGCTATTCTATCATCTTGTCCTTCTTCACATTTAGCTTTAAGATCAATAATTATTTTTGCACATTCATCAAACTTGGTCTTTAGCAGCATAGATTCTGATTGAGTTTTTTTCAAATGTTTTTGCTTTTCTAATTTTGATTCTTCTAAATCTCGAAATTCTTTATTTAAGTTATTGATTTTTAACTCCAGTTCTTGTTTTTCACGTTTCAAATTATTAACAGCAAGTGACACATCACTTTGCAAGAGCACTGGTTCACAAGGATTCTGTAGGGAATATACTCTGTAAGAAGGATTAGGATACACTTGGGTACCATCTAATGTTAAACAGAAATGACAATTCCTAGGAACCTGTGATGCATTTTCCATAAGAGGTGTAGCTTCCAATGTGCTATTGACTAACATTATTGTTTCAATTCGGTTGTTATCAATCAGACAATTAGCCACAACAGGATTTGTAAAAGTTAACATACGAAACATACTATTTGTAGTTTCTTTAGAAGAAATATCATGAACTCTGTCAACAAATTTACTAGTGATAACAGTTGGTTTTCTCGTATTACCTGGAATTACTTTTTCCATTATTGATTGAAGTACTTTATTATCTGCAAAGTTATCAACTAAAAACGTTCTTAAATTTCCACGACCCAAGTGGTTTTCAATAGAAAATATCCATTTGTTGTTATTGACTTTAATGTAAGCTCCAATAGGTCCTATTGGTTTTTTAAGAAACCGGTTTTGTTTAAAAACATTATCGATTGTTTGAACAAGTAGAGCCATCCAGTTCCCATAAAAATGCATCTTATCTTGTTGTTGACAAATACTACTGATATTCCTATTAAGTTCATTAATTCTTCTTCGCAAAGGAGTAACCTCATTATTTTTCAAATTTCCAACTCTTTGTAATAAATCATCAACTGTATGACGTAAAATTTGCTCATGGTCTAAATTTGTTTTCCAAGCTGCTTCAACTTCAGAAATATGTTTCTCGTAGCGAACAAGTTTTTCTTTATACTGAGCTAAAGTATTTGTATTACCTTTTTTGCGTTCAACTTCCATATGTTTTTCAAATTCTTTTTTATCATTTAACAACATTCTCAATGTATTATCATATTTTTTTGCATTGTTCATCGCTGCATCACGCTCCATGGTTTTATTCTGCAGTTGTTTAATTAAATCCATGTAAATAAAATGATTTCTTGAACGGAATTCATCGATATTTGCTAATTCATTTTTCTTTTCTGTTAGTTTCTCAGAACAAGTTCTTATACTTTCATTCAAAACGTCTGTATTACCAGAATTTTGTGCCATATACATTTCAAGTATTTCAACTTCATTAACATGATCATTATACGTTTTTTCTTGTCGTTTAACTAATTGCCATGCATACTCATTTTGAAACTGATATAGAGTTTTTTTAAATCCATCTAATTGTTTAGTTTTCCTTTCATAAGTTTCATAGTTGCTTAGGTACTTCTTTAAAACATTGTTCTAAAACATTTTTAATGTTTTCAAGTTTTTCTGTGTATTCTTTAGAAACTAACTTTGTTTCTTCAATATTTTCTTTGCAAAAATCGGCAGATATTGCTTTATAAAATAGATTATACATAGTTTCTGGATTGGCAATTTTATGAAATATTTTCACCATTCCTTGGTTCATTATACATATTGGATTTTCAACCAAAATATTGAAATGTTGTACCATTTTTATCAACTCACTTTTATTACTTTCAACTAGTCGGCTATTTTCATTGAAATATTTATATGAAGAGCTAGAAGATTCTGAAATTTGTCTCACTATAGTAATTTGCTTGCCATATAATTCCGGTCTGTAAAGTTGAATTTCATAGTAATTGCCTCCATTTGCTATAGTTATTGAAACAGAAGCTGAAAAACATCCAAATTTTATAAGTGACTTCAAGGAAGATGCTCGAATTGTAACATTTGCTCGACCTCCAAAACCAACGACAAGAGCAGTTTGAATAGTACTTTTTCCACTACCATTTAAACCGGATATAAAATTTATTTGCGGATTGAATGTTATATGAAAATGAGAATGACACATAAAATTTTCCAGGGTGATAGATTTGATACTTCCGCTGCACCAATCTTCATCTTTGAATTGTGAATCTGATTGATTTATCTTCTGACTGAACTCTAAAATGTAAATAAAACATACAAGAAAAAATATTCATTAAAATTAATTATCAAACAAAAATAATTAGTGTAAGTACAATAATGTTTCTTACTTTGACTTAGCTTAGATCGAGAACTCATGTTAACTGTAGTATTCAATACAATAATAATGTAGAATAAATTATAAAATGTATTTCAATTTTTTCAGATTTTGTATTGATCCTGAAAATTAAATATATTTGTATCAGGTAGATAGTTCAAACAGATTAAAAATTATAACGAATATTCTTATTGACTAGAAAATACTATACAATTAGAACTATCTCTACAGAATTATTAATAAAGATATATATTTTTAATATTCTCCTGAGGATACATGTTTGATGTCTTATGTTTTCTAGAAATATTTTATGAAAATTATTTTCTAAAGTAAGTCAACTTTAAATTATTTATACAGAAGTAAAAATACTAATGAAATTAAGCAGCATTATGAACAAGATGAACACATTTTAATTATTTATAATACAATTAAATGCTTTTAGTTTATAGGTACCAAGTTAATATGTATTAATATATATAGGATCTACTAAAATGAGATATATTTCATGTGAGAGCACCTTAACTCGAAAACAGAACAGGTAATGACTAAGCTAAAACATGAAACCTAAAAGTTAATTTGCATGACATATAAAAAGAATATTCATTTACTACCAATATTATTATGTATATATATACATACATATTGATATTATATTATGTTATAATTTGTAATTCAGCAATAATGGGGAAGACTGAAGAGGGTTACTCAGAATATAAAAAATATTTTTTGGACCCCTCCCAGAAAAAATTTGAAAATACGTCACTGAGTGTTGGTGTGGTTTTCAAGCGTGTTCTCTATTCACTGTAATGTTTTAAATGTAATTTAAATTCAATTAAATTGTGCCGGTATCATGCGTTTGCGTACGGATGCACTAATAGACACCGACCTGGTCAAAACATTAATTTTTTCTGGTGAGTTAATTTATTGTTACTATAAGCAGTGTAGTAAAGTATTTGAGTATACGTTTTCAAATATTTTTATTGGTATTCAACACTTTTTTTAATTACATTTTTTTTTATCATCTCAATTTTGATCAAATCATAATTTTATTTGTTTTGGATACTTTTAATATGTGTACTAAACAATATCTATTTCTAGATCCTGGGCTTTTTTATACCTACTTAAGAAAATCTGTAACAAATAGGTAGGAACTTTTAAAAATTGTGTGAGTAGTATTCAAACATTTTGTAAAACGTGTATTCTTGTAGTATTTTATATTCATTTTCAGTATAGTATTAATTTATGTGGCCAAGTTGGAAACTAGTCACACAGTAAAATATAAATATATAAATACATAATAATAATAAGTAGTTAATGAATATTCTCTTTCTCTATTCTCACGTACCTACTACCTAAAAGGTAATTTATGACTTCTAAATGCAATTTTACAATACAAAAAATACAATATATTTTGTATTTGAGTCTGGAATTTTGTTACTATAAGTATTATATTATTATATAATACATTTCGATTCAGACGTAAATAAATTTTTTTTTACTTCTGGGGTGGATGAGACCTCTCCCCTCCCATAAATACGCCACTGGTTCCATCTATTCAATACTGTAACGCAGCATGGTCATGATGTAAATTTTTCCTAAAAATCCTCATACACACTATCGTAATCTACTCAATACAAGTGTTCCATAGTGTAGGTAGTATACCTGTAATCTGTGTATATATACACAATATGTGTATTATATTAATTTATTTATATTACATGTTACTAACTCTAAACTCTCGTAGTTTGGTGTCGAAGAACTCTACTTGCGTACAATTTACCTTTAAGTAGATAAGCTGTGTCCAGAGTAAGATGCGTCTCTGAAAAGGATATAGACGAGTTGCGTTCGGCATATTTCAAAGCGACTTTTTTGTATGATTGTATCCCGTATTAATAAACTATAAAAATAATGATAATACACACACACACACACACACACACACACACACACACACACACACACACACACACACACACACACACACACACACACACACACATACATTTGTCATTTTGTTAAGCTAACATTAACCAGAAATTTAATATATTAAAAACACTCATTTAGGTTCCACATATTTATTATGTTCAATTTAGGTACTGACATTATAAACATTTATTAAAATAATTTCAGTACATACATATTACTTGACTATCAAGAAAATAAAATTACAATTTTTTTTAACCAGTTTCACAAATATTCATTAATAGTTATAACTAGGAAACGGATTTGAATGCAAATTGAATTTTTTTCTGAATGTCTGAAAACATTGGTTTCCAAGCAAAAAGTTCATTTCATACATCAAAGAATTAAAAAATGTAACTTTTATTTTGCATTTTTTGAAATTTGTAGTGCATTTTGTGGTTTTTAAGTAATTTTTTCAACATTTTTTCCACATTCATTCTATAAAAAATTTAAATACCTAAATATGTATTATGTTACGAAATTACGAAATTATTGTTGACACGTGTAGACACAAAATATATACATACAACTACAAGTTACAACAGATTATTACCCACATTAAGGTAAAGATAAGATTTGATAAACTATTTATCTAAATTGTAATTTTGTATTGCACTGTTGAATGCAACATCTCAAAATAATACAATATCTGAAGAACTAACTGCTGATGATATGGTTCATATGAAGTTTGCACCTATGACATCAGTCGACGTGGAACGAAGTTTCTCGAGATACAAAACAATACTGGCCGATAACCGTCGAAGATTTCTGTTTGACAATATTAAGCAGCACCTGATTATACAATGCTATGAAACAAAAGATAAAAGTATAACGAATATACCTATCTAAATGGTACACCTATTAAATTTTTTATTTTTTAGGGTAAGAAGAAGATGGACAGAAGATTATTGAAAGTTAATTAATGAAGGTTGTATTGTATTTTTTATTAGATTTTTCATAATAATATGTTTTTTTTATAAGTTTTAAATTCAAAATTTTGTTTTTATAGAATATAAACCCATTTTTAGTTTTTTAGGGCATTTTTTTAGTGCATTTTTTGAAGTTAAAGCATTTTTTTAAGGCATTAAATCGTATTTTTTAAGGCAATTTACTTGTTTTTTAGCGCATTTGAATCCGTTCCCTAATTATAACTTATTAGTCATACAACTCATATATATAAATATACAATGTACTTTGTAGAAAACATTCATTAGAAATTTTGTTTTCAATATGTAATACTATGAAAAACACTAATTAATTAAAGTTATTTTCAGGCAACTGCATTCGATAATACAGGGTGTCACAGCAGGTGACTCACAGGTCTATTTATTTTGACAAATGCAATAACTTTTAGATTCTGAACGGAGTGAAGAATGTATTGATTTTACAATGATGTGTGTTTTTTTTTTTTTTTTTTTTTTTTTTTTTTTTTGTGTCTGTCGACACGATTTGGGGCAGTAAAAATGCTTCGATTGCCTTATATAGCAACTTTTCTGAAAGGAAATTGAATCTAGTTGGTACTTTGGGGGGTCAAAAGTTAAAAATTTTCAATATTTTTTTAACGCGCCGGGAAAAACCCTTAAAAAATGAGGGAAAAACGGTATATTTTACGCAAAACCAGTTTTCGACAAAATCAAATTTTTTATTTTGCTATAACTCAAAAACTAATCGATGTAAATACTTGAAATTTTCACCAAATGTTAAGATTAGCGTTCTCTATACACCGTTAAATTTTCAAAGTATTTTGACTTTTATTGAGCTAATTATAGACAATTGAAATTTTCAATTTTTTTAAGTATTTTTTTTTTAAAATAACGATAAAATTTTTTTTTTTTGCCAGAAAATCTTGAAAATTTAATACAAGGTTTCTTATAAGTTGTTCCATAACTGATAAAAAAAAATCCAAAATCGTAAGTCACAATTTTTTTTTATAAGTGCTCAAAGTTCCAATTTATACGAAATATGTAAAAATTGCGAAAATTTGAAGTTATTTTGCAGTTGAAAATTCATAAAATTTTAAGTATTCAAAACTAAGAATTGTAAATTCGGTAAAAAGTTTGACATACGTTTTCCTTCAATTATCTGTAAAAAAATTTGCACTGGAATAAAATCAAAAATTTTTATGAGTGTTTGAAATTACAATTTTTTCACATAATCGCGTAAAATAACAATTTAGGCATCATTGATTTTTGATATTTGTTCTTATTCAAAAAGTATAGGTCGTAGAAACTTAAAACTTTTACAAAATGTTTAAATAGGCATTTTCTTTACATAGTTGTATTTTCAAAATATTTCGTTTATTTTTTAGCTATTTATAGGCATTTGAATAATTCGATTTTTCTTAGATTTTTTTTTATAAAAGTCGATAACAATTTTTTGGCCCTACCAAATCGCTTGAAAATTTAATAGAAGGTTTTGAATAAGTTGATCTAAGAGTGATTCAAAAATTATTCAAATACGTAGGCACAATTTTTTTTTATAAGCAGTTGAAGTTCAAAAATCGACAAAATTTGTCAAAATCACGAATATTTGCAAATTATTTTGTAGTTGAAAATGTATAAAAATTGTTGTATTCAAAGATAAGAAATGAAAATATTATGTAATATCACAGCTGATAAAGATAATTAAATAGATTAAGTTTATTATAATATAATCAGTAGCTGACAGCTGTTCTATACAAAATATTGGTAGATTGTAAACACAAGGTGTATAACGTACCTTTACATGGTTGAATAGAACGTTACTAACTTCCAATTTCCAGTTATTTTAATGTGTGTATCAGTTCCATAAACATGCGGATTTTATATATTATTATTAATTATTAATATTTAAATAGAGGTAGCCACGGAGCATTCAGCATATATGGACGGCGGGGTCGGGTGGTACTGTCACGATAGTGCATTTAGGCAAATAATATGGTATTTACCTACGCCCTATCTATGCACATCCTGGTTTGTCCAATGCTCACGAGCAGAAGTCACATGAATAGACAAATGTAAATTTAACCCAATCTAGGATATTAAAATAAAATATATATTACAATTTAAGGCTGACATCTTCATCTTCGTTCAGAATCGTTTTTTTTTTTTATAATATAAAATAATTCCAAAATCTATCCAATAATGCCTTATCTAGCAATGCATCTCGTGTATCCCACCCAACTACTGTATCCTGTACTTAACTTACAATGATTTATCATTGCATTCAAATGTAAAATACCATACAACTAAACTATCGTAAACCAGGTGATCCCATGATAGAAAGTGCTATACACTCCTCACCATTATCTTGTCCGAGGAGCGAAGCGACGAAGGACGAACTTCCACCACCATTATCTTATCGGCTTATTTTTCTATTCATTTTTTTAAACTTTTTTTTTTCAAATAAATACTGAGCCCTTGCGCTACAATACTGTGGATTTCAAATATTTTTTGTACTTTGGAAACTCAAATTTGAAAATTTAAAATTTAGTTTTATCATTTAAAAAAAAAAATCAGAATAGCCATTTTGTAGACCGAATTTTTAGAAAAATTATGGTATTAAAATTTCTTATTAAAGTTTAGTCATTTATTTCTTATGATTTTTTAAACTTTTTGAAAATGTGAATTAAATTACTAAAATTATTGTACAATTAATATTGTACGGGTCTATCAATAAGTCGGTGATTTGATTAACTTTTCCATAAAAGCATAATAAGATATCTATGTGATAAATGATAATATACTATCACAGAGTACAGACAACAGTAAAGTTGAAAATTAGACAATCCCAAATTCCCAATCATTTAGTTATGAAAATTATTAGCTACATATTATGACATATAACTGTTAATTAAATGTTTCAAGTTTTATTTTTTAACAATATATGTATAAAATAACAAATTAATATAACATATTATATTAGATAACTACAAATAATTTTCAAAGTGGCTGCCATGGTTATTTGAACATTTTTCATATCGTTCCAAAATTCCGGTTGTCACGGATTCTAACATTTCAAAGAGAGTTACATACTTCAATAATACGATTTTTTAAATCATCTAACGACGTTGATTATTCACAGTACACTTTGTCCTTTAAGGAACCCCACAAAAAAAAATCTAATGGCGTTAGATCCGGAGACCGTGGTGGCCAATTCAGTGGACCTTTAGTTCCCATCCATCTATTTTTTAAAGTTTTATTTAAATAATGTTGACCAATGTTCGCGTTATGTGGTGGCACACCATCCTGTTGAAGCCACATATCAATCCGGACTTTTAATGGAATAGTTTCCAATAATATTGGTAGCGTATTTTTCAAAAAGTTCAAATAGCGTTCACCAGTAAGTGTGCCAGTATAAAAATAAGGTCCGATCAAATAACCGCCTATTATACCACACCACACATTAGTAGACTAGCGAACTTGTGCGTTGGTCTCACATGTCCAAAACGGATTTGTATCATTCCAATAATGTGAATTATGGCGGTTGACAATTCCATTATTATTAAAACAGCTTTCATCGGTCCATAATATTTTTTTCAAAATATTATTGTCCTGGTCATGAAGGCAAATAATTTTTGAAATATATTCCAGCCTTCTATCATGATCGGATGGTTTCAATCCATGTACGTAGTGCAATTTGTATGGATGAAAATCATTTTTCTTCAATATACAATGCACAGATGTATAGCTGATATCCATTGCTTTAGCTACCGACCTGACAGATAAATGTGAATCAGTGCTAAAAGCTGCCAAGACATTCACTGCTGCATTCAAAAATGTACATAATCGGGTTTTACTTATTTTCTTCTACTAAACGAAATAACCAAATTTTGTCAGACTTAAAAAATTTAGTTTGTAAAAATTACAGCTATTCAGCTATTCGAGGTATAATATAAATTAAATAAATATTAAAAGAACCAAAATAAAGAAAAAATTTGACCCATATAAGCTTAAATAGTCCAATAATCTTTACATTTTTATTTTACTAAAAATTTAAATTAAAAAAATTTGTAAATTCATAACTAATATAAAAAACATAACTACTTAATTATTATAGTATGTATTCAACTTAACAAATTTAGTGTCCCCACAGTATTTTAAAATGTATAACTTCTATTCAATTAATATTCAAACTTCATTTAAAGCTCGGAAGAGTATTAAATGATTGATCGTTTCTTTTAAATTCAATTCACTCGTTGCCAAAATCTTGTCTGAGGACCAAACTTCCATTACTATTATCTACTCAGATTTTTTTGTGTGTACTTACCATATATAGATCACTATAAGAATTAAATTTTATTGATCTTTCATCGTTCTAGTCTTTTGTACAAATAAATAAATGCTCATACAAGTTAATATTATGCGTGATTAAAATATGATAGTTATTAACAACTATTATTTTAAGTTATGTTAAATAATAAATAGGTACCCAAACCTATTCAAAAAGAGGAATTATACATTTAAGATTCTTTTCAAAATCAATTTGTCAATAATAATGTCTAAATAGCATGGAATTATTATTTATTCAAATCCTTGCTGACTAGGAAATGTGATACGTAATGCAAAATAATATGTAATATTTATATATTACATTTACGTTGATGTAATATTATTAAATTGTCTTTATTACCATTCACATTTAGTTATCTGATTATTAAAATGTATAAAAAAATGTAAGAAAATTAAACATAATGATAGGTGCTACAGCTTTCTTTATTTTATTATATATATTAAAATTACCATTGCTGAATATAATTAAATTTAATCATCGTTTCACTTATAAGTACATATTGCATTTATGAAGACAGTTATCCTATATGGCCGTATATGAAGTAGGTATGTAACTAGGTCTTTATAACATATTTATAGGTCTACAATAAAAAAAAAAATTGTATTTTTAATTACCTACACTAAACAACAGTATAAGTTGATCCAAAAACAAATAAATTATTGATTTTATACAGAATTTCTAATAATAAATCAAAAAGTTATACAATGCAGTATGATTACAAATAAATTTATATTTCTATACAATTTATTATTATTATTATTTGAAAATGATAAAGGACATGAGGCATGTCATTAGATACTAGTATGTAGAGTTGAGATCATGTGTACATAATTTAAATTGTCTGATATTCTGCTGTAGGCATTACACTTAGTGATGAGCTTGTTTTTTCATAATTATAATACTGATACACCGGAATGAAAAAAATGATTCCAAAAACTAAAAGCAAAATAGAAAAAATTAGACACAAATTCCTTGAAACATTTTCGCAACAACATATCAGATGCATATAGTGATGTGAGTAAATAAAATTCTAAAAAAGAAATAGTTAAATGTATATACAGTGAAACCTCTGAATACCGGACACTCTCGGTAGCCGAAATATTGTCCGTTATTTAGAGATGTCCGCTATTCAGAGGGAAAAATAAAAGAGGAGAATACGTTCCTGTCCCCATAAAAACGTCCGCTAATTGGAGGTGTCCGCTATTCAGAGGTGTCCGTTAAGGGAGGTTTCACTGTATATAAAAAAAAATTCTACAAAATAATGTATAAATAGTAGGTATAGACAATTAAATATACAATTTTTAAGCCTTGTTTGTATATATGTAATAGGCAATATATATTTTGCCCAGGCAATGACGTTCTATGTCTGGACATTGTGAACTAATATTTTAATTATTTTAAATAATTTTGGCATA
Source organism: Therioaphis trifolii (assembly GCA_027580255.1). NCBI lineage: Eukaryota > Metazoa > Arthropoda > Insecta > Hemiptera > Aphididae > Therioaphis > Therioaphis trifolii. Next base: position 23,195,610 of record CM050404.1, read on the forward strand.
CAAATTTATTCCAGATAACCTTAAATCAAACCATTTTATCATGTATAGTTTTAATAATGTAACTCTTTAATTTGAATTATATATTTATTTCAAATTTATTTTTTCCCTATTGAATCAATATAAGTATCATATAATAGGTATAATAAGTTTATTATTATTGAATTGTTTTTATTTAAAAAACATGAGTATGTACATATTCCTGCAGATCAATATATAAACTATAATTTATTGTAGTTAAATGTTATTGTTTCAAAATGGCATCGAAAAACTCCACAAAGTGGAACAGGAAATAAATTGCTGTTTTTGATAAATTTCCATTGATAAATTTAGGAGTAAAATTATAAAATGGTCATTAAACCTCATACTTATTTACTCGGTTAATGTTACTTTGTTGTTTTATTATTTTATTTTATTTATTTACTATATTGTTTAGATATGTTATTTACTCATGTACACAAAATTATCTATTCTACCTTACTAATCCTAATTTGTTCTGTTATTTGTCTACTAAATGTTATCCACACCGGGATATTATGTCATATACAATAATAAATAAATGTTTTCAAAAAATATTTAATTGAGCTTAAGAAATTCTTTAATTTTATTAAAAATATACAGATGTAAATATATTAACTTCAAGTTAATAAAAATAAACTAAATAATTTATAATTTTTATTTTTGGTATTAAATGTAATTGTTTTTGTAATAAATTTATAATACACAATTCATTTTAAACAAAAAATAAATATTGATTTACACTGCAGGGCAGAACCATAATTCTTTGGCAAAGTACACATTGTCCATCACATAGATATAGAATGCAGCGAATCCGAGTTGGGTCTCAAGCAATAGGGTAAATCATAGGTGTATACCAGTGTGTCCCAACCGGTGGTCCGTGGGCCAATCATAGGTGGTCCGCGGTCCCATAGATTTTGTGTATTCTTGTTAATGAGCAAAAAAAAGGTATACTTAGTTTTCGTAAAATTGAGGTGGTCCTCGACCTATAAAATATTGTGGTGATAAAATGGTTGGGAAACACTGGTGTATACCAATGGAGTCTCAGAGTATTTTAGGTATTATAGTACTGTACTAATTGGATCCAGACTCCCGATATTTCACAACGAATCAAGGATCGTTATCTATGGGATTGGGATCATGTGGTGAGTCCTGACTCGAATGAGCAAAGCGAGTGACTATGGCTTGCCAAGTTTCGATCAGCCGTCCCAACTTTTATTTGCACTAAGTCGAAAAAATTTGAAAAATTTGAGATGGCACTAAACCAAATTTGTCCTAATTTTTTTATTCATCAAAATCTATATGAAAAAAAATTTAACCATACCTATGATCAAAGATCATTGACAGTCTTGAGTCTGTGAAACTTTATGTGTATCAGTATATGTACAATAGTTAGAGAAAAATATTCAGGACCCAACTAGTAGTCTCTTAAAAAACTTAGGGCCAAACTAGTGTAGTACCTTAAAAAACTGGGGATCCAACCAGTACTACATTTTTATTTCGGAATCCAACTCGGATGCAGCTATAACATTTTGAGCTCAAGACCTTTTGTCTTATTTCAAGCATGTAACATAAAATTTCGATCAAAAGAGACTGTTACCATCGATACAACGCAGTACAGTATTTAAAGACTATTTCCAATATTTTCTGTTATTGAAAATATTCTTAAAAGTATTTTTGCAAAAGCATATTTTCATATTAATACATCACTGAACACATACCTCCATATGCTGTAGTTGTTACTATTTTTGATATTAAAAGTTGCTTAGTTTTAGTATCTTGCATACCAATGTATCCTATAACATCGGCAACGCCTACAATTATGAAAAGTATGTATACTGTAGAGTATACCCACAACCAAACTCGAATGGGGGCAACGTCGTGCTGAAAAAATCAACATAATTTATTTATGCATTCACACACTATCAACTATCATTCTTTGAAAAAATTCCAATGAATTGCATAAAATGGTACAATTTGCCATATATTTGCCTATTTATTACAATTTGCCACAACAATTTTAAAAAATAAGACAAATAAATTTCAGTCTACAAAAATTTAACTGTTTTAGTCAAATGTTTTCAGCATATGTCAGTTTATAAAAACACATTCACATAGTTATGAGAACAATATTAAAATTTAACTTACGTTTAATACTGCATATCTTAGTTTGATGTTGATATAAATAAATACAACATTTATAATTATACCAAATAAAGCGTTCCCAGGAGCTGAAACAAATACAATTATTGATCAAATTGAAAAAATTCACACATATTTGATACCTAACAGTTGTCCATTTTTTTTTTTTTTTTTTAAGAAAATTATAGTCTATCAACAAGAAAGTTTAATACATTATAATTATAGTATAACTATTGAAATATTCGGTCCACTATTTAAAAATTTATAATTTGTGTCTTGGATATTGTATAAAAACAAGTCGTTTTTAAAAAATGTACTAGTAATATTTATGATATGTTAGGAATTTAATAACAAAAACAGGTTTTCCTTAATTTTAAAATTTATCAATCAATCTGTTAAAATGATTTGAACTGTGAGAAAAAGTAATAATACGTGGTAGAGAAATGTAATATACATTTTTAATGTGGCAGATAAAGAAAGAATGTTATCTATTTATTAAATAACAAATCTAAGTAAATATTCAAGATTTTCTCAAAATGTTCCGAGAATTTTAATGAATAATAATACGTCAACAGAACTAAATACCATAATAGTTATAAATAAATAATAGCAGATATGTAGATAGAATTATGTTGAAAGCAGTGATTGAAGTGAATAAAAACATTTCATATACCTACTAATGGAAACTAATGATGTGTTAATGATAATGATGAATAATAATGATGATTGATGAATAATAATGAAATAATAAAAGACTTCATCTATTGAAATAATACACGCTATATAGATCAATAAAATTAAATATTCAAAAAATATGAAAAACAAAAAATTAAAATAAAGTAATGGACACTTACATGCAGCGAATGAAGTAATGTAAGTAACTATTCCCAACATCAAAAAAACCTAAAAAAAAGTACAAGGAGTTATATTAAATTCATTTAGTAAAAGAAAAATATTGACATAAACATGAGTTAATATTTACTATCACAGGTTTAATTTATATGAGCTTTAAATCATTGATTTTATAAACTAAATGAAAAAAATCAGTACAATTTTATACAGAGATGTTTTATAAGAGGGGGATTGATACCACCTTGATAAATAAATGGTAGCTGTAAATATTTGACAAATACAAACGTTTTTACATAAATATATTTATGTCTGTATGTGCAGGCGCGGATATAAGGGGGGCTAAGGGGCTTTAGCCCCTCCCCCTTGGTCGTGTATATACTTATATATTACATATTACAATAATTATTAAATAATATATTACTTTTGGAGCACCAACGACTGTTCGATGTCGGCAGTCGGTGGATATCATAGATACTGACATGAAAATATGATATATCAAATATATTATACACATTGTTTTAGTCATGGCCTAAATCTGTGCATATCAAAAGTTTGTGAGCTATCTTCTATTCAAAACATGGTTGGGATTGTAGGCGCCGTTTCAGTTGTTTTATCTGCCTCTGATAAATGCAACAATATATTGTTAGCAGTCATTGAAAATACTGATTCAGTGTCATTGCCAAAAAAAACAAAATTAAAAGCCATGTGTACAACTTGATGGGTTGAGCGTCATCACTCATTACACATTACTTTTCGTGAACTTTTCCCATATATCGTGAATGCTCTTAATATAATTGAAGAACATTTTGACCGTGAAATATCAACTGAAGCAGTAAGCTTCAGTTCTTCCATAAAAAGAAGTGATTTTCTCATCAGTTTAGAAATAGTTGCAAATTTGTTTTCTTACACTAAAGATTTAAGTATTAGACTAAAAAGTCTACAACAAGATTTATCGAGTGCATTCTCACATGTTAAAAAGTAATTCAAATATTTGATGTGAAGAGAAATAATTGTAATGAAGAATTTTCTATCTATTTTAAAAATGCATCTGAAGTACCATCAAAAATTGGAGAAGAAATAAAAATGCCTAGTCTGTGTGGTCGGCAACAAATAGAAATAATATTAGACGTCAAATCCTGAAGATTGGTTCAGAATTACTATTTATATTCCTTTTATTGACCATTTTATAATAGAATGAAATTCAAGATTTAATGATAGGTTCAAGGTTATTATTCCATTAGAAGGATTGATCCCTGCTAACAATAATAAGTATAAAACAGAAAAGATATTAAAGGCGGCATTAATGTATGATGAAGATGTACCAGCTAATTCTCACTTGGAAATACAAGCTGAATTAGAACTCTGGAAGACGAAATGGGCCAACATAGAAAATCCAAAGCTCCAAACTGCTGTTAAAACATTGGTACATTGTAAGGCATTTTAGAGAATGAAAACTGAAGATTAGTCAAAAGACTAATGAACTTATTAATCTTAATATCTAATTTATTATCTTTTTATTATTTTAAAATATATTTAAATTAATATATATATATATATACTAAAATTATATATTTTGTCTTAATGTGATAGGATATAATTTATAGCCCCCCCCATTTTGTATTTTTAGATCCGCCCCTGTGTATGTGCAAAATATTTTAACTCTCTTTTATTGTGGCTTGTCAAGCATCGCTTTAAGTATAAAAACATGAAGGGGTAAATAATTATTGTGATACCTAGAGTTTGGATGTTAATGAATTAAGCACTGGTTTAAATATTTAAGTATACATACATATGCTCATGCATTAAAAACTACATAAATATGCATACAAATTTGAAATTTGTATTAAAAATTTTTATATTTTAATTATTTAATGAAAATTAAAGAAGGTATTTATAATACATGTATAATTATTATAATTACAAGTATTTACATACACATTTCTGAAGCAAGAGAGGTGCATTGAACAATACTAGTTTGTTTTATAAGTTGAACAGTGTATCTGGATATATTTGATACCAGTTATTTCTTTAATCTAATAGAAATGAAATGTATGTAATACAAATTGATTTAAATTAATAAAAATAAGAAATAATAACTTCTGTTTCTAGTGATAAACCCAAATCAGTTTTATTAAATTATATGTTTAATGTTTATACAATATTATATTTATACATATATATAGTATCCAAAATCATAAATGAGTGCTTAAAACCGAAAAAAGACAAAATATGCACTTATATACAAAAAATCAGAAAACATGCAAATTCATGAACATCTTTAACCTTGGTGATATTATATTATATTCATTATATTATGCTTTCGGGATGACTGTAGTGCAAAAAGTTTTTGTCATCAATTCAAATACTATTTTTGTAGAATAATGTGTTATTGATATTCTATAGCATGAAAAATTATAATAAGTTTACCTTTATTTAACCCCAGGGCTGTATTTATGGGGTGATTCGGAGAGACAATAGCCCCACCTGTCATTTGTATGGGGGCGGAAATATTTAAGGTGACTAAAAAAAATGAATACTTTCTTCACATTATATTTCACCAGTACGCATGCATTAGGAATAAGTAAGTTGTTTTCAAAAAAGTTAATTAAAATATTTTATTCAAATGAGCACTGTCATATTGTTTCATTATGATGGTAATTAATAAATGATGGATCAGGGTAATTATTATAAACCATGTTGGTGACTGGGAACTTTTTTGATTTTACATGAATAATACATATTGTATAAACTGTAAAGGTGCAATGAAATTGGGAAAAGTTATTCGTGAGTGAAGCGAGCTGCTTTTTGTTGTATAGTTAAAATACGTGTTTTGTCCTCTTGAGGTTTTTTCAATCACGCATAATATATTTATGGTATTTCGGGAAAGGGAGTCTAATGATATATACCCTTTCATGAGCCACCTTCGCCATTCCTCGGAAAATGTCAGACCAACAATTATTATAGCAAACCCGGGTTTCGTACTTGTTGGTCCAGCAAGTTGTTACTTACAATGCTTACGATGAATATGGATAAGGTCCACGTGCGCACATTACAACACCCTAGAATACACCTTGGCGGTTGATCGTCCATCGTGGCCGAAGTCCGCACGATAAAAACAATGAAAACAATCGATTTCCGCCTTTGCTACTGACCAATATTTAGCACGATCCGTACAGTCGGTCACTCCTTGCAATAATTGAATGTGGCGTCCGGCGATCTGAAATCGTATCCAATACAAAAATCACTACGGCAAAACAATCGGCTCGGCGCGGCGGACTGTGCGCGACTGATTTTACATAAATAATCGCGGATAACACATACCTACTCTGATTAAAACCCAGAAGTTTTGGATCTATTCACGTCCGTTCTATTTGATTCGCGACGATTATTACATCACACGATAATCGTCGTATTCGTCAGCGTATCAACGGAAAGTTCCAAGTTTCAAACGATACGGACGCGCGCAAACGGCAATTACGCCAATCAAACCAAATATTGTTATTATCGTTATTATTATTATCAATAGCTGTATGACTGCACGTATAACATACCCGTTACGGTATTTTCGTCCGCGCCGACAATGACATCGCGATGATTGCGTAATATCACAGCAATCACGCCGACATGGCCCGCCGGCGCCGCCGCCGCTACAACGGCACTCATTGTAATTTGTAATCCACTACTCGCCCCCTTTCTCCGCGCCGCTTGAGCGAAAGTCGCGGTCCCCGAAAACGGTCGACCGCACTCGGTTCGGTATGAGATCAGGTCGTGGCCTGCTCGGCCACCTCGGCTAGTGATCTCACCTACGAGACGACGCTCATTAACTGTGAGTTTTTCACCAGTCGACAGATTGGCCCGTGTATTTTAGTAGAAATTATTTATGCACACGTTAAACGTGTAATTTCGTAACGAGTATTACATCATGAATGATTTGATATATAATATTTCAATATTATTGATACACGATAAAAGTATGATCATAGACAGTGGCGGCGTGAACTTTTTAATACAATGACGCAGTACAATTTTTGAGCACCCACCCACCCACCGTATCAAAGTTTTATATCAACGTAAAATATTTTTAATAAGTAACTATCAACTAAACATTCTTATTAATCTTACTCAACATCGAAACGCCCACCCACTTACCCCTTTTTTCGTGACGCAGCTGCGTCAAATTAACCCTGCTCAGTGGCGCCGAACCCTATATACAGGTGGGGCGATCGCCCCACCTTTGAAAGTGGGTGGGTGGGTGGTAGGTGCTAGGTGGTTTGGGTAGTAGGTGCTAGGTAGTTAGGGTTATTAAAGTTAAATTGTTGAAACTTGAAAGTGTTTAATATCAAAAACTGATTAATAAATACGTATCAATTAAATAAATAATACAAACTAAATAATAACTGCGTGTATATTTTATTCATCTGCACTATTATATAAGAAATAGTAATTTAGTTGAAATATTTAAACAATACTTCCGGTTCCCAATGTATATTTTCGTCATTAAAGTAAACACGACATTTCAATGTTTGTCTGTTATAATAACATATTTGAACCATTTAGTATACTGTATACACTGTTTTTGTCAATCCTTGCCAAATTGGTGGCACGGTGAGGCTGTATGATTTTTCCGTTTTGGGCAGATACAGAAAAACGTATGTAGAAGAATATATATATATAGAAGGGGCGGGGGGGGGCGGAGAAACAAAGACAAATTTGATAACCATTTTTTTTAAGTTGTGAAAGGGAATTGTTAGGTGTATGGGTGGGGTAGGTATTAATTTTTGTACTTTGCCCTACCTATAAAAATTGAGTTCGGCGCCACTGACCCTGCTCACGCCGCCACTGATCATAGAAAACAGATAACAGTATGATAATGTAATAGTGAAATTAAACGATTAAAAAATGTTTTTATTTATCTTTACTCTCTATGGAAATTGGCAAGCGATTAATGTAAAACGTTAGTTATAACTGGTTTTACAGGACGAGAGTAAGTTGTAAAAGTTTTTCAACTAACATTTTACAAAAAAATTTTAAGTAAAATAAAACAAGGTAATCTAGTTGCAATAGTACTCAATAACGATAGTTTTCGAATTTTATTAGTTTTATTATGATTTTCGGGTAATCTTCATACAAATTTTACGTAAAATTAATAAACTAACGAGTGTTCGACATACATGTGCAGTGTTTCTAAATATTTGTTTGTAGTCACACAGTAGAGTCCGTGTAAGTGGTCCAAATTAACCATTTTTTAATATAATTATTAATTACTAAATTATTACAAATGGTTTGACAACTTTTCTTCTGTTGTATAGACCCTGGGTCGACAATCCGTGGCGTGCCTAAAGATTTTACATGGCCCAGGAGTATAAAATGTAGAATTCTTATAAAAATAGATATTGTGTATATAAAACCATGTGCACGCTGTTTTTGATGAAAATAACAGGCAATTCTAACGAGGAATTTCGTTTAACGTCAATAATTGTAAAATCCAAAATAATATGGTAGGTACCTACCTACCAGGGTTGGACTATCTCATGAGAACGGTCCGAGAAATGATTTTTCAACCGGCCCCGACGCTCAGTTTAGCCCGCACTAAGAATATGTTAGGACTCAATAATTTTTGTTTGATTGTATCAATATTCCCACTTTAACATTTTAATATTTAAATTCTTAATATTTCATTTTAATACTATCAATATACTGCATTTGAGTTTCTGAGTGAAGCGACGAAGCTTATGGTTTTATAATTATGTTTATTTTTTATTCATTTATTTTTAGATTCTGAACGGAGTGAAGAATGTATTGATTTTACAATGATGTGTGTTTTTTTTTTTTTTTTTTTTTTTTTTTTTTTTTTTTTATTTTTGTGTCTGTCGACACGATTTGGGGCAGTAAAAATGCTTCGATTGCCTTATACAGCAACTTTTCTGAAAGGAAAGTGAATCTAGTTGGTACTTTGGGGGGTCAAAAGTTAAAAATTTTCAATATTTTTTTAACGCGCCGGGAAAAACCCTTAAAAAATGAGGGAAAAACGGTATATTTTACGCAAAACCAGTTTTCGACAAAATCAAATTTTTTATTTTGCTATAACTCAAAAACTAATCGATGTAAATACTTGAAATTTTCACCAAATGTTAAGATTAGCGTTCTCTATACACCGTTAAATTTTCAAAGTATTTTGACTTTTATTGAGCTAATTATAGACAATTGAAATTTTCAATTTTTTTAAGTATTTTTTTTTAAAATAACGATAAAATTTTTTTTTTTTGCCAGAAAATCTTGAAAATTTAATACAAGGTTTCTTATAAGTTGTTCCATAACTGATAAAAAAAAATCCAAAATCGTAAGTCACAATTTTTTTTTATAAGTGCTCAAAGTTCCAATTTATACGAAATATGTAAAAATTGCGAAAATTTGCAAATAATTTTGTTGTTGAAAAATCGTAAAAATTTTTTCTTTTATAACTAAGTTTTGAAAATTTGGTACAAGGTTTTTCATTAGTTTTTCTTCAATTATCTGCAAAAAAAACTCTACCGGATTCAGACAAAAAAATGTTATGAGTGTTTGAAATTTAAATTTTTACAAAAACACGTTAAACAACGGTTTAGCCTCAAACGATTTTTGCTATTTATTTTTTTTTCAAAAAGTATAAGTTGTAGAAACTTGAAAATTTTATCAGTTGTTTATATTGGCATTTTCTTTATATAATTTTATTTTCAAAAGATTTCACTCATTTTTAATCAATTTATAGGCATTTGAAATATTCGATTTTTTTTATTTTTTTTTTTTATAAATGTTGATAAAAAAAATGTAGCTCGGACGAAATACTTGAAAATTTAATAGAAGGGTCCACATAAGTTGTTCTAACTCCCATTCAAAAATTATAAAAATACATAGGCACAATTTTTTTTTATAAGCAGTTGAAGTTCAAAAATCGACAAAATTTGTCGAAATCACAAATTATGTCGTAGTTGAAAATGTATAAAAAATGTTCTACTCAAAGTTAAGAAATGAAAATGTATTATAAGGTTGTTCATAAGTTTTGCTTGCAAAAAGTATAAAAAATCTCACGATCGGTTCAATGAAAAAATTTTAACGGGCGTCTGAAACTGTAATTTTTACAAAAATTCAAGCGATTTACTATAAACATATTATTCACTGACAATTCATCTTCGTTCAGAATCGTTTTTTTTTTATAATATAAAATAATGTCCCAATCTATCCTATAATGCCTAATCTATCAATACATCTCGTGTATCCCACCCAACTCCTGTATCTCTACTCATCACCATAATCTTGTCCGAGGAGCGGAGCGACGATGGACGAACTTCCACCACCATTGTCTTACCGGCTTTTTTTATTATGTGTACAACTTATTGTATAGAAATTTTGGTCCAAAAATATATCCCAGCCATTTTTCAGATCTGGAATCACAATCCGGTAGTACTTCACAGAAGTCATTTTTCGAAATTCTCCACACTTTTTCCAAATATTGGGTAAAACTACTGAAAAAACTACAAAAATGCCACGTTGTGAAATCAGTTTTACACGTTTTATCAAAACTCGTAAAATAATTAACTTAGAGACTTGTCATTTTTATCACACGCTAACAAAGTATACAATTGTATGTTTATCTGTTGCAATAAAAATATTATTGAAGTAATTGTGCGTTCTCAGTCTTTTATATTTACACGTCACAAACCTTAGATTTGGCTATTGGTAGGTGCAGTTTACGCAACAGATGAATTACTATTCGTATTATTATTATGATTTTACATTTACAAAGGCTCTCACGCTGCTTATTACCGGCCCCAAAAAGCCTATACTTCAGCCTCAATCTGCTAATTTTTATCACAGTCTATTGGAGGATATCCCGGTGGCCTAGTCCAACCCCGGTACTTACTCTTAATATTACTGAATCAATTTTATAGTATGATGCAGGGGTATGTATCTTAATACGGCCGATTAGGCCAGTCTAGTTTAGACACCATACGTGGGTAGCGGTAGTATCGCGGCCGTATCTGTAGGTTACCACTACACGTTGGTAACCTGATCTGTGGTTACCACTCAACTCTTATCTCAATGTTTCATTAATGGCACGCCGCAATGCCGCATGGACAAAATTTAAAATTCCAAAAATAGTCAAGCTGTCAACTGTCGTCTGTCATTTTACTAATGTACTGATGAGTGATGAGCATAGTTACGAACATACGAAAATGCCAAGACACGCGTATAAGTGTTGCATTAGTGGCTGTTCATCAAAAGGTTTGTATTATGTTTTAAGTTACCTATTTAGTATTTCGTAAACTTTTTGAAAAACGCATTACAGGCTATTATGTATAATTTTTTTTTTCATTAGGTGAAACAAGTCATAGATTTCCTCATCCAGTTAAAAATTTAGTATATTTTAAAAAGTGGCTCGAGGTTATTGGTTATAATATTATAGGTAACCATGGACCAATGGAAATTTATGAAAAAAAACGTGTTTGTTCTGATCATTTTACCCTTAATGACCTAAGTCCTGGAACCAAGCGGTTAAAATCTAATGTTGTACCATCATTAAACTTGTCTTGTGAGTTTTAAAATTAATTTTTAAATATTCATATTCATAAAATACACATTCCTACCTATTATTATTTGCATTATTTACTAATAAAAATTGTTTTTTTTTTTTGTAATATAAAGCTATCCATAACACTAGTGTTGAAATAGAAAGTTTGGGGTTGTCTGACATTATAGAAAATCCTACTTCTAATGTTCTGAGTAAGTCATACTAATTGCTATTACTTAGTATCTACTAATATAACTATCAGATACATAAAACAATTTCATTTAAAATCATGCTTAATGATGAAACAATATATATTAAACAGTTTGATATTTATAAATTTTGTTATTATTAATAGCTACAAATGGTATATGTGTACAAAATACTAGCACACCTATTAAATTGCAAAGTGAACTTGATTCAAGTTTATTGCATTTTAACACTAGTTTTGAAGTAGAAAGTTTGGGGTTGTCTGACATTATAGAAAATCCTACTTCTAATGTTCTGAGTAAGTTAAAATACTAATTGTTATTAGGTACTTAATATGTACTAATATAAGTGTATAATAATATATCTAGATATGTCTGGTGTAGAAGAACTGCCGAATAATGAACTTGATGAAATGTCAAGCGTTATAAGTATGCATAACTTTTTTTTAAATTAAAGTATCTAATTTTTCATATTTATATTATTTATTTTATTCATGCTTTTATTCAGCCTTTGGTAATGTTGCATGTAAAGATCAGCAATTGCTTGTAGGCAGTACAAAATTTAAAAAGCAAAATCAAAGTAGATCATCTGGTAATTAAATTTAAATACATTTATTGTGGTTTTTTAGGTAACATTAAACAATTGAAGTTTCGGACCCTCAAGTTGTTATTTTTAAAATCCGTATAGTGATATATAATGTTGCATGTCTTTTTGTGGGAAGCTTTGCATGTTTTTTGGAGGGGGTCTAGCTCCCAGGTCCCCCCTTTTTGTGTTTACACAAAAAAAAATCAAAAGTTAAATACTAAATAATAATATATATTTGTAAATTTATTACAACATTCTTTTGTATAGTAGTAAATTTAAGTATTACCCTGTTTGTTGTAGGGCTGCTTCATAAAATTGGGGTGTTATCAAAAAAAAATTTAACACCCAGATGTAAATCGTTGTATGCTGATGGCTTACGGTTAAAGAAAAGACTTCAGTACGAACTTAAGAAAATTAAAAATTTTAAGTCTCGTTTGCACGAAGCTGAAAATATTACAGACAAATTCATTGATAAAAAATTATCTAGTAAAATGTCTGTAGCAGCTACATTGTTAACCAAACTCCAAATTCGTGAAACTTCAAAAAAATTAAAAGGCCGTCGTTTCACAAATGAAGAAAAATTATTATCATTATCTTTATACAAAAGAAGTCCAAAGTCATACCGATTACTTTCTAAGTTATTTACTTTACCAGGAAAAAAGACATTGTGTACTATGTTGTCTAAAGTCAAAGTTGATACAGGGATAAATCAAAATGTACTTAATGCATTAAAAGAAAATGTTAAAAACTTACAACCTAATCAAAGATATTGTGTTTTGATGTTTGACGAAGTATTTTTGAGTACTGAACTTCATTATGATTCTGTTAAAGGAAAAATAAATGGTTTTGAAGATGATGGGTTTTATTGTACACAAAAATTGGCAGATCATGCGTTGGTGTTTATGATTAGAGGTATTATTAAGCAGTATAAACAACCTCTGTCTTATACTTTTTGTAATGGAGCTACTCATAAATATATTTTGGCAAAAATGATTAAAGATTCCATTTGTAGTATATATGAAACTGGTTTAGAAATCATTGCTACGGTGTGTGACCAAGGTACAACTAATGAAGGAGCTTATAGTATTTTAATTAATGATACTAAATCTCGGTATTTAAAACAAAATAAATCTTTTAGTGGTGATTTTTTTGAAGTTTTAATTAAAAAAGGAGAAGTCAATAAATGGGTCAAAATTATACCATTATATGATCCACCTCATTTAATTAAAGGTGTAAGGAACAATCTTTTAAACAAAAATTTACAATTTTCAATTGATGGACAGCAAATGGTAGCACGATGGAAAGATATAACTGATGTATATAATTTAGACAGTAATATACAAGATTTTAAAATTTTACCCAGACTAACTCATGAACATATCATACCTGAAAAAATCAGAAAAATGAAAGTCAAGTATGCATGTCAAGTGTTAAGTCAACGAGTGTCATCAATAATGAATTTTCTTGCATGTAATTAAATTTAAATTCAGATAAATTAGGGATTATTATATGCTAATTATTATTTGTCTGTTTCAGTTTATGGTCACATTGATAAACAAGCAGCAGAGACAGCCAAATTATGTCTGTTTTTTGATCAACTCTTCGACTCTGTAAATGGCAGTTTCGATAAGATTATTAATGGAAAGATTTACCGAACAGCAGTGAAATCAAAGTCTCCTCATCATGACCTATGGGCAAATTCATTGAAAGTTTTAAAATCTATGGAATACGTCAATATCATTTCGGGAAAGCGAACCAATCCTCAACCACGTGTGATAACTAACTGGATGAAAACAATAAGAGGTAATTTTAATATTAATAATATTATAATTCATTAGAAAATTAAAAATATAAATCAATTCTTGATTAATATTTTTTTTAATATTTTAGGTTTTCAAAATATTACAAAAATAATGGCTGAAAAGGGGATCAACAGCTTATTGTTAAGAACCTTCAACCAAGATAGCTTAGAAAATTTTTTTGGTTCTATTCGAAGTTTGGGATATCGTAGTAACAGCCCATCAACTACAGCTTTTTCATCAGCATACAAAACTCTTTTAATCAATAACCTAACATCAACTAGTTCTCCTGGAAACAACTGTGAAGAAGATTTCGCTGAAGGCTGTCTTACAACATATAAACATTTTTTTGCTGATGAATGTATTTATATTCCTAGTAATTTAAACTTAGATCCAAGGGTGGCTAATGGTCAATTGAGTGAGAGGTCAATTAATACTAGTGACATAGACAACTTACGAACTCAAACTCAATATTACATTGCCGGTTTTATTGCAAAAAAATTAAATGTAATACTATTTAAAGGGTGCGAGCTGTGTATATCACAGATATGTACATTAAAAAAAAATAAAAATCACATCATTATTGAGGCTAGAGAGTATAATACAAATAAATTATGTCTGAAGTATCCTAATTTTGAATTTTCTTCATTAGTTCAGAACATCATGAATGAAATTTGTTGCCTACTTCCTTCAATCTGTCATTATTCAGATTTAAAAGCAAAATTAACATCTATTATATTACAAAAATTTGAAATTCCCCATCTCATTTGTCAAACACACGGTAAACACTTTTCTTCTGTATTTTTAAATTACATAATTAAATTAGTTGTATTCAATTGGTGTACTGAAATTAATAAAATCCTATGTGGTCAACGAAAAATTAATACAAATGAAAGAGACTGTATTAAAATAGCCGCAGCGAAACGATTTTTAACATTTTCAAAAAAATGTAAAATAATACCAAAATATTGATTTTTATTTGTATAATATATACTATCCTACATTAAATGTATACACAATATTATTATGTTTTGTTATAATATATCTATTATACTTAACTGTTTATTTTGTTTGTTTAAATATATGTATTATACTTCACTGTTTATTTTGTTTGTTTAAATATATCTATTATACTTACATGTTTATTTTGTTTGTTTAAATACCTACTCAATTATTCAATTAGAAATAGTAATATAATTGAATATAAAAAAAAAAATTGAATTTATAATATCGTCGATATTATCAAAAGTAAAATATAATCGATACTAACTGTCGATAATAAAATCGATAGTAAAATCGATTTTCCCGATATCAGTTTTGTAATTGTTACACCGTACACGAGGAGCACTGAACACGCGGCTAAATACAGTAATGCGTTTTATTACACATGAGTTGCCTATCTATTGGTATACTGATCTGTGGTATGATGTATTCGTCTCATTTTGGTGTGTGGTATTTGCATACGTGTCACTGTGTCAGGTTCATAAAAACAACATTGCTGCACAGCGGCAAATTGAAGTTAATCTTAAATGGCAAACTGCGTTTTAAGACGCCTATAATTAAGTGCAGTTTTATTCAAGTCACTGTGAAATAAAGTTCAGCAAATCAAATATTTTGCCAAAAAAATGTTATCAGTACTCGGAAGCATGCATATTTTTTCATGCTTACCTATAGTCAATTCAAATTGAGATGATGACTCGGCGGCCAAGTTGTGCGCATGGGCGTGGCTTTTGTTCCGTGGTAGCGCTTGACGCGCTGCCGTGGATGGGAGCTCTAATTAGTCTAGTATCGACTGCCGATGAGTGTAAATAATTTAAAATGCGTTGTGCGTATTTTTTGTTTGTCTGTCCGTCGCGGTCACCAAACAGTTTACTTACACACTGTACTATATTAAATATACTATAATACAAAATATAAGATATAATATTTTGTATTTTATACTCAGTCCATTATATGAAGTAATGATAATTAAAATATTCATTTTATTATTAGCAATACTACAATAGGGTATTGTAAATATTATACAAAAAAATTACGTATACGCCAGTCATTCATAAATTAAAACTATTTTTATTTACGTTTTTTAATAAGGCAATTTATCATATAGAAATCACATAATAATTTTAAATGATCGTCAAAATATACAGTGATGAAATATTATAAAAGCTGCAAAAATGTTTCAAGATTAATCGATGCTCACTTAAATGCTTAGTTGAGAATTTTATACATAGGAAATCATAGCTACAATCTGTTAATTGGTTGATGCTGTTCAACTTGAACATCTTATTGAATTTTACTATGCACTTTATTGTTTTATGTAATTTTAATGTGGGATTATTATGATAGATTTGTTTGTCCACATACATATTATGTATAGAGATATCTTGTTAAATCATGTACCTATAATTGCTATGATAACTTATATTAATTAAACTTGATTTGATGCATTTTTATTTAAAATAAATAAAGGTATATTCACATTGTAGACCATAAAAACATTTTTTTCTATTTTTTTTTACTCTTAACTCCAAAAAAGTTGCGTGACACCTGGTATAGATTATCTACACTATAAATAATAAAAATACATTTACGAGTTATTACAGGCAAGTGATATCAAACAATTTTTAATCAAAACACAATGTGTAATATCACAGTCAAAATCTATTTTTTTTTTTACTAATCGATGAAAAACGGAATAATTTAATCCAGATGCTACTAGTATTTAAAAAAAATAAAAATGCTCTGCATGCCTCCATCCCAGAATGAGCAAAATAGGCGTGTGAAAAGTAAATGATTCGCTCATCAAACCTAACAAAAGTGAAACAAAATATTTTTGTTGTTTTTTTACACACATTTCTCGTTTACTTTAAAATAAAGTGTGCCGAGAACAATAATATATTATCATACAGATTAAAGACGACCGAAAAAATGTGTCCTGATTGTAGTCTTAGTAATGGATGGTACTATATTAGATTTAAGAGATCATCACTCTTTATAACATCCCAAGAAAATATAAATGTATGAACCCGGTATACTAAAGAGCAAAACATATCTTCCCCTAAAATTCTTTGAAATAAATAAATTATACACCAAACAACAGCTTGAATTAACGTTATTATTGTATTTTATTATAATTGAGTATGTGTATGTAATTACAAATTGTTTAAACTTAAGTTTTTGAATTACAATTGATCATAGTAAATATATCAATTTTTATTTTTATTATACGGCCTTGTACAGCATAATTATCTAAAAATGATATAAAAATATTTAAATAAGTTTTAGAATTATAACTAATAAAAAATGATTATAGTTAATTTTATATGAATAATTATTAATTATAACTATTAATAATTGTATTTACGATATTTACTACTAACTAATATTTTGTAGTTTTGTACTAAATTCTGGAAAAGTTTATAAATTTACAAATAAAAACATGTGTTATTTTTAATGTTGTTTAATTATCACCACATACAAACGTGGCAATTACATTCACGCAGTCTTTCGTGTACTCTTTTGTAAATAGTTTCCAATTCGTCTGCATATGACTTACGATCAAACAAATTATACTTAATTTTCGAATCCCATAGTTTTGATCGTATGTTTTCCAATAGATTTTGATTCTGCGCTAGTTGTATTGCTATTTTAATATATTCCTCTATATTTTCAGCAATAGTCTCTTTGCAATCTATTTTAGACAACACCGACGCAGCTACGCGTGATGTTAAACATTCTGAAGGTAATGTCACTACTGGAACTCCAGCCCAAATAGCGTCTAAACAAGACGCCTGATTACCAACCTCAAAAGATAAATCCAAAAATATATCAGCCAATGGAACGCGCCCTAAGATATGTTCATCTTTATCTATAAAATCACTAACAATTATTCTGCGTGGATCAACACCATTCTTACATATATGTTGTTTTATGATACAAACATCTCGTTCCATTTTATTGATATTGGAATGTTCGACCAACCAAAGCACGGAATTCGGTACATTTACCAAAATTCTGTTCCACGCGTCAAACATTCGCTGACATAATGATATTCTAAAAGGATTGGCAAAGTTGCAGAACAATATGGCATCTTCCGGCAGGTTAAACATTTTTCTATGATAGCATTTGAGTGTACCGTCAAATTGTTTAATATAACTACATTTTAATGTGTTTCCGTCCTTTGTACATTTAATAGGTTTGTTTAAATGTCTGTATGTTTCTCTGTGGTTGCCCATGTAAACGGGGCGGCTCAAGTGTATTATTTCAAATAAGCCAGGTCCTTTTTTATCAAACCGGACTGACGGAATAACTGCGTTGTCTGTAATAAAGTAATCTATACATTTCGTAGAATATGTCACCCTGTCAAAAGGTTCAAGAAGTAGGATAATATGAATTGGAGCTATTCTCATTTTAAATATATCAATAGATGCGCAATGTTTTCTGGAGTTTAATAGAACCAACATATGGACTTGATCAACTTGTATAATTTGTCTGGCATCCCAAATTCTTTGAGGAATAATCTTGAAATGGTCTTTGTCCGAAAAAACTTCAAGCCTGAAATAGAAAAAAAATAATAAATCATAGGCTGGCACAAAATCTCGGGGGTCCTAAAATTGTTCTCAATAATAAATTTATGTTGCTTTTAGATTCAAAGTGAACTGAAGAATGTGTTGGTGTTGTAATGATATGGTTATTTTATTTATTTACGAATGTTTTTCGGTCATTGAATGGATTCAAAAAAAGTTGTCCAATAATTATGTTCTGAATATAATAAATTATTTAATTTATTTTTTGAAATATAATAATACAATTTGAATACAATAAATAATTGTGGTTGGGGGGGGGGGTGAACCCCAACCCCCGTGTAAACGTGCCTGTTTATAAAGCATAAATTTAATAAAATACTCAAAACGTGTAGGTATTAGTACAAACACTTTAATTGTACCTGTTGTATTCGTAATTAATAAATTTAACAAATTTGTAGGTACAAATATTTTTTCCAATAAGTTTTTGATTCTGAGTGATCTGAAGGATCTTATGGTTTTACAATGATGTTTATTTTTTATTTTATCTGGAGACACTTTTTGCTCAACTTAACTTTCTACAAAAGTTTCATCCAGCTACTCTATAGTTCCAAACATAAAATCTTTAAATCATTTTCAAAAAAAATCTTCCGAAAATTAGATTAAAATTGATGAAGTACTCGTATATGAAAGGTATTTTTTGATATTTGATTCAAATTTCTGAAAGTGTAATATAACCTTACTTATATACTTCACTAACGATATTGAAAAAATTTCAAAAATCATGGCAATGGATTTTTTTTTTTTACAAGCGTTTAAGTAAATTATTCTACGATTATTACATCAGAAACTGTTTTTACGTCAACTTTCAGCTTTAAAAATTTATTTGAAGAGATTGGTCAATCCAAACGATATATTTTAATCCTCAAGCTTTGCTCAGAATCGTTTAACAAAAGAAATTACCTATCATTTCTCTAAAATTCAATAGACCCACCCTATTAACTCGTCCGAGGAGCGAAGAATACCCCATGGCACGATGTATTTTTTTTTCAAGTGCGGTTCGCATAGTAAACAATTCAATATAATTCATGGCCCAGTTAATATTAGGACTTATAGTCTTCTTTTTGCCGTGATATAAGAACTAAAAATTAATAAAGGCTTAAACACATTAGGTAATAAAGAACATACCACACTATATTTACTCGTTCAAGTTATACGTAATATTTTTTATTTATTTTTATATTATATAACAAGCTGTTTAAGGTGAATATTTTGAACAATTGTAAAAAGAATCAATTCCAAAGATAGGTAATAGTATGTTCTAGATTATTCAATATTTATTTGGATGCATTAGCTATCTAATAAAAATAGTATAAAAATCGTATAACATTTTTTTAATAAATTTCATTTCTGGTCAATATGGACTCCACATAAAGCAGACCTCACGAACAATTTTAATATGTTTCCGGTTACCTTAGTATATGAGTATTAAATTGGTTAGTAAGTTGGAATGAAAATATTTATTTATTGCTATACTTCGTGAGTGATAAAGACAGAAAATTACTGTTTCCAATATCCTTAAGTATTTAGCTTTTTAAAATGGCAACCTCCATTTTTAATTTTTTGAAGAACAAAATAGAAATATTTTAATATTATTTCTGTATTTTTGTATTAATTGTTTCAAAATTCAAAGATATAATCATTAATGGTTTAGACTTTAGCAGAGTATTAGCAGTTATATTTTTACAGATGCTCATGCATCTCCATTAATTATTGCTATTTAAAAAATCTTAAAAACCCCTCTTTATAAATATAGTAAAACAACTTTTATTAAGTAATCAAAATTATAAAAATTTTAATGAGTTAACTTTTAGATGGAAGTATATTTTGACCGACGTTGTGTTGATGTAGCCTTGTGGGTACCATAACCAATTGAAATATTTATTTAATTTGTGCCAACTCGAATACAAATCATGAATTTCTGAATACAATAATTATTAAACCATTCTTTTATTACGTTTTTTATTATTATTAATTCATACAGTAAAATACTAAAAAATAATGTTTACTCAGTGGATGGTAAAAAATAATTTTTAATGCATGTATATGCTTGTATATTTATTATTTATTTATTTATTTTTTTAAATTAAAAGTGTCCTCTTTCCTAAAAATGACCTAAACACATAAGTATCCTTTATTTTGAGCTAACAGGTAACTTCTATTTGAATTCAACACTTTAATAGCATTATAGCTTAGCATAACCGATTGAGTTAACCAACCTAAATATCCAAATCGCACTCGAAAATTAGGTGGACCAGTTTAAGTACGGGTTAGATCAGAGGTATTCAAACTTTTTCATCCCACGGCTCCTTTGTGTCTTCACAAAATGTTGACAGCTCCCAAATTATAAATGATAATAGCTATTATGTAATCGCTAATATATTGCATTATGGAAACGATAATCACACACACACGCAACGAATTAAAGTTTTATTCAGCGGCTGATTGTTGAAGACAATTCAGCGTTTCCCAACCGGTGTACCTCGATGATAATAATTAACGTTTTTCGTAAAATGTCGATACTAAAAAATATGTTTAATAAATTTAAATTTGATTTTACGTGAATATTCCTAACCTAAATAAACATACCATTTTTAGTTACTAGTAATTTACTAATATACAAAAAATTTGGTGTAAAGTCTTAAATTAAAAAAAAAGTATACATATATATATATACATTGTTCTTCAATAAAAAGACGCGGATCCCTTCGGCAACTTCCACGACGCCCCTGGAAGCCGCGACGCACAGTTTGAATACCTCTGGATCAGATGCTTTAATGTATACATTAAACATTTAAACTTATGAATACAAACACTTATGTATATATGAATACATACACACAATATGAATATACCTAAATGTAATAGTTTTTAGGTGTGTTTTTCATTTTTTCATAAAATATAAATACGTTAATAGTTAATACTAAATAGTAAATGGAAGTATTGGTATTTAAAAAAATAAAATAAATTTAATATTTACCATTGTAAATTTTTTTCATAGTCCGACTCCGATCCCATACAATAATAAAATACTTCTATTTCGTTCTTGTTGTGGAAGCGAGGAATTGATGATACCATATGACGCATTGAATTGGAATGAGCCGTTTGTACTATATAACCAACTCGAATTCGATCAAAGGTGGATGAATGAGACCTTTTCTTATTTAATGCATATTTCATCACTAAACATAACAGATAATTTTCGTGACATCATATTTTACTGACTTTTAAATTATATATTATATCTAGAACATAAAAATCTGGACAGTAAAAATCTGAATTTTAACATTTGTATGTATGTACGAATATGTAGTTCAAATTAGGTAGGAATTAAGTTTATAAATATGTACGAGTATGTTAAGATTTATATTTGTACCGCACAAATTTTCATGGTCTAGATTGTATTTATATTTATAATAACACTAAACAGGTTTTAACTTTCGGGAATCGGGAACATCAAAGTTTTTCAAATGTGATTTTTATCGACACAAGATGGTTGTCTATTACCACGAGAGCATGAAATCATATAATATTAATTTTTGGCTTACCGAATCGAAACTTACCAAAACATTTATTCTATTTATTATTGAGCACATAATCCCAAATGAAATATTCTTTAGTCCCCTAAAAGTAATTTACTTTGGAAATTTTCCTAAAAATATTTTGGTACCGTATTAAAGTTTTACACACATGTGAAATTCCCTAAAAATTGTATACTGTTATCGAACAAGATTAGGAATCTTACCGCCAAAATTTCACAATCATAACTATATGCTTTCTTCGCTTACGGATTCGTGTTCTACATTTTAGACTGATCGTTTAACGCCTTAGAGTTTATTCTGTTGTGTGATTTTAGTTCGATTAATTAGATATTTTTTTACAATAAGAAAGCAAACGATATACATTTAGTTAATACGTACAACTCATTCGTACGTATAACACCAACACTCTCACACATTACTTTGTACTTTTCGTGTTTTTTAAATAATAATATGAATATTATATTGTATAAAATACGATACAATACATTGAAAAATTAACATCAATTAAATAATAGTAATATTATTATTATTATTATTAATTCATTAAATTGATTTTGTATCCATAAAATAAATATGTATGATACATATGATTTTTTTTTTTACAATTCAGATAATTTTTTTTCCTCTTAATTTTTCGAGATGAATAATTATTTCAAGACCTTAAATATTAGTATTATGCATAGATTATAGGAGTAGTTATAATTAAAAAATAAAATATCAACAAATTGATGGGTATCCATCATAAATAAAAAACATGAGTAGTATAATTATACATAGTACAAACTAAAAATGTATGTTAAAAAATAAAATCTTGAAAAAAAAGGTATGAAACATTTGTTTGGTAAAACAAAACAATGTGATTATTATAACTTATATTTCACTGTATAATAATTGAGTGTATGTATGTATGGTTCTGGTAGTATTATAAAATATCATAATACTTAATACACATTATCATTTAAAAATTAAATTCTAATTTCTACTTTCTATAATAACTAATTTTTGCTTTTCTTGCTTTTTTCTGAACAAAGTGATGTATAATACCATCAAAATGTATTTGAAACATTGTTCTATTATATAGTGAAGTAATTATTTGCGTGAACGCCGGGCCCCTCGAAAGTCCGGGCCCCAGTACCATGGGTCCACCTGACCCCCCCCCCTCCCTTTGTGGGGCCCTGCCTACACCAGTGATCTTCAAAAGTCGGGTCATGACCTAATTTCGGGTCACGTAAGTTTTAAAATTGCGTCGGAATAAGACTTATGTATAAAATTTAAAAAATTAGTATACACACACACACACACACACACACACACACACACACACACACACACACACACACACACACACACACATATATATATATATATATATAAAACTATGTATGTCCTGACAAAAATAATTTTATTTCATATGACATTGGATAAAATAATTTTCGTTTAAATCGTATTTTATATTTGTAGAAGATAAGAATGAACAATATAAAAAATAAAAAAACATTTTTAAAAACACACTTCCATAAAAACATTTTAAAAAAAAACATTTTAAAAATTGCACTAAAAAGACCAAAATAATTTTCTGTACTTAAAAATAATGAAAAATTTATTGATGAAAAATTTAAAAGTGTGTGGTGCATCATACAAAACATTAAAAGCCGAGCTAAGTCTCAGATACACTTCTTTGTTCAATCATGTTTATAAGATAGTGACTGGGAATATATGTCAAGTGTAAGAGCACCACACACTTTTAAATTTTTCATCAATAAATTTTTCATTATTTTTAAGTACAGAAAATTATTTTTGTCTTTTTAGTGCAATTTTTAAAATATTTTTTTTTAAATGTTTGTATGGAAAAGTGTGTTTTTAAAATTTTTTATTTTCTACTTTTTAGTTGAAAGTAAATATTTTTATTAAAAACGGGAGTTCCTCTGCAACGCTGATTTTTTTTTCGGCGAGTAATGGTTAGGTTAACCCGCCTTGACCCAGGGAAACCCTTCGTACCTTTACTTCCTCGGAGATGCCTACCTGGAGGTCCATGTCCCAAAATGACAACGGATTATTGTATTGTCATCCAAGACCAAGGTCTATACCAATTTTCAGAATTTTTCATCTCCAAAAAGTGCCTCAAATCGAGCGCAAGATTTGATTACAGACGGACGTGAAAGCGAACTTAAGAAAAGTGTTAAAAATGAAGTAATGGTATAGCGATAGCCCGACTTAATTGATTAAAGATCACGTTATTTATCTATAAACTATACAGATTATTTTTATAAATTACTGCTGTTGTCATTGTCAGAGTTGATATAGTTGTTTTAAAAAATATAAATGTTAGTTGCGTTTAGTCTAGCAGTCTATAGCCGTATTAATATAGTGTCGTCTAAACTTTTTTCCGTGATATATATTTTTTGGATAAATTTACAAAATTATGGATAAATTTGTTATTTGGAAAAGTGGTGAAAAGTATAAACATAACAAACGAAAACATAACAACGTTACCAATGTTTTGAATGTTACCATCAACATCAAAATTAGAGGAAAAAATTTACAAAATAAAAGAAGAAAAATCAATATATTGGTTGAAGGTATGATGATAATTATTTAAAATTTTGATTTGCGCTTATTACATGGGAGATCACGAGTTGGTTCAACTACAGTGTGCAGTCTGCGGCGAATTGCTTGCAAATGAAAGTTTGCAAATCAAAATTAAAAATACATTTAGGTACAAAACATCCAAATTTTAAAGAAAAACCTAAAATTATTTTGAACCGTTAGATGAAAACTTACATAAAATCAATAAGTCATAACAAAATTGTAATTAGTTTCGCAATGTACTTTAAAAGCATCATTTTTAGTCTCTTATAGAATTTAGAAATATTTGAATTCATATACCGTCGGGAAAGAACTAATTTCACCTGCTGCTATTGATATGTGCACGAAAATGATTAGCAAATAAAGATGCAAACCAATTAAAAAATATTCCTCTCTCTGAAACTGCGATTTCAAGACGTATATCACTTATCAGTCATGATTTAAAAGTGCAACATTCGTCTCGGATGTCAACAGGAGTGGGTTTTTCTTTACAGTTCGATGAGAGCACTGATATTGCAAATGACGCAATTTTACTTTGTTACGCGAGATATGTTTATGAAAATTGTTATACTGAAAGTACAACTACTGGGCGAAACATTGTTGTGTAAACTTTTTTGCTAACAATAATTTAGATTTTAAAAAGTGTACTTCTATAACAACTGATGGGGCAGCTGCTATAACTGGAAAACACGTCGGTTTAGACAAATTAATCAAAGACATAGTTTCAAGTTTGAAATGGGCACACTGCGTCTTACATAAGAAGCCCTTGCGTCAAATAAAATGCCAAAATCATTTACTGAAGTTCTAGCACACATTGTTAAAATTGTAAATTATGTAAAAATGAATTCTTAAAATTCACGTTTATTTAAAATAATTTGTTCGGAAATGGGATAATTTTATCAATCGTTGTTTTTTCATACTGAAGTACGGCGATTGTCAAGAGGCAGATGTCTTCAAAGAGTTAATTAATTGCGACACGAAATATTTTCATTTCCAAATGGTACAAATTCAATCTTCCAAGATTTATTTGAGGATTCAAAATAGATTCTTTCTTTGGCATACTTAACGGATATTTTCAATTTACTCAGTGACTTAATTTATCTTTGCAGGGTACTTTTTTTAACATATTTGATCAATGATCATACAAAAAAAATAGAGGCATTTAAGGAAAAACTTTGTATTTTAAAAGCTCAAACATATTCTGGAAATGTTAATGTTTTTGCTAACGTTATTGACTTTTTAAAAGGAAATACTATAGTAAAATATGAAGACATTGCTGAGTTTGTAAATGAACATTTAAAAGCCTTGGGAAAATCATTTGAAGAATATTTTCCTGGAGATCTTCGTATAAATTATGAGTGGATTGAAAGCCCATTTACAGTAGATATAATGGCAATAAATATGCCTACTGACATAGAAAATCAATTGATTGAGCTTTCTTGTGACAACAAGTTTAAACAAATGTTCAATAAAAATTATTTACAAGT
This sequence comes from Therioaphis trifolii, assembly GCA_027580255.1. Taxonomy (NCBI): domain Eukaryota; kingdom Metazoa; phylum Arthropoda; class Insecta; order Hemiptera; family Aphididae; genus Therioaphis; species Therioaphis trifolii. The sequence goes on from CM050404.1 coordinate 23,221,956, forward strand.
TTTTTGGGCATGTTTATGCACAGGAAGTTTCGCAAAACTAGTTGCTGAGGCCATTTCAATCATATTAATATTTCAAACCACATATCTATGTGAAAAGGGGTTTTCAAAAATGTCAAGTTTGAAAACGTCAAAAATAAATAGACTTCAAACAAAACATGATTTGCGGATTGCATTGTGTAAAATTGAGCTGAGATGGAAAATTTCATGTGAAAACATTTAGGGTCATATATCTCATTAATTTTGGTTTGTATTATTATATGTACTTTTTTTCTATATCATGACGTGTATTGTTTTTGTATCATTACATATAATACAAAATTTAACGTTACCTAGAATATTGTATATTTTTATTTATTCAGTTATAAAAGCACTTCTACAATGATATGCTAAGACATCAAGCAATTTGAACATGTTTTTTTTTTTTGCTAACAAAGCTGACATATGGGTCACAAAAAATTTGAGGTAAGAAAAAGTGAGTCGTGAGTCAAACATTTTGAAGGCCACTGTCCTACATCATCATATTCAGAGTTACCGCTATCACCACACTCACCTGTTGAGAGTGACGCGTAACATATAACTTATACATTTTAAAAATACACAATTATCGTACATAAACCTCATCATAATAACATATTGTTTTGTAGATTTCGAAATGGCTATCTTTTGAAACTATGTAAACTGCCATAATCGTATAATGAGTTTATATAGTATAACAATAAAATTATAACACTGCACGATCTACGAGAGAAAAATGGTTCGTATAGCATAAATAATAGTAAAATTATTTCGGGGAAATTCATAATATTAGTGTAATACGGTGGAAGTATCAGTTTAAGGGAAGTTTACATAAAAGTAATACGGTAAAAAAATATTTTTAGAGGAGTTGACTACTTTATAAGGAAAAAAGATGAGATATTTAAAATTTAGGGGTATTCACTTAATTTTAAGGGAGTTTAGATCTACCCATATATATGTGTACTGCATTTCGCAAAAGTAATTGTAATATTAAAACGAATAAATAAACAACCTATCACGACGTTTCCGTAACGATGGATTACAACTCTCAATTAGATTTCGCAATTTTATTTGATTGGTCATCGAGAAATAATTGTATTAATTATAATATTATACCAAATTTTATTTGAATTACACTCATCACGAACGTTGTATAGTGGAAAAAAAATGTTTGGATCGCTAAACCAAAAATGAATTACCAAGACACATCACTCTGTTGGAATAGTTAATATTCTAATTTGTTTGTTGTGTACAATCAAGTGATCATATTTAGAGTCCAGGGAATAATTAAATATAAATAATCAACTATGCATGAGAAATAAAGTCTAACAATAAATCGATTGTATTTGTAAGGTGTCGACAAACGTTATAACTAAGGCACCACTTTTGGTTGAAATAAAAAATTCAAACGTTAATAATCATTACTAAGTGGATATCTATACATATTTTGCTTGGTAAACAGCATGTTTAAAATAAAATATTAAATAAGAGGAAGTGAGGAGAGTAAATATTTTTTTCTGGGCCGAATCTAAATGGAAAATATAATATTGTGTTTGTTTAGGTCATAGTTAACGAATTGTGTTCCGACGGCAGTACTAGAGTACGACCGTGCCAACGGAAAACTAAAATACACAAGTATCGGCTCTTGTTCCAACAAAAAATAAAAAGTGAAAAGAAAATAGGAATAAGACCAATTCGTTATAAAAAAAACAAAAATGTCAGATAAAAAAACATATGGGGTTTAAACGTTCATTTTTACGACTAGCTAACCTAGAGCACGATATTATTGTATGATGTTGATTTTGAATTTAAAACCAATCATTAACTAACCTAACCAAACAATAATTGTGAGCGGGGCTATGGTGGATAATTTATTGTACTATCTACCTAATGGTTTAGTGTTTAAAAAATGCAAAATATTAATGTATATTTCAAGCCTTAAACAATAATAAATCAAAGTTTTACTTACCATTTCTACTACAACTCGGTAGATCCTAAAAAAAGAAAATATATGGTTAATAAATAGGAATCCAGCGTCGCAGTCAAGGCGTGAAGCTAAGAAAAAAAGAGCGCGCGACGACAGTGTACGAGTATGTCACACAATTTGGCCAACTCCTATTTAACCTGTGTAATTTTACTAAAAGCAGGTCTACCTGTAGCCTGAACTAATAAACCAATCCATTTGAATTCGAGTATATTAATTATAAATAATTCTATCAATACTAATGAAATAACTTGGCCCCTTTTTGATATCACAACTTTTCTAACCTGAGAAACCGTTTTTCGTTGTTTTTGTTTTTTTTTACTTAGCGATGTTTTTACTCGGAAAGTTACTGTTGAGATTATATTGAATAAAAACATTTATTTGGTTTTAAACATTTTCTGCTTTTTTTTTTTAATTAAAAACTTAATTATTTTTAGTTTCAGAGTTTTTAAAAAATCTGAAATTGAAAATTGAATTAGTGTTTTATTTATTTTAATTTTAAAAGTTGAATTATATATGTATAAAGTATTAATAACGTTATGAAAATGTAATAATGGTGGAAGGCATGTAAGTTAGTAGATACCAGAATTACTTGCTCTTCTACTTGTCATTTATCATAATTTAAATCTTTTCTAAGATATACTATTCTATTTTTACAACTATTACCATATCTGTTTAAGTATACTATGTACAGTCAAATTAATGATCAACTCAATTATTAATAAACAATTAATTCAAATTTTTAGACTGTACTATAGCCTTTAATACATATTAGATAATTTATAAATATGTACTATAAATTGAAAACGGAAATTTAAAAAACTACATACCATTTTTTATATCTGTTCCACTGTTAATAATAAATTTTGATGCGATCTGAAAAATAAAATGATATCGATTATTATTGATAAGAATTAAAAATAAAAATATATAGATACAAATGATTATATTGATTGAAACCAGTGGCGTAGGTATTTACGGGGGAGGGTCCTCAGTCTCGACCTCTCCCCAGAAGTAAAAAAAAAAACCATGAACCACGATCGATTCATTGTTTCGGAAAAATGTCTCTACGGCGAACGAGCGATGTTGAATACTCCACTGCGCCATTGCAACTATAAACTTCTTGTCACGTACTCACGTACGACGTACTACACAATGAGACGTTCGGCAATATTGTGCGATGTCTCCTCCCAAAGTTATGCTTATCTCAAAATGTGTCGTTTTTGCTCCGCCACCCTGTACTTATTATTATAATTTTAACACGATAATTATGATCATCATTAATTTGTATCAAATTTTTAAACGTTACAAAAGAGTCGTCCAAATCTTGGTGACGTCAATAGAGAGTAGTAGCATTAAAAATGTTGAGAACCACGGGTCTAACCCCAGGGTAGGCAGGCATAGTTGTATCGGTGTATACTGTATAGTGTATAGAATACAATGTAGAAGCCATGACTGAATGTACCTATTGTAATTTCACTGAAAACCTGTTTCTTGAATATTTATTTGACTACATACACATGCTATAGTTGACTCGACGATTTTATGATGTCGGAAATGCAATGGAAAATAGAAATAATATTTAAATCGTTTAATTGCTTACACCTACTGAGAGAACGACAAAAGCACAACAAAAAATACTTTGGTTTATAAAAAACTACGAGGTAGGCTGGAAACTAGCGTGTATCCACACACACACACACACACACACACACACACACACACACACACACACACACACACACACACACACAAATGCTCATACAAACACACGTACATACACATACACACGTACATACACACGCATGTACATACGCACACACACACGTACACATACATACAACGCGTGTGAGCGGGCGCGCGCGCGCGCACACACACACACACACACACACACACACACACACACACACACACACACACACACACACACACACACACACACACACACACACACACACACACACACACGAACACACACACACACACACAATACTAATTCTATATTATATTTTCTATATTTTAATAAATATATAAAATATATTAGCACTACTGTAATAATAGTATTAATGTATTAGTTATGCACAGAAACCGAACTTGGAAAACTGAAATGTTGCTGAACAGAGAACAGCAATAAGAAAAAATATTTATTAATATTTTATTTTACGTTGGTAGGCATTTTTAGATAAATGAATATCAACTGTTTTCAACTTTACTTTAATACTTTGACGGGCCGATCAATAAATGATCGCATGCCAGATTCGGCTTGTGGGCAGTACTTGGACACCACAAGTATAAAAAATCGCACGCAGATAAAAATCGAACTTCAACGAGAATTTGATTTGATTTTTGTTTTCATCTAACCCGACGCGCCGGGTTCGGTTTGAAACGTCGACAGTCAGTGGCAATCAACGATGAGTGATGACGCCATGACGGTAAACGTCTCGTGATTCGTATAAACGTCAAACGTTCATATAACGATTCGTATGAACGTCAAACACGGTCGGGACAAACAATAAGATTTACTAATAATAATAATAATAATAATAATAATAATACGATATGTATACATTACCTCGACAATGTGTCCGGGAGTCGGCTCGCAGTCGCCGGCGTGTTTCTGCGGTCGTGTCGGAGTCGTCGCACACGGCTTGTGAAACAATCGAAATAATAATAATAACGACGACCGTGTACAGTGGACGTGCGTAGCCTCCGTCGCCCATTAAACGTATAACGACAAGGCGCATTGTGGTCCCGCGGCACAGGCAGCTGCGTCTCGCTCTTTCGGGACGAACGGTCCGGCGCGGGGGAGGGGGCGAGGAACACGACGGAGTGGTCGGTCTGACGCCACAGGTGGCCGTCGCGCGTCCGCAGAATGTTCTCGAAGGAGCAACACGTGTGAGAGAGAGATGACCGTTCGTTTCTCGGCGGTGGCGCGACCCGACGTATAAGTCAGGGGTTGGGAACCTGCGGCTCCTAAACATACAATACCCGTAAAATATAAATTGAAATTCGATTTTTATCATTTGAATGCCATTTTAGGATTTACTGATCAAATTTGTGAGCAAAAATTTTCAAATATGAACTTTATTAAGAAAGAACCCAACTGAATGATATCAGCCTTCATACTGATACTTGTTTGAAGTTTAAATCTACGAATTACTCTCAGGATTTGAATAAACTGTGCTCAAAAATCCAGTGTCGAATATCCCACTAATTAAGTAAATACGTTAATTTTTTTTATTTCTGGGTTATTGGGTTAAATTAAATAATATATCATATATACGTATACACAATATTAATAATAATGTCATAATCTGCGATAATAATGAATTAATTAAATAAAGATTTTCCATATTTTCTAAATTTAAGACGTTTTATTAAGTTTTTGATGCCTGCCAATTCCCAATAAAATAATCATACTACAGCTGAGACAGAAAAAAAAAAAGATCGTTGAAACCTGCGGCTCTCTGGACATCATGGTTTTGGAAGTTTTTGAAAAAATGTCTTTTTCCTACGAAAAGGTTCCCGACCCCTGGTGTAGGTTATGTGTATTGTGTTATGGCGACGTCGGCCTTGACGCGCTTACATACACTGCTTCGAGGACGCTACGGCGGTGCGGTAGAGGAGGGAAGGACTAGTGGTCGAATGCGACGAAAGAATATTTTGTACAGTGAAAAAAAAAACGACCGTACCACGTTCGCGAACGTCGAACAGTTATATGCATAGGTACTGTCTGCGAAACCGGATTCTGCCTGCGTGAGCGATACGAGCCCCGCCCATCATCCCAACAACGAGTCACTGTAACTATGTCTTACACTCGCTTTTATATATCGTGACACGTGTAATAACTCAAAAAATAACGGGTGTTGCGCGGACCCTTTTAATTAGAAGGAAATTTATATGTTAAGAATTACCATTTGTCGACTAGTGTCAAAACCTCGCTGCATGGATTTTTATCTAAAGACCTTATAATTGGTATTGTACCTTTTTCCTTTCGGAAAGATTATGGTGTTATATTAATTTTTTTTTTTTTTTATGGCTCATATATAATTTTTTGGCTTTTTTACTTCTTTTGGTATTTATGGAAAGTTTATTTTCATTCTCCTTTATATAATTATTTTTAGTTGTTCTACCTATCTCTTTTTATTGAATTCTTTTAATTCTCTTCTCTTTTTTCTTGTTTAATTCTTTTAATTACTTCCTTTTCGTTTTCTTATTTAATTATTTCTCTTTTTTTTCATTATTCGTTTTACTCTCAATTACTTTTGATTGAGTGATTTATCTTGCCTCCTATCGGGCTAGTCAATTTATTTTATTTTTTAATTCTTACCTGGCTGCAGTCTAGTGCCCTTACGTGATCGATCAGGAACTCCGGTGAAATCCTACAGAGCGAAACTCTTGACCGATATGAGCGTGTAAATGTTTATGTTTTCGGAATGATTCTAATTAATCTCTGCATGAGCAAAAGCACTACACACACACAGATGTTATTGGGAAATAAAAAACACAGATATTTGATTTTCAAATTTAAAAGGGAAATATCTAAACAATTGTATGATGGGGATATGCAAAGGCAGTGTGCCTGACTCGGTCCAAATACTAGTCACTTGCCAAAAGCGCATGAGATCATTCATAGTGGCCTTTGGGGAGTGATTAACAAGTGAACTGAGAAAAACAGTGACTGGCTGTCCGTTGTTTGTTTGGTCGATATTAATGATATTATTTTGTGTAGTCCTTCCCTTCTTTTTGTATTTTGGATTTTTTTAGTTATAGAAATTGTTTACAAATTTAAAATGCATATACTAAAAACATTTTTTTTTTAATGAAAAGATTTAAAACTTCTTGTTCTGTCTGTACTAAAAGTTTCATTTTGATTGGATGTACCAATTACTTTAAATAAATATTTATGTTTAAAATTGACAAAAACAATTTATTACTTAAAAATCGTAAAATAATTTACTTTAACACTTTCATAAAAAAGCTTGTTATGATACTTTACATTTTTTCAGAATCGTTAATGACGTGTATGAGTAGTCATAATAGTTAAGACATATTTATCATTTCACACCATTAGAACTTTGGTACACTAATTTGCTCTTGGGCATTATTCAATAAATGAATAAATTATAATCATCAAACCCACAAGGTAATTGGATCGTACAGATCTCCCCTTCCTAACGATTGATAGTTTTTTGGTAGGTTAAGATAGTTATTTGTTTGATATTTCTAATGGCAAAAACAATTACTATCTATTGTGATATGAATATGAATAATATTGGATAACTCAACCCATGCTTCTGATCACCTTAATATATTGGCCACAAATGATTGTGTTGATAAATATACAAGAATAACTACTGATGTTTCAAGTTAAAGTTAGTATATATGTATTATTAAATTTTTTTCTTAATTTTAAATGTTTACTTCTTCTGTTGTTAATGTTTTAAGTATTTTATGTTTAACAATTTTCTATATTAATTCACTTTTAATATGAACTTAGCTCATCCGCTTACAAGCATATAATTATTGGATGAGCTTGCAACTTGCTTATTTAATTTTTCCTATACTTTATACTTAGTTGTGGCAAAAATTTTAATTATGATTATTATTTTACAGCCCCTTATTCAAATTTTTATCAATTCATTTTTAAACTTGATTTTATTTTCTTAAATCATGTTATCTCTTTACTTCTTCAATTCAATGTGGGTAAAACACATACATATAATGCTGAATTCTACCACCCTATAAAATACTTCCAAAATTTTTTCCTTAATCAATCAATTCTCGAGATTTCAAGTTCATACCACTTAACATACCTAGACTCAACAAAATATAAATCTTTCTGGGCTTATAACTATTTAATTTAAAAAAAAATATCTACTTCTAACTATTAAATTAAATATTATATATAATATCAAAGTGAATAATACAATGTTCAACGTAAAATGCATGATTAATATTGAAACACTAAGTATTTTGTAGAGTTGAAATTATCAGTAGGAAATAAAAAACAAAAAATTAAAACATACAAGTTATATGATAAAATGGTTTAAGAGTTATCACATAATACAAGATAAAATACGAATGTTTAAAAAAAACATATTTAAGTTTTAAAGGTTCAATTTTAGGCCTAATAAGTATTTTAATTTCGTTTTTATGAATTTAAATTATATATATATATATATATATATATATTTATAAACATTATATACTTAACTATAAAAGAATAATTTATGCAAGTAAACGCAACATAATGGTATAGAGATTTGGTCACTATAAACTATTTAGAGGTCTTTAAAAAGTAACCTAACATCTTAATAAACATCAATGAATTTACTAGATCAGTGTTCTGAATTATTCGATTATCCTTTATTTGCATCAACAAATGAAAACAATAGCTTTATATTAAACACAATGAGTTGTTTACTGTTATATCTATGTAAACTAATTAAAAGAATAATAAAATAAAATAAATAATTATCATAACTGGAATTTTTCTCTTTCTAAATTTGAATCAGGACAAATACCTCCATTTTTATTTTCCACCTGAAATAATAGAAATCATAAATTCTATGTTAACTAAAAAAATAATTTGAAAAACTTACTTAATCCTCTTGCTGCTTTTTCGAACATACACCAACATCATATAATTTAAGTTCAGAGCAAACTCTTCCTAACTTTATTCCATTTGCAACAACAGCTATTTGGTAATCATTCTTCTCAGCGGCCATATCACAAATAGGTTCATTAACATTTACCATTGCTGTTCATATTTTTAATTAAAAATAAGTAATAATTAATTAAATTCAAAATGTAAAATTACTAAAATGTTAAGTGTATGTTCATTATTTACTTAAGTTTGAGTAATCATGTGTGTCAGACGTTTTAAATGAAGTTTCTAAATTTTTAACATCATCATAGTACCCAGCTAAGAAAAAATCGTTCTTATCATAATTATTCAACATGTACGAATACATTCCATTTCCAGTTTTGGAAAACATCACTCTACATTGATTAAGATCTGGCACCGAGTGCAACAGACCAAATGTGCGCACATCCCAGACCTCTGTATTTGATATAATCTATAATATGCATATATATATAATTTTAATAATACTTAATATTTATGTTATAATAGTGAATACACTATACATAGTTCAGTATCGCTGAAAAGAAAATTCAACAAATAATAATTTACCTCAAGTCTATTTGGATGAAACACACCATTTCTATGTTTATTCAATTTATTAAACTTGTATATTTCTTTTCCGGAATTGGTATCCCATAATACACCATCAGATAACACTAATTGATCAGTAGTACCAAATGTTGCATGATTTCTGTAATACCGATTTGAAAGTCTTGGAACTAATGACATTACTTTTTTACATGTTTCAACATCATATATCTAAACCAGATATTATAATATTACAACATGTTCATATTTATAAATAATAAGAGTAAAGAAAAATAAAGAACTACTGTTGCAATTTCGTCCACAGTTCCAAGTACTTTATTTTTACATTCCTTGGAAAATGTGCAGTACTTTTCATTCAACACATACCTAACAAAAATTAAAGTTAAAAAAAATATTTGAACATTAAAAATGAACAATAAAATAAAATAATGATAATGGTTCAACATTCGACCTATAAATTAATTCATAGTCCAATACCCGATTTACAATATAATTTATGGTGCGATACATACCTACAATGAAACAAAAATACTTTTAATCAAACTTTGAATCAAATTAAAAATTATGTAAGCATCTAAATCATCAAAATGTATAAACATTATTACTTTTGTATATAGTTTGATACATTCAACAACTGTTTTTAGTACTTTGTAGTGATACTACCTATTTTTTAAATTTCTGCCAGACTTTCTTTTTTCAAAATAAAATTGATAGAGGAAAAAAATATTTACACATACATCTAATTACCCAGCAAGCTACAAATTATATTGACTGTTAAATTATTAGATAATTGTAAAAGGGTACTAAGAAAAAAAGTAGTACATAAAATTGCTAAGATGAAGACACCGATAAATTGACAAATATGTATAGGTCGAGTATTGGACCGTTACCAGAACAGTATATTACTTTAGATTGGCTGAGGTATTATTCACTTCCCATATTGACGTTGTTGGGGCATAGTCAGTGGAAGCAATTAAAAGTTTTCCATCAGTACTACATTCTAGATCCGTAACAGAAAAAATATTTGTGAAATTATTTGTTCTAAATCTAATTTCTTCTTGGCGTGTGAATTTATTGATAACTTTGACGACACCTCCATTCATCCCAATAGCAATACGGTTTTCGCTCTAAAAGAAAAAAAACATTCATGATAATCAAATTTTTATATTTATTTTGATAGACTTACTAAAAACTCGCAACTCAAATAACAATCGTTTATTCTATCAGGATAGAATACAAGGGTTGGATTAAAGCGACTAAAAATTAGTTTTAAATCCTGTATTCTCGAATGTTTGTTTTTGGAATATCGCATAGCAAAGTTTGTACACAACAAACTTCTAGGTTTAGGTTCAGGACACATATGAGGACTAAATATAAATTCAATTAAACACATTATAATATCAATATTCTATAAATATTTTGAATACTTACACAAATAAAGTTAATGAAGGACATGTAGCCACAGGATGTTCACATAAAGCATGGCAATTGGTCAAGCAGTCTGTAGCATTTGATTTTAAACTAACTGTGGAAGAATTAATATCATCAGATTGTAATGATGTAACTTGATCAAGCAGTTGTTGATCTTTATCATTAATTTTTGTATTTCCAACAATATTAGTCTATAAAATAAATCTAGAGTTAGTGTTTAATAAAATATTATAACCTTTATATTTAGATAAGTTTATTGATATAAAATAATAAAATTTAACTATTATAAGTGACATGTTATGTTAAAAAAACATATGTTTCAAATAAAGAACTCCCCAGCCTTTAAGTCAGTATTAGTACAAAGTAATAATTGCAAAAAAAAATAAATAGTACAAAATAACAGTAAAACTATGTATGATGGGGTCATACATTTTTTAGATTCTGAGTGAAGCGAAGGATCTTATGGTTTTACAATGATGTTTATTTTTTTTTATTTTTTTTTTTTTTCTGTAAACACTTTTTCGTATAGAAATCCTTGTCCAAAAGTTTCGTCCAGCAACTTTTTAGATTCGAAATTGAACTGAGATGGTACTTTAGAGAGGTCATTTTTCCAAAATCTCCATAGTTTTTCCAGTAATCAAAAATAACGATCGAAAAACTGAGTAAAAACGGTAAAAATCCGCCGTAAACGAGATTTTCACTGTTCAGATTTTAGGTATTTAGTCATAAATCGAAAAGTATTGAAGCTAGAAACTCGAAAATTTTATCCAATATCAAATACATACTTTTAAAATGTACCAATAGAATAGGGGTATTTATAGTTTTCAAGATATAATTTTTTTTACACAATTTTAAAATAAAAACAATAGAATTATGTTATTTACTGAGAATGTTTCTTTATCTGCACCATTATGTTTTGTTTTTCCAAAAATTAATTTCAATAACTCAAGAGCATTTTTTTGAAATGTTTCATGCTCTTGGTGTTTCCTTTGAAGTACAGGATTCTTCATAAGATCTATATTGAAATAAATTATAACAATAAATAAATTATAGATTCATCTACCACACTAGGACTTAGATATTAAATATTAAATTTATACAATATTCTATACAAACTTGTTAACTGATAACTATTAAATAAAGGTGATCGGCTTAAACTTTGACGAATAGTTTCACTTCGAGCTAATCCAGCTAATGCTCGACATGCTAATCCATGTATTTCGTAGGAATCTTCAATTCGGTGCATTTTAGTAGTAATTAATTCAATTAAAACCTACATTTGGATGAATTACAACAAAATATGCATTAGATAAGAACACACAAAAATAGATTACACAGATAAAATAATGTAAATTAACATCTGCTAAAAATTTTTAATTTTGTTCAGTTAAAATAATTAAATGCATTTTCATAGGGCGTACCTATTTTAATTTAAAGTTACTTAAAATAAAAAGTAATTAAAATGTATGTACACTATTCAACTTTGGAATACAGTTGATAGCCGATTGCCAGACATCCTAAGTGGTAGAAAAATTTGTTTGTCAGATCTAACATTGTCACTGTCACTATTGCTTCTAATTGTATGCAATTTTTACTCTTGTTTTTGTGCATATATCAAATTATATTCATATTATTTACTACCAAATAAAATCTTAGTGATCAGACTAAATGATCGACGAAGAAGTGGAAACAACAAAGTATATAACTAGTAAACAGAGAGTTAAATGCAGTCATGATAATATGCTTTCACCTTCCACCTGGAGTAGGTACTCAGAACTTGAATAGAGTTGTAAAGCCAACATTTCCGGCTATATTTTCATTTCATTATAGATTTTTCTGTTTATTGATTTTATATTTACGTAAATATATGAACATTATTTCAGGGATTCATACTATGTGATCTTTAATTAAATGTAGGTCATTTAAAATCAATATAATCTATCTAATAGCCACCAATATTCCTTTTTTTGTTCAATAATTTCACAATTGACTATATACATTACGTACATTGTAATATATTATAATTACTGGTTACAATTATGAGTATATAAAATATAAACCTATATGATGGCATTAGACTGATAATTTTACTAAAAATACATAATACAATATTGAAAGTAAATAGGGCTCTATCAAAAATTCCAAAATTTAAATGTAACTGATTTGTCCGGAAAGGTCAAGAACCAACTGCAGTATCACATATATTTTATATTGAACAATTGTTTGCATTTACTCTGTATTTATTTAAACCAAATGTTATTTTTTAATTTTATTTCAAAGGAAAATAATAATAATGCTCTACTGCTTTTCTAGAAGAAAATGCATTAGCTTAATTATATATTTCATAGTGCATATATAAGTTGATTTGATATTTCATTTTATTGATGTCTTTTTCAGCTTGTCAATTTACAGAAAATATGAATTTAAATAAAAAATGACTATGAAGGACGAAAGAGTTTTTTCACATTTTTAAAAGACAAGTCAGGATAATCAATTTACTTTGGGATTTCTCTTAAGTTTTTATCAACATTATTATAGAAGTTTTAAGTCCCACGAAAACAGCTAATGCATAGTGTAGATTACTCCCCAACATCGGTGGTCCCTCACCCGCCAAAAGGAAACTCCTTGCCGGCGTAGTGAGTAACCAGTTACTCTACACCGCACCAATATGGGCTACAGTAATAGTCAAGCGCAAACACTGCATAAGACATCTAAGGGCGACCTACAGGAAGGCTGCTCTCAGGACAATTATGGCGTATCGGTCAATTTCTTACGAGGCAGCTACCCTGCTTAGCACTATGACTCCAATCAAACTACTAGCCATGGAAAAGGCGAAGATCTGGATTGCACCATTGCAGAAGGATGATCAGCGATCAAACTACAGACAACCAATGACTGGCAAACGATGTGGGATTCCACCTCAAATGGGAGATGGACCCACCAGCTGCTGCCCGACGTCAGAAGATGAACATCGAGAAAAAACGGAAAATTGAACCACTACATCACCCAAGATCTATCTGGCCATGGATGCTTTGGTGAGTATCTTTATAAATTTAAAATTGCGGACACGCCCATATGTATTGTTCGCGACCATCCACAAGATAACCTAGAGCACACCATTTTTAAATGTAACGCCTGGTCTGCAAGGAGAGGCAGACTCTACGCCGAGCTGGGGGAGAGCCTAACACCCAAGAGCATTGACAGCAGGATGTTGAAGGACAGAAAGTCATGGTACCTGATCAACGAATTCCTAGAGTACGTCATGACTACCAAAATCAAGGAGAGGATGCAACAACAACAGCTCATTATATTTTGTAACATAGTTAAGTTATAAATTGTAAGCTAAAGGCCAACCAGGAGGGTTAGAGGCCCTCCACTAATTATAAATCCACAACGTGGATTAATTAAGAGATATTGTAATCTGTTTTTCTCACTGAATAAGGCTCTGAGGAGAGGCAGTAATGCAAGAAGTGGCCCTTCACCTCAAGAGTATTAAAAAAAAAAAAAAATGGAGTTTAGTCTAATATTTGACTTAATGTGGTTGATAATTTAAAATATTTTGTAAAATGTTTAGGGTTAGTTTAACCCTAACTTAACCTACCTATTTTCTAAATATAATAGTCAAATTAAAAAATGTATCAATACAAACATTAGGCAAGTCTATCAAGGTACAATCAAAATATTAAACAAATTATAAAAATATTAAGTAGTAAATTTTAAACTAAATTTACCTGGATTCCATTGCAATTCTTTACACAATCCCAAATTTTTTCAATATCTAGATCATTATGAGTCATATGTGTTTGTTTTTTAAATGCTTCATTAGCAGAATAACAAGCTACAGTTCCTTTTTCCTAATATAAAACCATTATTTTTAAGTGAATACTTACAAATTAAATTTTAATTGATACTATACTAGGTAATAATTAACTTTATATTTGGTATGAAAGTAAAAATATGTACCGTGTTGATATGGCGTATTGGAGCACAAACACAAGTTATAATAATAGATAACGCAACTTTTTTTGGATCCAAAAATTTGATCAATTTTGCAATCTTCATTAAAATCGTCATACCAACATTGTTTTTACTAGTTTGTGGATAATTTATTTGAATTTGAGATAGTGGCTCACATAATAACAATCGTACTTTTGGTAGTACAGAACATATATTTATTATTTCAAGTGCACTTGTAATCATGTCACATCTGTAAGGGTAGTAAATATTGTGTTAATTCTCATATTCGAAAAATAAATAAATATTATATAGTTTTTAAGTCAAATATTCTTACACATCAATGTCAATATTGTTTATTAGGATTAAAAATAAATGTACGCCATTCAATTTAATTAATTTATCAACTGGTGTCCAATGACTATTTTCAGACATAGCATTTGATAATAACTCTATTTTTTTGATAACTTCAGCTTGAGAGCTATTGTTTAACTAAGAAATAAACACAATATGAAAATTTTATAGGAAAACAATAATTATTTTTTTTAATTTCATACTGTATAATTAGGTATTGACGATTCTTTATGAACCTCAATTGATGAATCCCCAGTATTCTCCTCATCAGCTCTAAGTGTTTTGCAAACTTTAATATCTAAATGGGTTTTGAAATATTGTTTCAAACTCAGAATGACATTAAAAATAATTGTATTTTGAGCCTTTAAATCTTTTTCTGTATATGTGGCTTGATTTACAGATTCAAAAAGACTTAGGTGTATATAGATCTGAAGAAATAAATATATTGTATCTAATGAAATCAATTATTACTAATAACACTTGTTATATCTAAATAAATATTACCTCATTAATCAGTTTATGTAGCCCATCATGGTTATCAAATATCTTTAGAATAACTTCAAAGTGAAAACTACGGCTGAAGAATTGCAACACACTGAGTTTATCTGAGCGGTTAAAATTCGAAAACATCTCCAAAATATATCTAAATCATATAAAATATATTTCAAATATTGACAATGATAATTTTTAATTATTTTAACATACTTAACAAGTTCAACAAGTGTATGTTCAGGTAGTTGGCAAATTTTTTCTATACCCCCTTTGATTGAAGATAGGGTGCTTAAAGTCTTTAAAATTACTGTAGAAGTAATGTTATCTTTTTGAATATGAAACAATTTCTAAAAAATATACAAGCAAAACAGATATATATATATATATATATATATAATTTTGTTATTATTTGTTAACTGATAATTCATTCTTTTAATTATCATTTTAGATCTGAAAGAAATTAAGTTGATGTTGGTAGGTAGTACAATGACATTTATTTTTGACAGTAGGAAATTATATGGAAACAACGTTTTAACTAAAAATTACATTCAGTAACCCTATAAATTAACATATTGTTAAAAGATTTTCCATATGTAAAAACAATTAAAATGTGAAAATGTAAAAGTATATCCTAAACGATAATTATATTAAATTGGTAATAGTTATTTAGTCATAACTCAAAAAGTAATTGTTTTAAAAACTAAAACTGTTCACTATAATATATTAACAACAAACTTATAAAAAAGAATTCAATCACTTATAACATCAGTATAAAATGTTGAATATACCTAGTTTTTTAATTTTTTTATCTAAATGAAAATTTGAAATCTTGATATAAAGATGTGAAAATTGAACACAACTCAACTTAACTAATCATACTGAAAAAATGGCTACATGGATTTATGAATGAATAATATATAGGCAATCAATGTACTATACGTAATGAGTCTTCAATTCTCCAAGATAAAAATTCAGTTTTTAATAAAATATTAATACTAGTAGATTAGTATAAATATAACAATATTTTCGTCATAATCGTAACAAAATGTAACCATATTTAAATTTACCAACCCATTTAACTCTTTAAATAACAAAATTAAAAAAAATAAAATTATGGTACCTAATAATATTTTATTGAAAACAATGTTTTTCAAAATAGTATTTATTAAAAATTAATATAAATATTAAATAGGTACAGCATATTAAATAATACTATGTACTTTCAAATACATTTTTTTTTCAAAAGTCAATAATGAATAAATACTGAAATTTAGATACTAGTAATAAGTATACAATATAACAAATCAAATTTGTAGCTATTAACCATATAGTTATTATAAACATAATTCTTAAATAAATATCCACGAGTGTGTTTATTAGGGTGGTCCTTATCTTATAGATGAAGAAAATTTTTTTTCAATTTTTGATTGGGCTACCATTGAAAATTGTTCAAAACTCCAAAAAAATGTATTTTGTAAAGTTTCGTCGTAATTGCTCAACCCTAAGGCGTGCCTCAAGAGGGTTAAAGTTCAAAGAAGGGTGGATTTTCCAATTTTTGTGATTTTAGCCTTAAATATTTAAGATAGGCCAAAAAGTATAAGAATACATTTTTTTCAAAATTAAATATTCTATAATAAATGATACTTGTACTTTTTTCATATAACTAATCATTCACCCTCAAAATAATAAAAACTCATTTTTAGCATATTTTATATGTTCAGTTTGTATATAATAATATACTTTATAGTTTATACTAAGAAAATTAACAACAAAACTACATAAGCAATTTTCTAGTAGGTATGAAATTCTCCACTGTTGACATTATTAAAACGCACATTGCAAATTACACACAAATGCAAAGCTGTGCAGTGTGCAGTATTAATTATACATGTTTTGGCATGCCTAAACTTGCGCAGACACGATACCTATACTTGCGTTATCGCGACGTTGACCACACGTTCTTTGTAATATGTATAATTAACACGCTGAGTGCTGTGACTATACGTAGTCTTCAAATGTTATGCTTGTCTTTACAGGTTTATTTTTAACTTATTATTAACTTATAAGATCCGACCATTTTCGTCAGGGCTCAGTTTGTAATTGTCAACACACTTATGACAAACACGCATTTTGATTTTAATTTTAAAAATGCAAAGTAAAACCAACATACGTAGAAGTATTTATTTAATAGGTACTACTTCTCATCAACTTGTTGGATGCAAGTTACCCTCAAATAAACAAGTTTTATCGGTTTTATTTTTTACATTCGAGAAGTTAAGTTAAGTTTACGTGAAATATTTATTTTTCGTAATCTTATGTTTGTTCAAAAATTACTAGAGTATGAACATATAGATCAAAAAGTTGCATTAGTGTCATTAAAAAAATTTTGTGGACATCTTTGGTACCTAAGTCCTGAAACAGCAGCACTTGCTTTTTTTGATATTAACGTTCCATTATCAGAAATGAAAAAAATGGTAGAAGCACTAAATAAAATTGACACCGGTGAATATACTGTTAATCGTTTCACCATTGATATTAAAAACTTGAACCTATTCAAATGTAAATGTATAAGTGATTTTATCAACAGCACATCGATTAAACTATTATATAGGTTTAATATTAAAACAGATTTTTTAAATGAAGATCCTGTATTATGAAAAAAAAATCAGCAATACTTACAAGGACTTGATAAATTTACAAATTTAAAAGTTGTTAATGACGCAGCAGAACGTGGAGTAAATTAATTAGTGATTACAATAGTTTAATCACTAAGAACGAAGACCAGAAGCAATTTTTAGTACAGACCATTTATGATTACAGGAAGAAATATCCCATCGCTAAAAAACATACACTAACAAATGATATTTAATCATGCAATTTATGTATAGTATTATTTGTGTTTAATTTGAATTACATATGTATAAGATGTTATATCATGTTAAGAGAGGAATATTTACTAGCTGCTAGAAAAATGTAGTTATTTTTTTAATTTTCTTAGTAAAAAGTATATTATTATATACAAACCGAACATATAAAGTATTTAAAAATGAGTCTTTATTATTTTGAGGGTGAATGAGTTGTTACATGAAAAAAGTACAAATAACATTTATTATAGTATATTTAATTTAAAATAAATTTGATTCTTATACTTTTTGGTCTATCTTAAATATTTAAGACGAGAATTAAAAAAATCGGAAAATCACCCTTCATTGAACTTCAACCCTTTTGAGGCACGCCTTAGGGTTGAACAATTACCACGAAACTTTACACAATTCACTTTTTTACAGTTTTAAACAAATTCCATGGGTAGCCCGATCAAAATTAAAAAAAAAAAAATAAGGACCACCCTAGTGTTTATATACCACAATTTATTTAATACACACAATATACTTTTTTCAGTACATTATATAATAATAATTGGTAATAAATTTATATTAATATTGATTCAATGAATATATTTCTTTAAGAATACCTAAATATATTATGAAAATGTGATTTGTTAATATCAATACGTCTAGATAATGATCATAAAATTATTTTTCTTAAGATGCACATCATTAAAATTTAAATAATAATACTAAAAAACAAAAACCTAGACATACATTGCACCCTGTATATTCTTTGTTTCTTAGACGAGATAATGGTGATGTATGTAAAGGATTTTGGATTATTTACTTTTACGATCAGTGAACAATATATTATGTAGTATTCATTTAAAATTTAAAATTATTGATTTCATAAAACCATTCTGAGCTAAACTCGAGTAGGTAATAATTTATTTTAGTATCAACTAAACTTAACTAAGTTTAAAAAAAAATAAAAGCACTTAATGATAAACAATTGATGCTTTTAATCTTCAAGTTAAAAAGAACTGGAATAATAACAAGAAAAATCCCTATCAATTTAATAAAATCCACAAAAATGCTCTGTGTCTTAACATTTCTTATATAAATAAAAATTAATGCATCCGATTGTTATAAAAAGGTAAATATGGCTTTGGCTATCTATAAAGATGCATGTAAAAAAATGTTATACCTTATAACTAAAAATTACAAATTTTATGATATAAAAATAAAAATAAATCTGATATTTTACGTAAAAGCAGTTTTTTCAGTCGTATTTCAACTTTAAATGTGTGTAAAATAATTATTTATTAAGTTTATCTTTATGAAACGTAAACCCTAGTTACGTCTATATGTGGCGTATCTATTGGTCAAAGAAAATTTTTACCTGATTAACAATTCTAAATTTTGTAATTTTTTTCTTGAAAAATATCGCTAATTTAATTGTAATTCATTTCGTCAAATTTCGAACTTAAAACGCGTATAAAAATAAACTCGATTAACAATTTCAAATTTTTTTTTTTATTACTGATAGTCATAATGAATAAAATGTTGTTAAATTTTCAGGTTTTTTATATCAAATATTTAAAAAATTTTTAGATAAAAACTTCCAAAAATGTATTGTACACTTAGCCCTTGGGAGTTGAATAAAAAAAATAAATAAAAATATTTTCAATAATTTAAAAGTTCTGTATACCTATAACTCAAAAATGGTAAAATATTTTCAAAACTTTAGTCAAATCCGTATGAGGGTCATGTTGATATTTGACAAATATTGCAAGTATTTAGCACCATTATTTTTTGTTGGTTTATGGCAGGATAAAAATTATGGATTTAATGAAAATCTTGTCCATACTAAATTTTTCCGTTTTTACTTAATTTTTAGATAGTTTTTCCCCCTCATGAAAAGACTATTGAGAACAGAGCAAAATAACCTGTTTCAAGTAGGTACCAATTACATAACATTTCTAATTTATAGAGCAGCTGGATGAAATTTTTGAAGAATTATTTCCACCCAAAAAAGTGATTATATACATAAAAAAAAACACACCATTGTAAAACCAATACATTCTTCATTTCACTTAGAATCAATAAGCCATGATTGAAAATCTCAATAATCTCATATATATTTTGAAACTTCCTTAACTTACTATACATATAGTGAATAATTAAAAATCAACATACTTGTAATACATGTGAAGGAATAAGTTCAATGGCCATCTTTTGATGTTCGTGTATAAAAACATCCAAATAGTCTATAGCTTTATAAGTCAAATAGACATTTAGCTTGTCTGAAGAATTAATTATTTTCAAAACCAAGTCAAGATAATTTTTCTCATAGGTATCACTACTAAATATCTAGAATAAAATATTAAGTTTATAGTCTTGTTTTGTATTACACAAAAAAAAATAAATAAAGAAATAATACTCCTCTAGGTCTTGTAGTATATAGATACTTTATATTGAAAAATAATATTGTAGATAAAGTCAATGGATGGATTTCGATCCATTCACTTGAACTAGTTTCAGTAATGACCACAGGTGAACTGCTATCCTTACAAATGGCACAAAGATCTTCTAGAACCAAATAAATTATTATAGGTGCATACAAATAAAATTATAAATTATAAAAGGCATATATTTAGTTTATTTGAAAAGTTTTCCAAATTATTTTTAACATCTTGACTAGATTCTTCCCTACCATCAGTCATATTTGGATTTTCAATACTCAATGATTCATGAGGCACTAAATAATCACAACATAATATTAACCTTTGTGTTAACTAATATGGTCTGTTTTGACTATCATCTTTCATAGTCATTAAACTTAATAACTACACATTAAATAATAGAACATTTAAAAAACTAATAACCCAATTTAAAGTAGATGCATGTATAATAAATGTTAAAAAAGTAATTTTTCTACTTAAAAACTTAAAAAGGTAATATTCAAAAATTAATCAAATATATCACAATTCTCTAAGTGTATAAATAATGAGTATAAGATTTTACTTCTTGTTCTTGAAGACCAATTGTCTGGAATATTGTCAATTTCCATTTTAACATCTTGGTTAGGAAAAATCTTGGTACTTTGATTTATTACATTATCTTCACAAAACAGTATGTAATTACGAAGACGATTAAATATTATTGGGATAAGTTTTTTATTTTTTTTTCTACATAGATTCCAAAAAAAAAAAAAAAAATTAAGTAATATGATACACATTTTAGTGAAACAATTAATAAAACATACGTGGTATGATTAGTGTCATTTGTATTTTCAATACCAATTGCCAACAATCCAACTGCGTAGGTTTGTAAAAGTACACAAGAGTTTTTGGCCAGAGAGAAAAGGTTTAGGATGAATTGATAATTTAAAGACTAATAAAATACATGTATTTTTAAATAATAGCTCAATATTAAATACAAATTAAACTCACCATTATAAATTTTATATCTCTTACGAAACTAAGATTTAGCAAAAGTCTACAAGTAGCAATATTTAGATTATGATTATCTTCAATTCGCATTGGCCAGTAATCATCTATAATATAGTAATCCAGCAACTGTAAATATAAAATAGGCACATATTTATAGTACTAAAAATGTGAATTGCTTATATATAGGTAACAATAATATGTTTACTCTGTATGTGAATTTATCTTGCCAAATCGTATCAATTATCAAAGACTCCTTAACATAAGGATATATTTTATATTGAATGTTATAACTAATTGGATTTTTGTTCATTTCTACTTCAAGTAAATTAGATAGTCTGAAACGTTTTTTACCATAATAGATAAAATTAAATAACACTTGAAAAAAAATAAAAAATAATATTGAAAATACATGATTAGATATTTAACATTCATCACTTGAATCGTTTAAAATTTGTTCAGAAAAGTTTTAAAATCAAAATTAATACAAATTACAAAATTTAAATGTAGGCATTCTGAATAAAAAATGATAAAACATATAAATCTTAAAAAATATAATAATAATTTTTGTTACTTGTTGAATATCGATGAAGGGTTAAACTCCCGGTCTTCAAATCTATCATTCCAATCATTGCAGAGTGAACGCAATGTTATAATATCAAAGCTCTTGGACATTCTCAAAATTTGATGAAGATGAAAACTGAACGAGTATCAGTAAAAATACAAATGAAAAGATTGTACGTATCACTGCCCACTGGAAATTGAAATTTTTTTATGGTAATAGTAATGAAAATATAGTTACGTTTAGACCCGTTATTTGCGGGACAAAGAGAACTGCTTTTCAGATATTTCTTTCAACTATGACTCACGGACTTAAGACGCTGATAATACTGGGACATAAACTGGTGAAAAACGCTGCAGGAATGCAAACGTGGAATCTATACATGGGTAAATATTTTATTTTTCACATGCCAGGGGACAAACGGAAAACATAAATCAAAATAACTGACGAAAATAAAAACATATGTGTATACGGAATGATAACGGCACGCCGTGAAAATAACTTAGAAACCACATACCTAATGCTAGTGTGTGAATAGAAACCGCACATAAAATCGGATAAATAATCAAAATTAAATAATAATAAAAGAAAAACATAATATATTTTAAAGTAGCACTGATTGATATTTCACGATTAACAAACATAGATAATTATATCTGTAACTTTATCATATAGTTGTATATAAATAAAAGTACATTTACGCCATGGGACATTCTTCGCTCCTCAGACGAGTTAATGCCTTTAATGGGGATGGGTGTATTGAAGTTTAAAGAAATGATAGATTATTTCTTTAGTAAAACGATTTTTAGCAAAACTTCTGAATTTAAACATACCGTTTGAACGAACGTATTTCTTCAAATAAATTATTCAAGTTGAAAATTGACGTAAAAATTTTATTACATAATAACCGTACAATTCTTTACTTAAAAGCATAGATGAGGTTAACCTATAAAAAAAAATCTGGAGTCACAATTTTTGAAATTTTTAAGAATCGTTAGAGAAGTGCACGAAAAAGTCATATTAAATGTTCAAAAGTTTTTGTCGAATATTTAAAACTTTATTAGGGATAAACTTTAAAAAAAGGTATATTCAAAGTTATATTTTTAGTCCAAAAGGTGTCGAATTGTTTTGAAATTTTTTTTAAAGCATCAAGTGATACATCAATATTATATGGTGGAAATTTCAAGTTTCTAGCAAAATTACTTTTGGAGTAATGACGAAGTTGTTAAAGTCGATTTAATGAAAGTGTCGTTTACGGCGAATTTTGCCGTTTTTGGTCCATTTCAGACTGTTTTTCCGCTCACCTGGGAAAACTCTTGAGACGAGGGCCTAATAAACACTCGGAAGTATCATCTACATCGAATTTTCGATCTATAAAGTTGGTGGGTGAAACTTTTGGACAAAGTTAAGTTGAGCAAAAAGTGTCTCCAGAAAAAAAAAATGATAATAAATAAACATTATTGTAAAACCATAAGATCCTTCGCTTCACTCTGAATCTAAAAATGTCCCATGTGTATATAATATAAAACTATTTGTAAAGTTGGTGTAAAATAATTTGATTATAAATTAGTTCTTCGTCTGAACAAAAAAAAATTTAAAACGAATTGTTGTTAGTATGTACCTACGTTTCAAAAACAACGTATGATTTTACTTATTTTAAATTTCGCATTTAAAAATTAATATATATTACGTATTTTGTTCTCTGATACATTTTATAAAAACAAAAGTCATTTCTTTTATTGGTTGACAGACACCCCGAATAACTCATAACAAATTAAAACTCTTTTCAAGTATCTAACAGACTTTTATATTATATCATAAATAAAAGTTTTAATTTACAAAATACAATAAAAGTAGATGTATTCTTTCGGATAGTGCAGACTTGATGTATTGTTTTAATTAAATTTCTTTACATAAGCTGTTGAAAAGTGTACGTTTTTTGTTTTTGTTTTTTTTTTTAACTATTTAGCTCGACAAATATATTATATAAAAAATGTATTTTTAAACGACGGTATTTCAGATAAATGAATAAAATAGAGTGTTTTTGGACTGTACTGATTATAATATTATACACACATTATTATGAATGCGATTTACGCCAAACACAAGTTTGAATATCAACGCGGTGGCCATGGATATAGATCGCAATTCATCCCTCTATTCTTGTATATCCCGAAAGTTGCAATCTCCTAGACCATGTGAAATCTCACAAGCGTATTTAGTTTCCATAAAACAAAAAATGTCATATTAAGACAGTAGGCCTTACGACACGTGATCTAGTACAAATGAATATGCAAGGTTTCACCATTCGACACCATCACCATGATGCTTGTTGATGGCGAAATCGTCAAAAATAGTGTGACACGTAATGTTATGATTGACTTTAAATCTATGTTCGATTACCGCCGTGACAGTTTTCGTAAAATATTTGTGAACACAGTAAAACCGACTGGCGTAAAGCGAGCGTAAGAACTTTTTGACTTTTACGCTTAATCGACGCGAATCGATTTAAGCGTCAACACTGTCTACCTAATTACCCGAAGCGCCAGGTTTATTATAGATAATACAAGCTGAACAGTCCGTGACACAGAGAAATCAACACCGACGACAACCATCGCGTATATTACCTGTCGTTAAAATCGGATTCGACGTCTGCCGGCGTTCGTCGGGGAGCGGTCGTTAGCTGATCACCTATTACTATGCCGCACGGCCGTCGCTCAGTCCTTGGATCTCCGGCGTCGACGAAACGCACCGGGACGAACAACGACGCGGTGCTGTACTGCCGTGTAAAACGTATTGGCCGTACACACGGGGACGCGACGGTGGTTAACAGCAGCGGCTTCGTATGCCTTTACGGATCGGTGTGGACCGCGGCGAATAAATGACGACGGACCCGACTGCTGGACGGCAAACAAATACACGTCGGCACTATAGGCGGCCGGCCTGCGGGGTCGCGCGTTCCTCGACGCGACGGGTTATGTTGGCAGAACGTTCGAGACGTGTTAGGTGGGAAAGGTCTCATCGTTTTTCGGGTGCGATTCACGAGCTTCGCGGCCCGCATTAACGTTGTTGTCAAGGACAAGTCGCCACCCCACTCGATAGCATCTAAAATTGAGGAAAAAACCGGTTTTATAATACATGTGTTCTGCATTCAGAACTGCATTCCAAACGAGCGATAAACGAACACCTCCACTGCACTCTTTAAATAGAGAGAGAGAGAGAGAGAGAGAGAGAGAGAGAGACAAAGCATTCCAAAGATCAACGCTCTCTATAACACCCTACTGTAAAACCCAGAAATATTGTAAATCCTCAACATCATCACAAACGATATGCAGTACCAGTGGCGTATATAGAAAATATTTTCGGGAGGGGCTACTATGGACAGAGTTAAATTACCACTGCTACCTAGAATGACTAAAAACATACAGAAGATACAGTAGGTTTCTATCTACATTTAATTTACAGAATATCCCAAAACGATTTGAAAAACGCAATAAAATTTGTCTGGACTAATCGCATTATTTCGATTGAATGAAATTCTAAATAAATATAAAGCACCATTAAAATATAAAAAACGTTAAAGTAAATTTTTAAGTAGTTTGAGAGATTTCGGGGGGGGGAGGTAGCCCACTAGCCCCCCCTATATACACCACTGTGCAGTACTGTTCTATGATTTCCTCAACCTGCGCATTTATACCAGCAATATTCGTCTAACGAACAGGGACAAATGAACGCGGCCGTTTAGGCGCGGGTACATTTGGACGCGAAAAAAAACATAAATTATAATTTATTTATTTTATTCGTAATTTTATATTAGGTTATTATACCAAGTTACTGTACAGAAATATTTTGGGCTATCCCTCTCAAAAATGACAAAATTTCATTCTGTTCATAATTTTGATTGATTTTTAAAATCCTCTTATCAACATCAATATATTTTTTTAATTTTTTAGGTGGACTATTTCCAGCTTCTAATTGACTATAATAAAAGTCTCTACCTGACTGTACTTTTTGAAGACACGTTATAAAAGACCACAAAATTGGATGGTTAACGCCCATCTCCATGTTTAGTCTTCGATTAGCAGCTTCAGCGTGATTGTTGGTTCTGTTTTTTCCATTCAAAACTCTGTTAGGTATACATGTTCCAAATATTAGGTGGAAATAAAGGTAATCGACGATCTCTTCGATTTCTATTAATTCGTCCCACATAATTGTCTTCAAACCAATCTAGTAAGGGTTGTAATTCGTCTGGTAAGTATCCTGCCAAAGATTCGATTGCCAAATCAATATCATTAATTGGAATAAATGTCAATGCTACAACCATTTTAACCAATATTGAAAAATCAGAATTATTTCGATAATTTGACACAATCCCTAAGCCATACAATTTTTTATAAACATTTTTGGAAAAATGATAAAGACAACCATATATTTCAGTACAAGGAAATTCAGTTTTTATTGATTTTAGAATTGCTTGCTCAAAATCATAAGATATTGAAGTCGGGTTTAATCCAGGGGTTTTAATTGGTTTAACATTTTAAATAAATGAGTGTATGTTTTTTCTTGTTTGTTTGGCAATAAAGCGTATATTAGTGGGTGTACACATCCCAAAGTATGACAAAAACTTGAGAAAAAATAACAGGAGCGATTTTAAACGTTCCATTACAGTACCAAACTTTTGAATTGTATAAAATGTCTAAACTACGGTTTCTTCCAAAAATTAAAATACGATCGATGCCCGGTCCACTATCGTCTAGTAAAAATGGTTCAGTCATACCTGCTGATGGTGAGTACGCTTTAAATGAGTCTGGAATTTCTTAAGTTAATAAATCTTGCGGTGCATTTGGTGATGCTTTAATTTCATTTCGTTTCCGTCGTACCACTTTTTTCAATGCTATACTTGATGAAATTGCACCCTAAATTAAAATGAATGAAATAAATAACTACATTTTTTTTACTACTTTATATATATATATATATATATATATATATAATTAATAACAAAATAGTATTACCTTAGCCGCTTCTGATAATCCAGATATACATTCGTTGATTACAGTTGATGTTGGTTCCATGGTTTCAACCGCTCTATTTTTCAAACGATTAATGGCAACCATCGCCTCGACTTTTGCAGCCTCCGAATCATGAGTGTGTTCATTAATACGTTTCAGTACTTCTAAACTATCACTACCCGTATGAACGCGTGCCTTACACTCACGTTTGTATTTACACCGCCAAAATTTTTTAAGCGAATCAGAACTTTGTTTGTCAAATAAATATATAAAACCATTTTCAGTTAAAACTAAAAATGCATTCATTACGATTTGACTTCATTAATGCCGTAACTACTTCAAATATTATATATTGTGTTTAAATAAATCGCTGTTATATTATAAAAGTAACGTGAATCTAACCACTGCTTTCGGTCAACTATAGTTTTCGTTGGTTGCGAGTGGATTTTATCGACTACGTAATTTCTCGATAACGTCGGATAATCCCTAATATCGTGATAAAAATATAATGTTACAATATAATCAATAATGTATATATTGAGGTGAATAGATTTGGGTGACACGATTCCACAGATATATAAAACAACTATCCACAGATATATATATCTGTGCAACTATCATTGATGCACGGCCGCCATATGCCACACTGGCAATGTTTACATTTATACCTTATCATCGGCTAAGTGATAACAGGATTAAATTTTGAATTATACGGTTTTTTTATCTTGAACTTTTGTCAATTGATGTTTCAATATTTAAAAATTATTTAATTTTAAATTACATTTTTCTGTAAAATGGTTGCGTCATGTTCCGCTCATGGGTGTACAAACAGACAAATAAAGAATACAAAAAATCATTTTTTTATGTAAGTTAATGTAATAATCATTTACTATTTTTTTTTTTATTTGTAAAAGCAAATTCAAAAATGTGAATATATAAATTTTTTTATGATTGTCATCTTAAGGTTTCCTTCAAAAGATCCTGAGCGTAATGCTAAATGGGTGAAAGCTGTTGGGCGAAAAGGATTTATTCCAACTAAAAATTCAAGGTTATGTGATGAACATTTTTTAAAAACTGATTATAAAACCTCAGTTGGTGGTTCTTATAAGTTAATGTTGGTTGACAATGCTGTACCATCAATTTTTATTACAAACTTGCCAGAGTATTCTAAAAAAAGTAGAGCTGATAATTCAAAACCGGACAATTCTGAAAATGTTGACCAATTTTCAGCATCTAGTCAAACTGAACCATTAAGTCTTACACCTAAACGAAATGTGTATTTTGAAAGTAATTCAACAAATGTAGAAAACCTATTGCTCACCACTCCATCTAAATGTTAAACTGTAACTATATCTCCATTTAAAACTATGTCACCATCAAAACTTGAATTAAAAAATAAATTGAAATCACAAGCTTTTACAATAAAAATGTTAAAACAACAAATAAGAAGAAAAAATATGAAAATAAATTCCTTAGAGGGTCTTTTAACATTACTAAAAAATAAAGAGTATTTGAATACTGAATCCGAAAACCTGTTAATGGATAAATTTGAAGGACTTGTGTAGATGAAGACAATGAAGTTTATAATAGATTAGTACTTTTAAATACTATTAATATAAACTTACAAGAAGCAAAAAATAACATATTATATTATACCTATATATTAGGGTATGTTATTAGAGGAGTAATAAAGATTCTGGATAGTTATTCATGTATAAATTGTTTATTTAAAAAAGCAAATGAACATAATTATAGCCATGCTTTTTCATATAATGCATTTACAGATTTTAAAAATAGAGGTGGTTTAATATCAGAATTTGATGATGCATATAAAATTATAATAGAGACTGAAAAATTATTCTTATATCACACAAATAATTAAAAACATTAAACGTTCCTAATTTAAATTTAATAATCTTACGCCATGTAATCAATAAATTTGCTCTAAATAACACAATTTTTTCTAAATTAAATTGTGAAAATATATCTTTGTTAGAAAGACCACATAAAATTGTTATTATAATATTATAAACAAACAAATTCTTATCTATACGACTCAAATGTTTTAGCAAAATGTTTTCGTCAAATATATTAAATCCACAGAGCAAACGACACTTAATCACTAAACAAATTTTATTTTCACATCAGTAAAATAATAATAAAAAAAGCTGGTAAGTGAGATGATTCGGTCCTCGGACAAGATATTGGTGATGAATGTATTAAGTTTTAAAGAAATGATGGCTTATTTCTTTAGTATAAAATGATTCTGAGCAAAGCTTCAGTGTAATATAATATATTATTATTAAAATACTGTTTACGTATTTTACGGTTATTTGTATATTTTTTAAATGCTTGGAAAAAAAATCTTGAGTCACGATTATTGATATTTTTTCGGTATTGATAGTTTAGTATAAGAGTAAACTTGTATTAAAATTTCAGAACTTTCTAACAAATACTCAATACTTCATTAGAAATAAACTTAAAAGAAATCAGACAATATCGTAAAAAATTGTATAATAATTTATTAAAGTGTGTATAAAAAAAAATCCTGAGTCACAGTTTTTTAATTTTTGTTAGGATAATTAGGTAGGTATATGAGTAAGGTCATATTAAATTTTCAGAACTTTTTGTCAAATATTTTAAATTATATTACATAAAAACTTTCAAACAATTTGGTAAATTAAAAGTTCTATATTTAAGTCAAAAGTGCTATAATTGTTCTGAAAATGTTGTCCAATATAAAAAAGTATGTATTTGATATTGGATAAAATTTTCAAGTTTCTAGCTTCAATACTTTTCGATTTATGACTAAATACCTAAAATCTGAACAGTGAAAATCTCGTTTACGGCGGATTTTTACCGTTTTTACTCAGTTTTTCGATCGTTATTCTTGATTACTGGAAAAACTATGGAGATTTTGGAAAAATGACCTCTCTAAAGTACCATCTCATTCAATTTTGAATCTAAAAAGTTGCTGGACGAAACTTTTGGACAAGGATTTCTATACGAAAAATTATTTACAGAAAAAAAAAAAATAAATAAATAAACATCATTGTATAACCATAAGATCCTTCGCTTCACTCAGAATCTAAAATAAACATCATTGTTAAACCATAAGATCCTTCGCTTCACTCAGGATCTAAAAAGTATAATTTACACATGAAATGAAATAGAATATTATAATCTTACAAAAACAGCAAAATATTATTTTTTCAATTAATTCATTTAAGTTAAATTAATTTTTCAGCTAATTTGTTTTGTAGTACATGGGTAATGAGAGTTTACGTGAAATTGTAAATAGAAAGTTAAATAGTAAAAAAGTTAAATATTCTGAAGAACTGAAAAAATGTGCTATAACATTGCAGTTTTATTCCAGTAAAGCATATTGCTTTGTTTGAAACTAATGTGTTACCTCATCCTAGAACTCTAGCAAAATGGTATCAAGTAATAAATGGTGATCCAGGTTTTACTTGTGAATCATTTAATACACTTAAATTGATGGTAAAAGAAACAAAATTGTATTAAGTAATATAGTAGGTAGTCGATGAGATGTCCATCAAGGACAAAATAGAATTTGATGGTAAACACATCCACGGTTTAGTTGACATGGACTCTAGTGCACATACAGACTCTGATATTGTTGACCATGCTACAAATGTGCTTGTATTCTTGGCTGTAGGCGCTAATGGCCACTGGAAATTACCTTTAGGTTACAGGTTACTTTTTGATAAAAGGTTTGAATGGTAATGAACGTGCAAATTTGTTAAGAACATGTTTGGAGTTGGTTTTTGAAACGAGTGTCATTATTCATTCAATAACTTTTGATGGCGCTCATAGCAATTTAAACATATGTACCAGATTGGGTGCTGAATTTGACTTTCGTGATCCAAAATATTATTTTCCACATCCTATGAATCATTCACAACGGTCAATCTGTCTATTTATTTTTCGATGCATGTCACATGATCAAATTAGTCCGCAACACATTAGGTGACAAACAAATTTTGTTGAACTCAAATGGTGAGAAAATTGAATGGAGTTTTATAAAAAAATTACATTATAAAGAAAAACAAGAAAGACTTAAAGTTGCAACCAAGTTATCTAACAAGCACGTTTATTATTTCAACGAAAAAATGAATGTCAAACTTGCTGCACAAGTATTAAGCACTAGTGTGTGTAAGTAATGCTTTGACATTTTGTGAGTCATTAGATACAAAGTTTCAAAATTCTAAGCCGACAGCAGAGTTTTGTAAACTCATGAATGATGCTTTTGATAATTTGAATTGCCGTTCAAAATTTTCTAAGTCAACATATAATCAAGCTCTAAGTTTAGATACATATAATGAGTATTTATGTTTTACTAAAAAATTTGAAGAGTATGTTTACGGCTTAACACACATTGATGGTACAAGAGTTGTTAATTCGTTACGAAAAACTGGATTTGTTGGATTAGTTTGAGTATAAGGTCTATGGTTACAAGTAATGATTACTTGTATTATTTAAATGTTTAATGAAAATCCTTTAAGAAGTTTTTTGGGCATATTATGCACAGGAAGTTTCGCAAAATTAGCTGCTGAAGCTTTTCCAACCCTTTAATATTTCCAACCACATATCTATGTGAAAAGGGGTTTTCAACTATGAAATTCTTTACAAATAATAATAAATGTGTGTAAAATTAAATGTGATATTCATTATTTATTAAAAATAAGCGAGTATAAAACTTAATTAGGTATTTATTACTATTTGGAAATTACGAAGGATATAGAATTAAAAATATAATGTTGTGCTGTTTATTTATGATTTTTTGTTTTACAATTTTTGAATTAGTATATGAACATGAAACTTTATAATGTATTATTATTAAAAGTGGAGAACATAATTAATATTGCTATGAAGTATAACTAAGTAATACAAAAAAATGCGTTTCAATAAAATATATTAAAGGTACTGGGTGAACTGTTTTGAAGATAATCTGAAAAGAGAAAATGTGCATTATTTACAGAGTGCTCTAAAATAATGTTATTATGTAGACTAGACTCCAAATAGAACTGTGCACTTGGCCTCCTTTTCGGGGAATCGGGTCCTGTAGTTTACCATTTTACTTTTGTCCATTCATGGAAAAACTTCGAAATGAATCATGGTTAATGTTAACGTATTATTATAACCACGTTCTACCTATTGTTAGACATTGCAATTAAATGGGAACTGGTAGGATTTAGTAAGAATCTGGAAGTCATTTTCAACTTTAAATAGACTAAAAACATACCTCATCAGTCATCACTCATCAGTAACTCAGATACATCAGCGTTTAAGTCTAAATAGATTAGCTTTTGCAGTGTTGAATATTCACCGCGTGAAATTGCAATTGCTGTTGATGACGTCACGTAAAAGTTAATTCAGAGAAAAAAACAATTAAGATTTATTACTTAAAATGAGCAATATAGTGATATATACCTATATTAATTTTGTAAAATTCCTTAAAACTTGACAAATTTCTACTAAAATAATAAGTGAATTTGTATCTAAATAGATTATGTAGAATATGTTTCATATACGTTTTTCGGGACTTTATATGAACTCGCATGTTTACACATCAAATTTTGGGCGTATTTAATTAAATTACCCGATTTTTTAAGTTAATTTTTTGTTTCAAAAAACATATGCAAAATAAAAAACTTTGACATGAATGTTTTAAATTATAGTCACCTATTAGTAGTACCCGATTAGGATTTATTAATTGTTTACTATCTTTTTCTTTAATATTTTTTATTATTTTTAAAAATTGTATGATAAATTCTGACATTTGTTCCTAAAATGTATGAACTTACCCTAATATCAAATAATAAGTAGGTATTTATTATTATATTATGTATAAAAACCATACCATTTATATTTTTTAGTTAATATTTTTAAACATGACCTATATTTTTAAAAAAGAAGCGATTCTGACTTTATTGCAAAAGCATACGTAAACTTTTAATTAATGGTAAATTACCTTAATTTTATAATATTATTCTCTATAGAAAGAAAAAATTATTTTCCCCTCACACGCATATATTTTCATTTGATAAATATGATGAAGTTGAGTAGGTACTCAATGAGACAAAGAATTTAGGGATGATTTTAACTATAAAAACCACATCCTCAGCTTCTTGATATTTAAAGTTTACTACACTTTAAAAAGTCAACAAAGACAGATCACACAAAAATAAACAAAACTAAATAAACCTTTCTCAACTTATTACTGTTTAATAAAAATAATCCACCAACTTAAGTTTATAAAACAAATCATTAAATAAAACATTTAATACTATATTAGAGTAAAATATTAAAATAATGAAATGTCTGATGAACAACTGAAAAGTATGTGCTTTGCCTCATGTGGTATTTTCTTTGCTCCTCAGACATGTAAACAGGGATGAGTATATTGAATTTTAAAGAAATTATAGATCATTTCCTATGCTAAACAATTCTGGGCAAACCATCAGTACAAAAAAGATGTGCGGATTATATATTTAACTGTTTTTAGTTTGAATATCAGTGTTTTTTTTTAACAAACCTGCTTAAAGTTTTCTTGTTTCACAAATAAGAGATTTTTTTATACCATAAGATTCAAAACATGCTGTTCTATCTGTACTTGAAGTATCATAATTATTGGATGGATCAATATTCTTAGTTAAATATTTTTAAGTTGAAAATTGACATAATAATAATCAGTTAGTAAAAATTGTATAGTAATTTACTTAAATACATATAAAAAAAAATCCTGAGTTACAATTTTTGAAATTTTTTCAGTATTGATAGTTAAGTGTATGATTATGATCATAATAAATTTCCAAAACTTTTTGTCAAATATCAAAAATTCAATTAGAGATTAACTTTATAAAAAATAAGCTATTTTTTGTTTTATTTTTCGCTTGATAGTATTCAAATTTTTAAATTTGTAAACGTTTGTATCTATATGCTATTTACATAATACTAAATATATAAAATAATTAAAACCGATATAGTGAAAGTGTAGTTGACAATTAATTTTATTGTTTGTACTCAGTTTTTCCTCACGCCTGGAAACACTATTTAGAGAGAAAAATAAATCCTTATAGTACCATCCACATAAATTTGTCAATCTAAAGAAGGGATGAATTTGTTGGATAAAGTTATGTGTACTAAAATATGTCTCCAGGAAAAAAAAATACAAACATCATTGTAAAACCATAAGATCTTTTATTGTAATAAGAATCTAAAATCAATATTAATTAATAATTAAAGTGCTCGTAGTATTTAACTAGAATTGAAATTACAAATAGAATAAATTTCGCACATGCTAATCCTCTAATTCATCAAATTCGTCTTCGTCTTCGTCCAATAGAAAATCTATGTTAAAATTAAAACAAAATAAATTTTTTTAAACTATATCCATTTATACCGACTAATCAAAAAAAGTTGTAAGTAAAATAAATACAATAATACTTATACATACCAAGAAAAGATTCTGCATTGACTTCATTTTCTCCTTCTTCATCATCATCATCTTCGTCTTCTTCTTCTTGGTCTAAAATAACTTTATTTTCCAACTGAAATAATAGAAATTATTTATTACTCTAAAAAATTATTTATTACAGTAAAAAAAAAAAAAATTACCATTTCTTGGTGTTGCCTAGGGACACCTATGTTACACAATTGGAAAGACGATTCATTAACTAGTCCATGAAATAAATTATTTTGTATAATGCCTAGTTCTAGGTCATACTCATCACAGGCTATATCCAAAATACGTTCTCCTACATTTAGATTGTCTACAAACATTTTTAATTAAAAATAAATCAGTATTAATTTAGATTTTAATTTTAAATGCATGGCTTCTAAAATGTATAGTTTATACATTTATTACATACTTATGTTTGAATAGTTTAAGGGGTCATAAGTTTTAAATGAAGTATGGAAAATTGTATCACCATAATTGTCTTCAGCATATGAATACATAACTTTTCCAGTTTTTGAAAACTTCACCTTACATTGATCAAGATCTGACACTGAGTGCAACAGACCAAATTTTCGCACATCCCAGACCTCTGAATTTGATATGATCTAAAAGAAACATAAACACACACATGTATATAATATATTAATATACATAAATAATAATAATATTTTATGTAAATATGTTTATGTCACCGCCAATATGGATAATTAAGGTATTTTGAAAAACCCCAAGGCATTATGTATACTGCCAACCCATTTCAGGAAATGTAAATAAAACAGATGATTTTCAATATTATTTTATATATAACCTAGGTACTTTATAAAATTCCTAGGCGTCATGTAAAATACCAATTTTTTTTTAAGGCAAAGTAAAAAACAATTTATCATAATATTATTATTTATGTAGTTGGTCATAAAACTTTGACTTCACATTAATCGTATCCATAGTAATGCTATATTGCAATGAGACACAAAAATGACGATAATGTACTACAATTATACGTACACACGGACACTGTACGCGCATTTAAGATAAACGATAAGTAAAGTCGTTGGTAATAGGCCATACCCAATTGTTTATTTTTATCATATTTCCTACTCCACGTTTGGCATTAAACCTAATACCAAGGCAAAGCTCATATAATGTATATTTCCCGAGTGATTTTTGGCATTTCATACAATGCCTAGGTAATTTGCAAAACACTGGATTATCCGTATTGCCGGCAACATAAATAATACAACTTAAAATTTATGTTGAAATAGTATATACACAATAAGTACATACTTAATTATCACTCTTAAGAAAATTCAATTAATCATAATTTACCTCAGGTCTATCTGGATGAAACACACCATTTATATGGTTATTCAACTTATCAAACTTGTGAATTTCTTTCCCAGAATTAGCATCCCATAATACACCATCAGAAAACACTAATCCATTTGTAGAATCAAATGCTGCACGATTTATTTTGTATCGATTAGAAAGTCTTGGGACTAATGTCATTATTTTATGACCTGTTTCAACATCATATATCTAAACCAAATATTTCAATATTACAACATGTTCATATTTATAAATAATAAGAGTAAAAAAAATCAAGAACTACTGTTGCAATTTCGTCCTTAGTTCCAAGTAATTTATTTTGATATTTGTTGGAAAATGTGCAGTACTTTTCGATTAAATCATACCTATCAAAAATTAAAATTAAAAAAAAATTTTAAAATTGAAAATGAACAATAAAATAAAATAATGATGATGGTTAACATTTGACCTATAAATTAATTCAATGTCCAATAACCGATTTACAATATAATTTATGGTGCAATACATACCTATAATGAAACAAAAATACTTTTAATCAAATTAAAAATTATGTAAGCATCTAAATCATCAAAATGTATTAACATTATTACTTTTTTAAATAGATTAATATATTCAACAACTTTTTTTAAATTTTGTAATGATACAACCAATTTAAAAAAAATTTCTATCAGACTTTTTTTTTTAAATTGATATTGATAAAAGACAAAAAAAAATTAACACGTATATCTAATTACCCAGCAAGCTACAAATTGTACTGTCTGTTAAGTTATTAGATAATTGTAAAAAGGTAATACGAAAAAAATTAGTACATAAAATTACTAAGATGAAGACACCGATATATATCGACAAATATGTATAGGTCGAGTATTGGACTGTTACCAGAATATTATATTACTTTAGATCGACTGTGTTATTATTCATTGCCCATACTGTGGTTGATGGATTCATGCAAGAGGAAGATAATAAAAGTTTTTTATCATTACTACATTCTAGATTCGTAATAAACAAATCTTTATTTCTAAATGAAAATTCTTCTTGGCGAGTGAATGTATTGATGACTTTTATGTCACCTGTATTCGTCCCAATAGCAATACGGTTTTTTGACTAAAAGTTCAAAATCATTAATAATAATCATATTTTTGTATTTATTTTGATTATAAAGACTTACTAAAAACTCGCCACACAAATAATGATAATTCATTTTATTAGAACAGAATACAAGCTTTGGACAAAAACGACTAAATATAAGTCTCCGGTCTTCATTTCTTGTGTGCATGTTTTTGGCAACTCGCATAGCAATGTTTGGACACAATAAATTTCTAGGTTTAGGTTCTGAACTTATGTGAGGACTAAATAACATTTCAATTAAACACAAATTATACTCATGACATTTTATAAATATTTTTTGATACCTACATCAATAAATTTAATAAAGGACAAGTAGCCACAGGATGTTCACATACAGTTTGTTGATTGGTTAAGTATTCTGAAACAATTTATTTTAAACTAACTGTGTAAAAATTAATAACAGATTGTAAAAATTTAATACATACTTTGCAACTGGTCACCATTAAATAAAGGTAATTTTCTAATAATTTGATGAACAGATTCATTTAGAGCTAATCTAGCTAATATCTGACATGCTAATCCACGTATATCAACAGGCTTCTCTCTAAAAGTTGGATTTTCTGTTTTCATTAATGTAAGTAAAACCTACATTTAAAGTTCAACAAAATATGTATTAGATAAGAATATACAAAAATAAATTACACTGACAAAATTATGTTATCAAATATCTATTGAAAAATGTAAATTTTGTATACTAAAATTAATGAAATATACATTTATGCTATACAATTTAACTAAAAATCATAAAAAATAAACATATGAATAACTATAAAAATCTGTACCCTCTAACTTCAGAGTACTCAGATTTGTAAATGCATGGCTAATCGCAGTACATCGCAAGACTTTATAATTAATTGATTGGACATTGTTTCAGATCAATCATTATCACCGTTAAAGTCACTTCAGATTGTACGCCATTGTATTTTATTGTCGTATATATTAGTCATAATAAATGCCATAAACAAAAGTGTAGTGATGACACTGAATGAGTGAATAGAAGTGAAGCTGATAATTGGTGGTATTTGAGTTGTGTAGGTACATTAGAGCAGCCATTAAAATTAGATATTAACATTTTTTTTTTTTGTTAGAAGCACCTCTTTATATTTTTCTTGAATATCCAAAAAATTAATAATTGCAAAATTTGAAATCATTTATTCAATTTTAAGCCATGTCCCCAAGTACTCAAATTTAAGAAGGGTTACTTTTTTCATTCATTTATAAATAAATCTAAAAATTGTGCTATAACTTTTTTATCAACCAAAAAACATTAAGCAATGTATATCGGATAGCACATTTCATGAACATTTCAAAAATGTCCTTTTTGGCATTAATAGATAATTTAAGTATTGACCTAGTTATAATTTAAAATGAAAAATAAGTAAAAGCTCAAAAAATCCAGCTAAATTTCATTCTATTATTCAAACCGATTGAATGGTTAATGAATTAATTGAAATACAAAGTTCTAATTACTTTTGAATTTAACGGCAATTAATTTACTTCCTAGTATTTTGTTTGAATTATTTATTAAATTCTCATAGAAAAAAGAATGCATTGTTAAACAAATTATATGTTCAATATACAATACTATGAATCGAAAAGTACTAACCAAATTAAACAAAGATATTTGATCAACACTAAATATTAAATGACATTAATGATCGATTAATTTTTGGGGTATTAAAAAATAATCGATTAGTGTCACAATCTGTAAAATAAAAAAAAATGTATAAGAGTACCTTAAAGGTCACCTAATTCATGTTATATTTTTTTATACTATTTGGTGTAGGTGTATCAAACTTAAATTATGATAGAGCAAAATGAAAATTCTAGGTTATTTTTGCATTTTTTTTTTACATATTTTTCAACTTATTTAATAGTTTTTTTTACATTGACATAAATGTATAAATATTATATCAGTAGCACACCCCATTTGGTCTTAAAATGAAATGCGGTCATTTATAATCAAAAAATCAAATTGTCTGACAAAACATTTATCTTTTATTGATTCCATTATTATACTATTGACTGTTATACACAGTTCAATATTAATATAATTCTTAATTACAATTTTTTATGTTGTACTTGTATAGAATAATAATTAATAAAACACAAATGTTTGCATGAGACTGATAATTTCACTAAAAATTCACTGTTGAATATTTTAAAAAAGCGGGACAGTATCAATAAAATCTTAAAATGTTAAATGTAATTAATTCATTAAAAAGAATTGAGAACTAACCTCTACAATAAATATTTTTATTGGTTACATTTATAATAAGCATATTATGCTTACATTAAAAACTTGGTTCTATTAATTTTATCAAATGAAAATTAATAATATTATGTACTTCCCTGCTTTTCTAGAAGAAAATTTACTTTATTTTTCCATTTTAAATGGTATTTTTTTTCAATACATAAGTTACCTAACTTATAATTTCATTTTCATGATGTCATCTTTTACAGTGTGTAAAAACACTAACAATAAATTTAAATCAAGATAAAATTGACCATAAACAACAGGGGAGTTGAAATTATAAAATCGCACTTTTAAATCACAATTAACTTAAGATAATACAATATTTTTTTTTAAATATTTAATTTTTATATTTATTACTTCCACATTTTTCAAAGACAATATCAAGATACTAACTCATTTTAGGAGGATTTCACTTCAGTGTTATATCAATATTTTAATGGCCGTTTAAAGTCAAACATTA
Organism: Therioaphis trifolii; assembly: GCA_027580255.1. Lineage (NCBI taxonomy): Eukaryota > Metazoa > Arthropoda > Insecta > Hemiptera > Aphididae > Therioaphis > Therioaphis trifolii. The sequence goes on from CM050404.1 coordinate 23,261,892, forward strand.
AAATTTAATATGGTTGTTTAATTTAAACTATTTATAAAATGGAAGTTTCAAACTTTAAAATATATATTTTATATTGGTTTTTTTTTAGTGTTAAAATTAAAAAGTGATAATTTTAAGATAATATTTATCTTAAAATAACAAAAATTAGGCAAGTCTATCAAGGTACAGTCAAAATATTACACAGATTACACATATGCTCAGTGCCGCAATAACCACCAGGTGTTTTATGTGTGTCAAACACATGGTCTCAGGACCCAGCCTTAAAATAAGGCCCAAAGAAAAAAATATGAAAATATGTAGAATTTAGAAAGAAATGAAAATAAAATAGGTAATTTGGTTAAAATAATATACCCAAGTGCAAGTTGGAATAAACTGCTATGAATATCGTGCCATTTGCCTTTATTAATATTATACCATTTTGTGTTACACATTTATTAATAGGTATAATATCAAGTATCAGCAACTTGGTTGGAAGTTAGAGGCCTGGACCATCGAAAATAAAAACTGATGTGTTCAAAATTTCGATTAGTATGATTAATGCTCTAAACACATCTATGTACAAATATATAATATGCATGTAGTAGGGACATCATATTATTTATGATGAAAATATGAGATAGGTAATATAGATGTATAAATATATTGATTAGTTGATTACTATAGAGACATTAGAGTTTATCCACAGAATGCAAATGATATTTCAGGCGCGGATCCAGATGGACAGAAATTTTCTACGATCACGATTTTGATTTTTAAAATTGTCATCAAATGTTTGAAAATACTTAATACTTTATCTAATACAGTAATAATCGCGTAGAAGATTAAGGAAACAACAGTTTATCTACCTCCTAAAATAGGCATCATGTAATTTTTCCATGTGAAAAATTTATTTTTATTTATAAATATTGATTGTCTTTTATTACCGAATCAAATTCTATGGAAGCGTACATCTCCATCAAAGGCTTGGGAGCATTGTTTTTAGAGTTGGATGAAATATACAGATGAATCTTAGTTATTCCGATTTCAAGTGCTATAGCTGAAAGAAGTTTTTCGACCATGAAAAGAATAAAAACCTTCAACAGGTCAACAATGACCAGCAAACGCTTACATAACCTAGGTCTGCTATCTATTGAACGAAAAAAAAGTGAAGATTTAATGAAAAATCCCGAGGAAATTCAAAATGAGTTTGCATGTGACAAGATAAGAAGATTGCATTTTTCATTTTAACTTTATTTGATACTAAAAACTGAATAAAAATTATTCTGTAGTTGATTTAATAAAAATAACAATTTTTAATTTTACTGTATTAACTTTTGTGATTCAATGTATGGGCCCACTCAAAAAAATATTCCTAGATCCGCGCCTGTGATATTTATGTATAGTGTACCTTTGTGATTGTGTGTGTAGGAGTGGGTGAAATTTTTGGTCATTAGACATGAATAGGTATATAAGTATAAGTGGTGATAATTTACCTATCAGTGATTGTTATTGAGCTTCGTTAATCGTTATTTAATTTTAATTTTTTATTCGAAATTCAAATTTTACGATTATTATTGTTACCTATTTTGATACATTTACATTTTTATTATTATTAATTACTAAATATGCCACCCAAATGTCTGATTGGAGCAGCTAAAATTAAAATAAAACAGTAACAAAAATGTAATATTTTGAAAATTAATAAAAAAATTAAAAGTTACTTTGAATGCAGTCGGAACAATGATGGTAAGTAAAAAATTATATTTTGATTGAAATTTATCAATTTTTATAGTTGGCTGAATTTCGATAATAACTTGCAAACAATCATAATCATAAATCAGACACTGAAGTTATTTCATTCTTATATAGTATATTTTTATAGATGGTCACATTCATTGATAAGTGAGCTTAAAAATTGTTAGTTCTTTCCCTTAAATTTGAATTTAAATAAGTACAATTTTTGTTTTTTTTTTTTAGTGTAATTTAAAATGTTTTTGATAATTTTGTATAATACTAACACTTCTTTTGTTACCTTATTAATTTGATAAGTTTTAGTCACCAGTGTCGCAACAATAAGGGATGCTGGGTATGCGTTGCATTCCTTGGCCAGAATTTTTTTTATATTGGGGCCCCTCATTTAAAGTAATATTATAATATTAATAATAATATTATTTATAAATTTTATTCATAAAATAAAATAATTTTTGTTAATAATTTTACTTGATTACTAAAATAATAAACATTGACACATGCTTATAGATATTTTGTGTAGGTATGTGTTTTTAATAAATAATCATTTAAAGTGTAGTGAGAATTTTTAATTTTTAATTTTTTGGTTATATTCAACCCTTTTTAAACACTTAGTATAAAATTATTTATTAAATATATAATATACCACAGAAGAAAAGGGTTACAAATATGATCTACTAATACATCGCTTTTAAAAAAATGTAGAGAAAGGGGGACCGTAATTCTGTCTTGCATTGGTGCTCACTAATAGCAAGTTGTGGCAGTGTTAGTCACCCTGTGTAATATTAGTACATTCATTTCTCAAAGATACCTAACCTAACCTAATGTAAGTATTTCTGAAATTATTAATTTTATAAATTATATTATTTTTTCAATGTACCTACCTACCTACCGATCTTGAACTTGTATATAAAATTATAAATTATATTTTTATGGTTTAACCTAATTTTTATAAATATTTCACAGATAATTTCAACATTTTCTCTAGGATGTCAATTGAGGTCACTGCTACTAGTAACTTTTCTAGATTATTATTTAATTTACAGTTTTACTTTGAAAAAGTTATCCAGTTTTTAAGCTTGAATTATACATATTAACTCGTACAACATACTTTTATTAATTGTTAACTTAATAAATTAATTATTTTGATTAATAAAAAAACAAAGATTTAAGAATATTTAACTTTTAAATATTTCATTATTAATAATTTTTCTTATTAAAAGTAAAATAAACAAATTATAAAAGTAAATTTAAAAAATTGTTCATTATTTATTTTTCTTGTGAAAAATTTAAATTATTATTTATTTTACTGATTTTCTCTCATTTATTATACAAAATAAGCAACTAAATTATATATAATTAATAATTATATTATACACTTAAACTTAATATTATGCATTTTCTAATTAACAACATTGTAATTAATTAAAAAGTATGCTCAATGCCCAGAACAAGTTGTTTCTAGTCATAATCAAATTCCAACTATTATATTATTCTAATTAAATTTGTTTTGTTTTCATAGTTAATGTAATAGAATATGATGGGGTCGTTGTAGAACATGGAGAAAGCAGAAAAATTTTTGCAAAATTATTTAGACACAAACAAGAGGGCATCGACACAAATAATAAATCTACTGAAAATAATGTTCTCCTGAAATAAGCACTTCTACAGAGTTGAATAGTATGCTGAATTTCAAAAATGATTTTCGAACAAATACACCCAAATTTCTATAAATCATTACTGATGTACATTTAATAAAAATTATACTATTATATAGAGCCTGTAGGCAAAGTAGTAACTTTTTAGTAAACAGTGATGGTTAACGATTTTCTTCTCATTATTATTTTTTAACAACTAAATCCAGTACAAGATTTTCTAGAATTTGGCTATGTTATTCTAAAAGCTTAGATTGTGTGTGTTGTGAATCATGTTGGCTGTTTACTAGTAGATCTTATGGTAAATTTAAGTGGGATTTGATTTATGTTATTAATGACAGAAATCACTGGTCACAAAGTATTCTAAGACACGAGTCATCAGTTCAACATTTGAATGCTACCAAACTTTGTTCCATTCGGGTAAAAAATGAAATTATTGACGCCAGTTTAGAAAAACAGTATACTGATGAAGGAATGATATGGAGGAATGTATTAAAAAGATGATTATAGCAGCAGGAAATAGTGCTTTTAGAGACAATGAAGGGAGATTTCAAATTAAGAATATCACTGAAGGTAACTTTTTAAGAACAGTTAGATTACTTGAAGAATTTGATCCTATTCTTAATAGTCTTTTAAATGATGAAAATCAAAAAATTAAATATTTAAGTTGGCCCATAAAAAATGAGTTGTTAGATATTTTGTCAACATAGTTACGGAATATAATTTATATCGATATAAAATCTAATAGTTTCCTCTCTGTTATATTAGACTCTACTCAAAATATAACCCTAACAAGAATAAGTTAGTCTTGCAAATCATTAAACCATATTAGACTTTCAAAAGAAACAAATATTAATTAAAGATACATATTTTCTTGGATTTTATTTACTACCTCATCATAGTGTTGGAAATTATATATAACTCTTATAGAATACTTTAAGTTGGATTTAAATATTATGAGAAGCCGTGGCCAAGAATATGATGGTGCAGCAGTTAGGAGTGGTTCAATAACAGGTGTTCAAAACGAATTTGTGACATTGTGGAAACTAACACCATATTTGTTCATTACTGTGCTTATAACATAAATTTGGTTTAATAAGATGCTGCCAAAAGTACCAGTTAAAGACAATCATTTAATGTGCAAAGACATCTACAATATTTTTGGCTCAAGTTCACCAAGATGGGCTCAGTGAACCTTTGAAAAAGAGTTTGTAATGAAAATCAACAAAATAACTTTAAAAAAAGTATGCCCTACACCAGTGGTCGGTAACCGGCGGCCCACGGACCGCATCCGGCCTGTGTGGCTATACGGCCCGCTTTAAATTCTAGAATGACGAAATTTAATTGAACCTCATATTGCATAAATATAACTACTAAATGTTGCGTTGTTAGTACGGGTATTTTATATCAGTCATATTTTATAGTGGTAGGTTTTTTTTTTTTTTTTTTATAACCCGAGGGTTGGTTCGAAACCTTCTTCTTAGGGTCATCAACCCGAGGGTTGGTTTCCACCTAGAAGAAGGTGTTACTAGGGAAGGGTTTGTACTGTGCAGTGGTTTCCCGTTGCCTTCTGCACAGGGGAGATGGTAGGTAACCTTGACAATTCCTGATAAGATAACATCACCATTCCAACATGTTCTTAGAGCGGGCACAAGTAATTTTAATGTGGAAATTGAAAAATTAATTAACAATATCCAACAACAAAAATCACATTAAGTATTTTAACAGTACATTACATTCATAATTTCATATTATAATTATACTAAAAACTGTAATTTTTATTTTATAAATTTTATTATTTTAAATTTTAGACTGTATTTTTTTGTATAATACATAATTTAAGAATAAAATATTTTTATTTTTATTTGGCCCGCAAACTCTTTTTAATTTGGAAATGTGGCCCGACAGTTCGAAAAGGTTGCCGATCACTGCCCTACACAATGGAAAGCACGGCATTTTATTTTTATTAAAATGTAGATTTATAGATGTTTTGAAAGCTCTTTCTAATATACAGCTTACAAACTCCATTAGTGATGAAATAAAAATGACAATAAATAAATATGGCAACAACTTTAGAGAATAAAATAAAATCTGCAGAATTTGTAATTATTCTATGTATTAAGGAAGGAATTTTAAAATCTTTGCAAATAGTTTTAAAGAGTTTGCAGTCAGTAAATTTTGGCTTAGAAAGAGCATAAAAACAGTTAGGAACGGCTATTTTAACGATAGAAAACTTACGGCATCAATATGACCAAAATTGTAAAATTTATAATTAAAAACTTGATATTTAAAAACTTTTTAAATAGCTAAAAATTATTTTATTGATTTATATTGTAAATACATAATTTTTCACATTGGTAACTTTTTTTGGTACATATAATAAAAAACTGAAAATTTTAAATAACGTTTTAAATATTTTAGAAAAAATAAATTTTTAAGAACATTATTTTTTGAGAATCTTAATTAATTATAAAAAAATAATTCTAATAGTAGTTTATAGGTGTTAATAAAACAAAATACGTTGTTAAGTGTTATATTAAAAAATGAGAGGGGCCCATTAATTTTATTAACACACAGGCTCCAGTTGGAATAGTTGGGGCACTGTATATGCTTAATAATATATTTTAAACTACATTTACCAAAATTCCATGGTTATCCCTAATGGAATCCAAAATTTGTCCAATATCCACATCATCGTCATTTGTATTACTTTTTTCTTTAAGTGCTCCATTTGCAGAATAGCAAATTAAACTTCCATTTTCCTAAAATACAAAAATTATTTTCATGTAAATATTTACAAATTAAATTGGAATTTATTTTACTCTAATATTAATTTATTTTATAGTTCATATGAAAAGAAAAATAAATACCTGATACATTGGAGCATCAACACAAGTTTTAATGATAAATAGAGATGCTTTTTGTATTATAGCATCAGCATTTACAAATCCTCCTTTTGCTACCTTTAATAAAATATTCATGCCGACATTCTCATTTTCAGCTTGTGGGTCATTGTTATTTTGAGAGAGTGGCTCACACAATAACAACTGTACTTTTGGTAATACAGCACATATATTTATTATTTCAAGTGCATATTTAATAATATCACCACTGTACGAGTATTAAATAAGTACATAAAAAAGTAAAAAAAAATTGTATTTAATTTATTATTTAAATATTATTACCTATTAGTGATGAAAATGACTTCTTCCAGAAAATAACGTATTATTTTTAATATCGTTTGTAATCCATTTAACTGAAGTAATTCATCAACTGGTTTCCAATGACTTTTGATAGACATAGCATTTGATAATAACTGTATTTTTATGAAAACTTCATCTTGAGAACCATTGATTGACTAAGAAACAAATACAATATGAACATTTTGTAGGAAAACAATAGATATATTTTTTAAATATCATACTTGATGATTATTTACTGAAGGTTCATTATGGACCATAATTGATGCATTTTCGGGATTCTGCGCATTAGCTCTTGGTATTTGGCGAACTTTGATATGTAAATGAGACTCAAAATAAAGTTTCAAATTATAAATGGCATTATAAATAATTAGACTTTGAGAATGTTTAGCATTTTCAGTTAACATTCTACGTTGACACTTAAGAATGGGCAGTGTACTAATCTGAAGTCATAAACATATTACATCTAATGAAATAAGTTATTATTAATAACACTTGTTGTATCTAAATAAATCTTACCATATTAATAAGTTTACGTAACCCATCATTGTTATGAAACATTAATGTATTTTTTTCTGTATGAAACATTTTAGAAAAATAAAAGATTTTTCAAATAATGTTTAATGTCCAAATCCTAAAAACCAAGAACAAATTAACTCTTTTCAAGCATGTAATAGACTTTTATATTCTAGACATGAATAAAGGTTATCTAATAAAGTAAAAGTGTACTCTTGAGTTTAGTGCAGGCTTGAGTTGTTCTTATTAAATTCTTTTAAATTAGCTGCTAATAAATGTTCCTTTAAACGACATTTTTTGGTAAATTAATGAAAATGTGCTATTGTGGACTATGCCGAAGATCATATTGTACAAATATGAATGCAATCTATTTCAAACACAGTTAAAATCCATGTAAAATAGCCACAGTTGTAGATTGTAATACATCTATCTACATTTCGGTAGTGTCAGTCTCCTTGACGTTTTAAAATCTTTCACGCGTATTCACTATTTAGTTACCATAAAAAAAAAACTAAATAAATAAGACCGTAGAACTCACGACATGTAATCTTATACTAATTAATATTCAACATAATTTTCACCATTCAATGTCACCATGGTGCTTGTTGATTGTATAGTTGTTTAAAAGTAATGTGATACAAAATTGTATGATAGACTTCAACTCTATGTTTAATTTTCACTGATTAAATCAATAAAATACTTTTTGTGCAATTTTACTATGAAACTAGGTGTCAATCACAGAGAAATCAGTCCTTCATAAAAAAAAAAATTCTGAGCAATTGCTTGCATTTTTAAAATTTTAATGTCGTTTACAATAACACCGGATCAGTCGGCTTTAAAGAAAGCAAGACTCATATATTTATTTTTTAGTGACACCAATCAACTTGCAATACAAACATATCAAATATCTATACGCATGATTATTTCACAATTTAAATGTTTTTATATTTAATCAATATTCTACAGGTATATATTTTTGTTATTTGAAAATAAAAAAAATGAGAAAAAAATTCATAGCTGTATTCGTTTTTAATTTTTTTTTTACAATTTGTTATGGAATATTTTTAGATCATAAATGCGTTTTTGAAACGGTGTATTTCGAAATTTAGAGAGCATAGAAATCATAACCACACATAATAAAGTATTTTAATTTCATATGACAGTTCTAAAGGTACTTGTCGGTTATCGCGACTATCGCATTAATTATAAAAAACTATTATAAAAACTTGATTTCCAAGCTCGTGTCGATATTGTTGTAATTAATTTATTGCTTGTGCACTATTCTATGAGTAATGGGGTATTTAGGTAGGTATTGGTATTTTTTTTTTTTTTTTTAACAAGTGTTTTATATTCACGTGTTCACGTGGTTTTCACGTGTTTAATTTAACCTGACGGCTAATATGTCAAGTACCTATTGTCTAACAACGTGGTTTTAAACTGCAAATCGAGGGATGTATTGGAATGAAGCGCGAAGGGAGTTTTGCGACGCTCAATATGTTATTTGTATCGTACCTTTAGAGTTTAGACAATTAATTTAGACGGTAATGTGTATTAATATTCAAGAAATTGAATTTTTTTTATTTATCCCATATCATGGCGTAGGATCAATTGTTTTTACAATCGTGTTTTTATAATTATTGCGGTAGCCGCGATAACCGGCAAGTACCGTTCTAAATAATACTGATCAATCTATTTAAAAAACGGTTAAATACTACATTTTATAATTATATTTTTTAATATTCCAATATAATATTTTTTAATTTGCACGTCGTGAATTTTAATTTCAAAGATTGCCTGTATCTAATGTCCTATCACTCAAGTAGTCACGTTCGATTTTTAAAAAGCCACGGCGAGCGAATGTCCCATGTGATCCCCCCCCCCTTTCAGGTGCCTATGAGTCAACAACAATAATTTTTTAAGTATTTATTACCCGTATAAAAATGGATTGATGGTCTTCCGACGTCGAAGTTGTATCACTTGTTGCACACGATTATTGCACTCGTGTACAATCTTAAACCTCACCGGAGCGGACCGTTGTACTGTACAAGAGGATTTCGTCTGTGGTATCGTGACGCAACAGCAGCACCAGCAGTGTAGTAACTAGTATGCCTATACCGATCGGCGTGGACCGCAACAAAACAATGACGTAGGTAGCCGTTGGCCGACGCGGCTCTAATGTGCGACAACACTGCAGGACGAGCGCAACAGTGTTGGTAAAAATGATCGGGTCGCAGAGAATGGTGGTAAGGTCAGTTCGTCTTTAGGCCTATAAAAAAAGGTTATAGTGATGGGCGATTCACGTCGGTGAATCGATTTAAATCGAAATCAATAAAAACGACCGATTTAAAAATCGGCCAAAATTAATAGATTTTTCGATTAAAATCGATTTTTTTCTTAAGATGTTTTCAATGAAATTGGGTAAAAAAATTAAGGCGTATCCTTTATTCCTTTCAAATTCATATTATCAAATACTATTTTATTTATTAATATGCAATATACATACATATTTTATACAAATATTTTTAAGAATTCATTGTTATTAACAATACATAATTATTATTGATACATTTGAAAATATACAATTTTTAAAATGCTAATTTAAGTTAATTATTATATATATTACATTATAATCTTGTTTAAGGTACCATTAGCTTACATTATACTACATTATATTAATAATAAATAATAATATATTACATTATATTAATCTAAATTCCAATCACTTTCTGAAAGAGATCCTAGGAACAGAAGCTTGTTTAAATGTTCACCCGTCAAACGATTACGACTATCAGACATCAGTCATTACCTGCCCAGCTTTTGAAAATAAGCGTTCCGAAGGAACTGATGTCGCTTCCATTGATAAATAGAGGTTAACAATTTTTTTTAAATAAGGGTAAATGGGCCCATGAGTGTCCCAAAATTTTAAAACATTTTCACCTAATGGCAGAGTCGGCTGATTTAAATAATGTCTTAAATCAGAAAAATTCCCTGGAAAATAAAAAATCGGACAAAAAAAAATTGATTCAGTAATAAAATCGCCCGAGCGAATCGATTCAAAAAATCGAAAAATCGACTACAAAAATCGATTTAAATCGCCCATCATTATTTAGGCCGTCGATACCGCAACGAAAACTGTGTTGTACGCGGACAATAACTGTATTCCACAATAGACTGTTCGTTACCGCCATCTGGCCACTGCAACGACTACAGCCGCCGAGACTCCGGATGAGATGTGGCGTCGGGAAATGACGACGGGACGGGGTGGCAGGGTGCCAGGGTATGACGTCGGGCGGTGGAATGCGGGAAAACGGCCACGTCGCGTCGTCCCGGACCGGTTTCTACCCACGCGAACAATGTAATAAAACGCCAACGCATTCCTACGACCGGTGGAATGGAGAGAACGCGGTGCCGGAGAACAAAAAAAAAACCAGTTTCGGATATTCAATCGGCCGGGTTTCTTGCAACAACAAAACCTACGCTCTGGTAAAATGTTGTAAAACTCGAAAATATTTGAAATTCATAACATCACAAACGTGAAACGATTCCCCGTACTGCCATTCTACCATTTACTCAGTGATTTGCTTGAATCGCCTGTAAAATATGTTTGATCCGATCCTGCCCATCATTTTTTTCAACGCATCAAAACCATTCACCTTTAACCCCCCTCCCCACCCTTTGGACGTGTATATACTTATACATTACATATTACAATAATTATTAAACAATATATTACTTTTTGAGCACCAACGACTGTTCGATGTCGGCAGTCGGCGGATATCATAGATACTGACATGAAAATATGATATATCACTATATCAGATATATTATACACATTGTTTTAGTCATGGCCTAAATCTGTGCATATCAAAATTTTGTGAGCTATCTTCTATTAGAAACATGGTTGGGATTGTAGGCGCCGTTTCAGTTGTTTTATCTGCCTCTGCTAAACGCAACAATATATTGTTGGCACTTGGCAGTCATTGAAAATACTGATTCAGTGTCATTGCCGAAAAAAACAAAATTAAAAGCCATGTGTACAACTTGATGGGTTGAGCGTCATGACTCAATTATTACTTTTCGTGAACTTTTCCCATATATCGTGAATGCTCTTGATATAATTGAAGATGATTTTGACCGTGAAATATCAACTGAAGCAGTAAGCTTCAGTTCTTCCATAAAAAGAAGTGATTTTCTCATCAGTTTAGAAATAGTTGCAAATTTGTTTTCTTACACTTAAGATTTAAGTATTAGACTACAAAGTCCACAACAAGATTTATCGAGTGCATTCTCACATGTTAAAAATGTAATTCAAATATTTTAAGTGAAGAGAAATAATTGTGATGAAGAATTTTCTATCTATTTTAAAAATGCATCTGAAGTAGCATCAAAAATGCTAATCTAGAAAATAGCAATAGTGAAGCTCAGTTTATCACACGACCGCCATGTTTTTGGTTGGCAATAAATTTGTAATCACACAGGAAATACAAAAGAAAATTAATAGTTAAAAACTAAAAAAGTCTATACATAGTGAACCTCCATTTATTTCTGTGTTATTATAATAAATATATATATATATATATAGGTATAGTATAATATATAGGTATATATTATACATAAATCTCAAAACGCTCTGTCTACTTTTTGTGTAATGATAATATATTGTTATGTTGGTAATATGACAATAATATAAAACTGTTGTACTTTTATTTATAGTTCGTTACATCAAGCCATCAAGCAGTGGCGGACCTAGGATTTTGTTGTGGGGGAGGCCCAATATGTTTTAAATCAGTACATATTTTTATAAAAACACTTATGTTAGTATAATGGTACCTATAGTTATATTCTTACACATCTTATGGGTCAAAGGGGCCCTCCTGTGGCGACCACCAATAACGCGCGACGTGTGTTCGCTTATCTTATCGAGATATCTATATATTTCGAGAACATTCGAGACCCAATTTCGAATAATTCGAATTAAGGTCCGCGCACACTGCCGCGGTAAAATAGATCCCATGTAAAGCATAGTCAGCGCGCACACTGCAACGCGGTGGCGGTGGCGGTAAGAATATCGCAGCGCGGTGAAACCACAGAATAAATGAAATAAAATAATAAATAAATGAAATTTCATTTATTCTGTGGTGAAACCAAATATCGCGTCTGGACCATAGAATAATATTACTCTATGGTCTGGACCTATTTTCAGCGCCACCGCGACGCGGTAAATCTAAGATAAGATAAGATTCAACACTGCTTATAGTATATACAATGTATATATTATACGTATATGTTGATAGTATAATACAGTATTATATATAATATGCTCATGTAGTTACTGTCGTAGCGTGTCTAGGGGAGGGTTGTTCAACCCCCCAGAAATTTTATATATATGCCAAAATTATTAAATAAATAATATAAAATATATAATAATAATATATTATAATATAATATATTTTATATTATATTATAAAAATTTCTACGCACACCCCGGGTTAGTGGTTACTGTAGTTACTACTTGCTACTAGTACTACTATATTTACAAGGTTTCAAAAATTATTTTAAATCGTCATTTTAGTTGATAATGTATTTTAACTATAATTTATCTAGAATATGTATAATACGTTAGATTATATGTTACAATATTATAATTTTTCATATTCATTTGATATTATATTTTTTTATTTTATAATTTAAATATTTTTAATTTTACACTGTGTGTTATATTATATTAGACTATTTCTTCTAAATACTTTGTTTATTTGGGTGTAACCGTGTTTTTATCAAAATCATAAATATATTTGTACCAATGAGACCTGTAGGATAGCTGTAAATATATTGTAAATAAAAATATCAAATATGTGAATATGTGATAGGTATACCTAATTCTATATAATAATTATGACTGTGGCATAGGTAGTTTATTTTTTCCCGGGAATTTAATTTTAGAGACCAATCAACAATAATATAAGCTATGTAGTGTGATTTGTAATAAACGATTATTGAATAGAAATACTTCAACAGCTACAAATGTTCATTGAAAATAATACAAAAGGCCACATAATATTATCTAGATCCTATAGGCATACGCACATAAAACGTTTCTATTACAAATTGTGAAACTTAGTCCATATCATATTAGATAAATTATTCTAATTTAATGAATATTTAATTAATCAACTTTAATTAGGTATATTTATTTATTGTATTAGTGTACATAAAAATCTTTGAAAATTATGCAGTGTGCGTGTGCCCGTATGCGTGGACAGTGATAGCATTGATTATAGAATAGAATATCTATTCTATAATCAATGGTGATAGTCACCGCCACCGCCACCACCACCACCTCGGCAGTGTGCGTGGACCATAATTCAATTTTTTCGCTAATCGAAAATATTATATTATTCGTTATTCAAAATAATTATTTGAATAATTATTCGTTATTCGAATCGAAAAAATCGATAAGATTATTCGGTACTCGTCTAATATACTACCTACCGCTACTTCGTTGGTGTAGTATGCTACCTACCGTAAAATAAGCTACCTACCATAAAATAATAATAAATTAACAACAATTTATTACTAAATAATTTATTAATTTAGAGTGACAAGTTTGACAACCTTTTTTTTGACTTCGTAAATAAGTAGTTTTTAATAAATCACCATTTGAGTCTCTTTTACGATTATTTTTTTGATATTCTTTCAACGCACCTCCACAAATAACACCATCTTTTAATTTGGAACAACTACCAAGTTTTGGGAGCAAGTTTCTCTCTTGAAGATAATTAACAAATGTTTCCTCATTACATATTATATGCCTGTACAAATAGCGCATTGATTTATTCATTTTTGTTTATTTTAAAATAAAAAAACAAAACTCACAACAAATAGGATACATACACGAACACAACACAAACACCATATAGACTAAAATAATATATCTATTATCTAACAGTAAGTTATCATGGGTCTTGGTGGATCTGATAATGGCTATTGAGATATAATTTTGTACAACTGCTATAATAATTTATTTATTTATTTAACAATTTAACGGACCTAGGTCCTTTATATAATAATTATAAGTGAAACATTAAGACAACGATACAGTTTAAAATAATTTACATAATAATAATTAATTAAAATAAAAATAAAAATACACATGTTATAAAAATTACATACAAATTTGATTATACATCACTATTTCTTAAAAATAACAAAGCATTGTATTTAAAATTATCACGAGTAGTTGAAAAAAATTCTAATGAGAAGGACATTTTATTAGCTATGTTTAAAGCGCGAGGAAAAAATGAATTTGCACCGGAATTTTTTAGAAAGTATGGGATAATAAATAATTCTTTACTTCTAGAGAAATATGACGGTACGCGAATGCCTAATTTTTCCAATAAATAGGGACAATCAATATTTCCATTTAATAAATCATATATAAATAATACATCTGCTAATTTTCTCCTAAGGGACAGGGAATCTAGACTAATTGAATACTGGACTGTACCAACAGATTCTCTAGATATAGGAATATTAGTAATAAATGCTACTCTTTTTAGAAATTTGTATTGAACAACTTCAAGATCATTAATATAAGTTGACAAATTTTGTGATCAAATTAATGAGCCAAATTACAATGTAGGACGAACAAGTGAACAAAACAAGTTTTTTAAGCAATAGACATTTTTAAACTGTTGGGTATTCCTATTAATGAAACCCAGCATTTTGTAGGATGTACATAATATGTACTTTCCTGTAATAAAATGAAATAAAATAAAAATAACTAAGGTAGGTAGCATACTACAGGCATACAGTGTTTTGGCAGATACCATTTTATGGGTAGATATTTTTTTTTATAGCATATTAGACGAGTACCGATTATTCGATTAACTTATTCGTAAAAACGATCGAATAATTCAATAGTTATTATTCGCCACCGACCATCACTAATATCCACCTTGGTTAGCATATAATATTAAATGTTTCGGAGTACCTTATCTAGTTAGTAATAGTATAGAAGTCTGTGACTACCATAGGCATATAAAACTCTAGCCCGAAGATAATCTTCAAGATATTGAGCACCAAGTACTAAACAAGTTGCGTGATTCTCTCATGTAGGCGTTACAAGTTCACAATTCTACTAATATAAGTGGTAAGGTACAGCTTTTGGTTTTTGTGCGCACGGTAGTTGACATATTATTGAACATTTTTTTGTTGTAAAACAATCCCCAAAAAAACGAAAGGCGAAATTGATTTTTAAGTATTGAATGAATATTTTTCAAACAATAAATTTATTATGATGCGATTGTATAGGAATATGTACTGATGGAGCACTTACAATGACTGGCTCAATAAAAGGTTTTATTTCTTTAGTCGAGAAAATGAGTATGAAAATTATTTTCATCCATTACTCCATTCATAAAGAGGCCTTTGTAGAAAAATCCCTAGTTAGTGTTATTTACAAAATACACTCAATTAAGTAGTGAAAATAGTATACTTAGGCCGGTTCTTACAATGTCCGGTTAAAGTTAACGGACACTTAACCTGCGGAATTCTGCCGGTAAACATCTCACTAACCGTCGGTTAACCGTTAACAGGCACTTAACCGGGCATTGTAAGAACCGGCCTTAATAGTATTTAGAATTGTCCTCTCAAATCAAGACTTCAAAAAAATATGTGAAGAGATGGATGCAAACTATTCAAGACAGATTTAATAAAACGCACTAAGGTAGCTTTCGAGGGGCAATTAATTATCATGATTTTACAATTTGAGAGAGGAATTATTTGTATTTTTTAAAATGGAAGAACATGAATTAATACTTCTAAATTAGTATAAAATAATAAATATTTACTAAAAAAAGTCTCAGTGTGTCATGAAAATTTAATGGAGGGTAAAGTGTGTCCAGTTAAAAAAAAAAGCTTGAAACCACTGATAAAAATAATAATAAGTTTAATACAACTTAACATTTATTTCAAAATAGTGTATACACTTGACACAATAAAGAATCACTATAAAAAAAAAAATCAACTCATAATTTACCATAGAAGTTCATTTGGATTAAATAAAGTGTTTTTATGTCTATTAAATGTATCAAATTAATGAACTACGTTTTCAGCATAAGTATCCCATAATACCCGATCAGATAATGTTAACTCATTGGTAGTATCAAATGCTGCATGATTTCTATTGTATTTCAGTACATAAACAAATTATTAAATAAAACATTATACATAATATCAAAATATTGAAAATTAAAACATAAAAGTTAAATGATAAAATGGTTTAAGTGTTATCAATTATCATGTAGTACAAGATAAAATACAAACATTTTAAAACAAAACATTTTTTAAGTTTTTAAGGTTCAATTTAAGGTCTAATAAGTATTTCAATTTCGTTTTTACGATTTTAAAATATACTATTGTAAATATATAAACATTATATACCTGACTACAAAAATTAATAATAAATTATGTAACTGAAAGCAACATAATTATATAGAGATTGGTCCACTGTAAACTATTTATAGGTCTTTAAAAAGTAATCCAGCTTCATGATAAATATCAAAGAATTCACTCGATCTGTGTTCTGAATAATTCGATTAATCTTTATTTAAATCAAATAATGGAGACAATGGTTTTAAATTAAACACAATGAGTTTTTAGCTACTACATCTATTTAAACTAACTAATTAAAAGAGTAATAAAATAAAAAATTATCAATACAAGAATTTCTTCTCCTCCTTAATTTTAATTTAGATAAATATTGACAATTTCATTTTTCACCTGAAATAACAGTAATTATAAATTCCGTATCAATTAACTTAATAATAAAAAGCTTCCGTCTTCAATTCCTTCATTTTAACCTTGTAGCAACGTGGCCAATATTTCAGATCTTTTAATTTACATCTGAAATAACAGAACACTAAATTATATGTTTATTAAAAAAAAAAAATTTAAAAACTTACTAAATCCTCAAGCTTTGTTTTCGAACATATACCAACATCAAATATTTTAATAGAAGAGCTAATTCTTCCTTCACTTTTCAGAATTCCTACAACAGCTATTTGATAATCATTCTCCCCAGAGGCCATATCATAAACATGTTCGTCAACATCTATTGTCACTGTTCATATTTTAAATTAAATTTAAAATGTGGAATTTCTAAAATTTTAAGTGTATGTTAATTATATACTTAAGTTTGTGTAATCATGTGTGTCAACTGTTTTAAAGGAAGTTTGTAAATTTTGATGAGTACAGTATTCACCAAATGCATACGAATACATTCCGTTTCCAGTTTTGGAAAACATCACATTACATCGATCAAGATGTGACACTGAGCGCAACAGACCAAATGTGCGCACATCCCAGACCTCTGTATTTGATATAATCTATTAGATATAATATATACAATAATTATTTTAATACAACTTAACATTTATTTTGACATAGTGGATACACTACTCTTAGTTGAGAATCACTGAAAATAAATTTGATTATAAATTACCTCGAGTCCATTTGGATGAAACACACCATTTATATGTTTATTCAATCTATCAAACTTGTGGATTTTTTTTCCCGAAATAGTATCCCATAATACACCATCAGATAACACTAATTGACTAGTAGCATCAAATGATGCACGATTTTTACAGTACTGATTTGAAAGTCTTGGAACTAATTTCATTATTTTATGACGTGTTTCGACATCATATATCTAAACCAAATATTTTAATTTTATATCATGTTCATAATTATAAATAATAAGAGCAAAGAAAAATCAATAACTACTGCTGCAATTTCGCCCTGAGTTCCAAGTAATTTTCTCCCATCAAAACTAAATTTGCAGTACTTCTCATATAAATAATATCTAACAAAAATTAAAGTTTTAAAAAAGCATTTAAACAATGAAAATAAACAATAAAATAAATAATCTTTATGATTCAACATTCGACCTATAAATTAATTCATGATTCAATAAACGATTTACAATATAATTTCTGGTGTAATACATTCCTAAAATGTAATATAAAAATAATTTCAATAAACATTTAAATCAAATTAAAAATAATCTGTGCATCTAAAGCATCAAAACATATAAACATTGTTACTTCTGTAAATAGATCAATATATATTCAACAATTCTTTTGGTACATTTTAATGTTACTACCAATTATGTTTAAATGTCTACCTGACTTTTTTTTATCAAAACGAAATTCATAAAAGAAAAAAAAAGTGCACACTTGCATCTAAAGACTCGAAAAGTCATAAATTGTACAGTTTTTATATTTATTGATTATGGTAAAAGGATAACTAGAAAATAAGTAGTACATAATGTTGATGATAAGTGATAACTATTGCTATGGTAAAAAAACCGGTAGAACGAAAATTATGTATAGGTTGAATATTGGACCGTTACCAGAATAGTATATTACTTTCGATCGACTGTGGTATTATTCATTGTGTATACAAACGTTGATGGAGTCATCCTAGAGGAAGAAATTAAAAGTGTTCCATTTTCACTACATTCTAGATTTGTCATTTCCATAACTTTTGTTCTAAATGACAGTTCTTCTTGGTGAGTGAATTTATTGATGACTTTTATGTCACCTTTATTCGTCCCAATAGCAATATGGTTTTCCTTCTAAAAGTTCAAAATCATTCATGATAATAATATTTTTATATTTATTTTTATAGACTTACTAAAAACTTGCAACATGAATAATGTTCGAATAATGATTCTTTAAAGATGATTGAATATGACATATTAAATCGGCTAAATATTAGTCGTAGGTTTTCTCTTTTAGAATGTATGTTTTTGGAAAATCGCACAGCGATGTTTGTACTCAGTCCACTTTTAGGCTTGGGATTCAGAAATTTGTGCGGACTAAATAAAAATGATATTGAACATATATTATAATAGTATTAGTTAATAAATATTTATGAATACGAACCCTAATGAATTTAATAAAGGACATGTAGCCACAGGATGTCCACATACAGTTTGTTGATTGGTTAAGTATTCTGAAACAATTGTTTTTAAACTAACTGTGTAAAAATTAATAACAGAGTATAAAAATTAAATACATACTTTGCAACTGGTCACCATTAAATAAAGGTAATTTTCTTATAATTTGACGAACAGATTCATTTCGAGCTAATCCAGCTAGTATCTGACATGCATATCCACGAATATCTTCAGAATTATCAAAAGTTAGATCATTTTTTGTCATTAATTTAAGTAAAACCTATAGTTTAAGATGAACAAATTAAAACAAAATATGTATTAGATAATAATATACAAAAGTACATAACATCAATAGAATTATGGGTACCAAATAACTATAAACAATTTTTAATTTTGTATACTACAATTAATGAAATATATATATTTATGCTATATAATTTAACTTAAAACCATCTAAAATAAACGAATCAATAACTATAAAAATCTGTACCCTCTAACTTCAGAGTACTGATGTTTGTAAATGCATGACTTATAGCAGTACATTGCCAGACCTCCTAATTAATGGATTAGACATTGTTTCAGATCGATTATTATCACCGTTACAGTCACTTCAGATTGTATGCCATTGTATTTTATTGTCGTATATATTAATCATAATATTTGCCATCAAAAAAAAGTTTAGTGATGACACTGAATGAGTGAATAGAAGTGAAGCTGATAATCGGTGGTATTTGAGTTATACATTAGAGCAGCCATTAAAATTAGATATTAACATTTTTTTTTGAAGTACTTCTTTATTATTAACTTGAATACTCCAAAAAATAATAATTTCAAAATATGAAATCAATCATTCAATTTAAGTCATGCCCTCAAAAATTCAAGTTATGTAGGTAATGTTTTATTAAAAAGACCTAAACATTGTCTAACAATTTTTTTTTTTTACCAAAAAAACATGAAGCAACAAATATTAGATAGTATATTTTCTGAGAACTTCAAAAATGTCTTTCGTAGCACTATTAGTAAATTTAGTATTATAATTTAAAACAAAAATTAAGTAAAAGCTCAAAAAATCCGGCTGAATGAAATTTGTTGTTTAATTATCACCCCAATTGGAAGATAAGTTACAAAATTGAAAATAAAAGTTTTCATCAATTTTGAATTCGGTGACAGTAAATTTACTTTCTTAATACTTGTTTTGAATAATTATTGATGAATTAATATTCACATGTGAATGAAAAGAAAACATTATTGAATGAAATAAATTTACGACAATATGCAATGTTTATAATCAAAAAGTAATAAGTATTAAACATAGGTATCTGACAAACAGTGGCGTATCCAGGATTTTTTTTAGGGGGGGGCACACACTGTCTAACATTTTACCATATAAAATACCAACTAAAATTCTACCAAAAACAAAAAATAAAATAAACCAAATATTTAACGTTTTTAATGCAAATAATTTATTTATATTTTTAGTCAGTCATTAAGTTAATATATATATATATATATATATATATATATATACATAATAATAAATAGTAATAGTAATTAAATAAGAAAAACAAGTTAATCCCAACAAAATCATAAGTGTATAAAAACTATAGTAACAATTGTGTAAAATTATTTTGACCAATCTACGAGCTTTTTCTGCAAAATCCTCAATAATTTCAGTTTCTGAAATGACCTCTTTTTTATTTATGTTTACTAAAGCTAACCCATTTAGTCTATTTTCAGCCATTGTTGATCTTAAGTATGTTTTCAGTCGTTTTTTAATATTAACAAGTGATAACTGATTACACTATTTACACAACGAATATTGTGGTACGATACGGAGACCGTTAAACTGTCCGTGTCACCAAAGCAGCTGTGTAACAACTCACTGGCCCCCCTTTGGAACTAGAACAACGTTAATGAAACGTGGTAACGGTAACAGTGATTACTGAATACTGGTATAAGCGTATTATTGTAGTACCTATGCGTTCATTGCGTTCATGTATACGAATAAATTTAAATATTTAAAACAAAATCTAGTATAAATACGGCCAACGAGGGGGGGGCATGGCCCCTGTGGCCCTCCCCCTGGATACGCCACTGCTGACAAACACTGAGCATGAAACGGCAGTAAAAAGTACAATATTATTGAATTTGAAAATAAAATGTTATCATCTTAAATTTATATAAAACCAAATATTATGATGGACTGAAATACAAAACAATAAAATAAAAATAGCTAGTTGATTATTTTCATGGTTAATATGTTTAGATTATCTCCATAAATAATCACTTATTTAGTATAGATTAACTATTTTAGTCTTCATTAAATTAATTTTGACATTAGTTTAATACCAAAGGAATTTTAAAATTATTCAAAAAATTTAAAATTCATTTTAAAATTACTATTACATTCGATATCAGAAATATGGAGTCTACTGGTTGATATTGATGAATTGATCTAAAATAATTTAGAATTTATTTTTTAGATATTCTAATAATTAGTAGAGGAAAATTAATTTGAAAACATTTTTTACATATATAATTGCATTTTATATTGAATAGTTTGATCAAGTAATAAACAATAAAAAGCAAAAAATTACTTCGGCCGGAATTTTTGTGCTTTAACTTATTTTTCATTTAAAATTGTAATTACCTATGTCAAGTTCTAATATTATCATATTATGAAAAAAGAAAACAGTAAAATCCTCTTAAAATGTATTATCCGAAATTTGTTGCTTAATGTTTTGCAGTAGAAAAGAATTTCATCAAAACTATATCAAGATGTTTAAATTTTTTTTTAACAGATGAAAAAACTATTTATTTTCAAACACCCAGAGGCATGGCTTAAAATTTAATGATTGAATTCAAATTTTGCAATTATCATTTTTGGGGTATTAAAGAATAATTGGTGAGTGCTGCAAACTACAGATTAAAAAAAAAATTTCAAGAGTAACCTAAATGTCACTCAAATAATTATGTTGATGTTTTATTCAGCTTGGTGCAGGTGTCATATACACACAATTCGGCAAGTAGCAAAAAAACATTATGAGTATATTAAAGATCTGCACTTCGTATTTGTGGATTTTAAACAAGCATATGATTCACTAAGCAGGAAAGAACTATGGAAAACAATGAAAATCTTTGGAATACCCCAAAAATACTTAACACTAGTCAAAATATGCAGCAGTAACACTTATCTTAAGGTACGATTCTGGCAAGAAACGTCAAAATAATTTAAAGTACAGACTGGCCTCTGCCAGGGCGATGCATTATCGCCAATGCTATTCAACATAGCCCTAGAGAGAATGGTAAGGGATATGACAGAAGATCAGAAAATGAACCTTGGTGAACTGAATGTACCACTGGTATATCCTGATGACATAGTCATAATGGGTAACTCAAGAGATGATGTGATACAAACCACTCAAAAACTGCTGAAGTTGAGCGAGAGGATGGGACTAGAAGTGAATCAACAGAAACCAAATATATGTGTATATCGCGAACAGAAGCGGATAACTCAGCTCTTAAGGTAGATAACTTTACTATCGAAAAAGTTAATCAATTCAAGTACCTCGGAGTAAATATCAACAATATAAATATTATGCATGATGAAATAAAAAACATATTAAGGAGTGCTAACAAGTGTATTTTAGTTTATTAAACTTATTTAAATCAAAAAGTCTATCTTACAAATCAAAGAAAATCCTATACACCAGCAACCTTAGACCAATCCTGACTTATGGATGTGAAACCTGGTCAACCACCAAGGGAAACCACCAAAGCCTAATTATCTTCAAAAAAAAAATTTACAGCCCTCTACATAACAGAGAAACGAGACAATTTGAAAAAAGACATAATAGCGAATTAAAAGAACTATTCGGAAGACCAAATATTCTTTCATATACGAGAAGCAGAAGACTTGAATGGTTAGGACATGTATGGAGAGCAGATGACCAAATTATTAAACAAGCACTGGTGGTGGAAATGAGAGGGAAAAGACCTCTAGGCAGGCCCAGAACTAGATGGAGAGACTCAGTCATGAAGGATCTAACATTAAATTTATTATGGTTGTTAAATTTAAAATATTTAATATTTCAAATAAAATGTAAAATATTAATCTTAAAATAATGGAAATTAGGCAGGTCTATCAAGGTACAGTCAAAGTATTACACAGATAACATATATTGTATACTAATATATTTTAAGCTCATTTACCATAATTCCATGGTTATCTCTAATGCAAGCCAAAATTTTTCTAATAACTACGTCATCATCATTTGTTTTGGTTTGTTCTTTAGGTGCTTCATTTTCGGAATACCAATTTAGACTTCCCTTTTCCTAAAATTCAATCATTATATTCATATAAATATTCACAAATTAAATTGTAATTGATCCTACTCTGATAATTAATTTTATAGTTCGTGTAAAAAAAATATATATACCCGATATATTGGAGCATAAACACAAGTTCTAATGACAAATAGAGATGCTTTTTTCATATTAGTTTCAGAATTAATAAATTTTCCTTTTGCGATCTTTAATAAAATATCCATACCAACATTGTTTTCAGCTTGTGGGTCATGGTATACAATTGGAAAGATTGGCTTACATAATAACAATTGTACTTTTGGTGATACAGCGCATATATTGATTATTTCAAGTACAATACTAATAATTCCACGACTGTAAGGGTATTAAATTAAGTTTTAACACTCATATTAAAAAAATATATATATAGTATTTAATTTATTAGTCAAATATCTTACGAATCATAGATGAAAAAGTCATCCATATAACAACCTATTATTTTAAACAACAATTGCAATCCATTTAATTGAACTAATTCATCAACTGGTTTCCAATGACTATTGATAGACATAGAATTTGATAATAACTGTATATTTTTGAAAACATCGGCTTGAGAACTATTGTTTGACTAAGAAACAAATACAATAAGAACACTTTGTAGAAAAACACTACATTTATTTTTTAAATGTCATACTTGATAATTATTTATTGAAGATTCATTATGGACCATAATAATTGATGAATCTTTGGGATTCTGCACATTAGTTGTAAGTATTTGGCGAACTTTGATACGTAAATGAAACTCAAAATAAAGTTTCAAATTATAAATAGCAGTATAAATAATTTGATTTTGAGATCGTTTAATCCTTTCATTCATTACACCATATTCATAAGTAAGAATAGGTAATGTACTGATCTGGAGACATGAACATTATATTTAATGAAATAAGTTATTACTAATAACACCTTGTTATATCCAAATAAATCTTACCTCATTTATCAGTTTACGTAATCCATCTTGTTCATCAAATGTTAATATACTTTTTTCTGTATGAAACATTTTTAAAAAAAAACAAGATTTTTTAAATAATGTTTAACGTCCAAATCCTAAAAACCAAGAACAAATTAACTCTTTTTAAGCATGTAATAGACTTTTATATTCTAGTCATGAATAAAGGTTATCCAATACAGTAAAAGTGTACTCTCGAGTTTAGTGCAGCTTGAATTGTTCTTATTCAATTCTTTTAAATTAGCTGCTAATAAATGTTCCTTTAAACGACATTTTTTGGTAAATTTATGAAAATGTGCTATTGTGGACTATGCCGAAGATCATATTGTACAAATATGGATGCAATCTATTTCAAACACAGTTAAAATCCATGTAAAATAACCACAGTTGTAGATTGTAATACTTCTATCTACATCTCAGTAGTGTCAGTCTCCTAGAGCGTTTTAAAATCTTTCACGCGTATTCGCTTTTTAGTTACCATAAAAAATATAAATAAATAAGACCGTAGAATTCACGACATGTAATCTAATACTAATTAACAGGGGCGTGCTCAGGAATTTTGAATGGGGGGGGTCAACTTTTTTTAATATAATATTTTAATCAATGAATATTTATAAAAAATCATTATGTATTTAAATGTAAAAACTAAAATTATAAAACAAAGTCTAGTTTGTGTGGTTTTTTTGCAAGTTCGTCAAGGACTTCTTCGGCTGAAAATGGTATATCAGTGTGAACAGCCAACATTGTCAGTCCATTAAGTCGTGTCTGAAAACAAATTGTAATTCTAATCTTGTATCATTTTAAATATTAAGTTTAAGATTATGAAAATTACTTCTGTCATTGTATTTCTTAAATAAGTTTTCAATCTTATTAGACATGAAAACGTTCGTTCTGGGGTTGCTGTGGACACTGGTAAAGAACATAGTATTTGAACTAAGAAATTAATATTTGGAAACATTTCCTTCTTGCATAGCCTTAATGCTTCCAACCCACTTTTAGGGTGTTGTCCATTGTTTTTAAGTACTGCATGCCATAGATTTAATTCTGCTTTAACAATTTGTTTGTCAGTGTCAAGATAAAATTGAAGAAGTTCATCAAAATCATCTGAATATGTACCAGAAAACAAACATTGAAATCCAAGAAACAATTTTCTAAAATTAGTATAACTCAATTAAGAATAAATTTAGTTAGGTACTAACCTTTAAGTACATTTTTGTGACATAAAAAGCGCTCATTTAACTGTTGTATAAATGAATCAATGTATGGTATGGCTATTGTAACTTTATAATATTCTTCAGGGTCATACCAATCAATACTAGGGTTGGCTCGTTTTGTGCATTTTTTACTCAAACGTTTGATCGATATGGTAATATCTAATATATTAGCCATTTTCTATTGTATTATTATTTTCATTAATTAAATTAAAAAATATATAATGTAATATTATATTTGATTCTCTTTACCTCAGCTTTTTTTAACAATAGTTTAAACTCATCAGTTATATTTCCACGTAAACATTGAATAGTAGCAACAGTTACTTCAGCAAGATCTACTGCTTCTTTTAAGTCAAGATTGACTTTTTGCAAAAGTTTACATAATGGTAAACCATATGAAAATAAAAGCTAATGAAACAAAAATAATGTTCATTATGGCTAAAAATTATTGTTAATATTTTATACAAATGCATGACAATAAAATATAATATTTACTTTAATAACTTGGAGTGAAATTAAAAATTCTGAGTCCATTGCTTTCATTAAAATGTTGGCATCAGTCGAAGTTGTGTCATTCCACTCGCATATTTTTTCTAATGTTTGAATCACATAAGGAAATAATTCTACAAAATCATTTACTGTTGTATATCTTTCCACCCATCTTGTTGCACAAAGATGTTTAATAGATTTTGATCTTGTATCCAAGTCACTTTCGTTAATAACACTTAACAAGACATTTTTGCGTTTGGGTGTATTTAAAAAGCAGTAAATTTTTTCAACCAAACCCAAAGAATTTCGAATTGCTTGAATATCACAACTTGTAGATACAGCCAAATTCAACGAGTGTGCTGCACAATCAACATATAAGGCCTTAGGACATGTTTCCCTTACAATTTTTTGAGTACCATTAACACGCCCCAACATATTAGAAGCACCATCATAACCTTGTCCATACATGTTACTGCAGTCTATTCCACATTAATTTAGCCCTGTATAACAACAAATAATTAATAAAAATCTAATTTATTTATAATAAATACAATATTCGTTAATTACCATTCACAATAGTTGATGCAATGTCTTTTCCTGTCAGACTATGAATTTCTATATATTTTAAAAAGCGTTTACATACAAATAAATTTTCATCAGAACCAACAACATATCTAACACACAACGCTAATTGTTCTTTGACTGAAATGTCAGTCGTTTCATCTGCTAAAACTGAAAAGCATTTGGTAGAATTGACCTCTTTGACAATTTTCTCTAATAAAATATCTCCAGCGGATGAAATAATTTCATTTTGGATTTTTGCACTAGTGTACTTATATCGGCCATCAGATTCCAAAAAAATGTTTTAAATGATTCAGATCTTTAGCCTTATACTTCAAAATGGCACGGAAATTATCTTCATTAATATAAGGTTCAGATTCAGCTATAAAATAATGGAAATACAACATGGCTATTAGTAACATAGTTAATTGTAATTAATATTTTAAATTTTAATATCACTTTTGAAACAAATCGGACCAGCATCTTTATGTCCACGTAAAGCAAGTTCTTGCCTTCCACAAAGCATGACACATTCAATAATTGGAAGAAAGTTTAATCTATTTTCTTTTTTTTGTTTCATTCTAAATGGAAAATTATAAAACCAAATTCAGCCATCAAAAAATTGTCTCAAGTTATAATAAGAAGTATAAAACCAATTTTGCTTACCTTTCCGTGTCCAAAATATCAATAATGCTTGGTAGGCCACTTGAAAATGATTTTAAGAAGTGTTCACTTTTTAATAAAGACAAGGCATGATATTCAGGTTTTGAGTGTTTTTCAAACACCTAATAATTGTATGTAATTTCAATAAATATATTAGGAATAAATTATGATATAATATGTCAAGAAGTTGAGAAAAAAAAAATTGAGAGTATCTACACTACATACAGATACATTTTATTAATACATTTATTTACTTCTAAAGCTTTTTTCCAATTTTGAAAAGCATGTGTCACAAGACTTCCTAAAGCTTGAGATCCTTTACCATCAGATTTAGCAAAAACTACAAAGTATTTACAAAAAGCACCTTCCAGTTTTTCAGAATAAGATAACCAATTAAATTTATCTAGCCAACGTTGCTGAAATTTGATATTTCTCTTGGCATTATTATTAAGCAATGGAAACAAGTAATTTGCTGGAGGTGACCATAAATTTGTTAATACCTAAAAATATAATTGTTGATGCAGTGCATGCTAGGAAATAGCATTTGGCAGAATACTTACCATGTTTTTTTCACGATCAAATAAGCAGTGATTAAGAAACAAGCCAATATCATTTTTTTGAGTAAGATGTACAACATTTTCCAACTTAAATAAAATAAAACAATGCAAAAATAAAAGAAAAATAATGCCAAATATTAAGCATACTAGTATAATTTATAATCAATGTTTATAATTATGTTAATCGTAATTCATAATAATGAATATTGATAGCTATTAAATTATTATAATTAACTACATTTAAACATGTTAGACAGCCATACACTTTATGCACATATTATACTCCATGCTAAAGAATAATGTAATTTAATAGCGTGCAAAGGCCAAATAATTAAGACTTTAATATGGCATATACCTACCAGTTTTAAGTCAAAAATCTCAAAATTATTACCTTACCTGGTTACCGATAATTTGACTATCTTCCGTTTCCCATTCGTGTTTCCGTTTAAGTGAATCGGATGCAGTACTCGCAGTAGCACTGACATTAGTGGATGTAGTTTTAAAAAAGTTTGTTATTTAATTATGCAACATTTTAATATTAAATTAAACAAAATCAAAATATGAACACAAATAATAATATTTTAATAATTATAAAACTTTGGTAGTCGGGAAAATATTCCGCGCCGACTGCACCGTTACTTTATAATTTTGTAAACCACGATTCAAGTAAAAAAGTAAAATGGTTGGTACAAAACACGTGTGTAGGTTATTTCGTGAGATGTGAGATGTTGTCGAGAAGACGGGCGGCAAAAAAAAGGTGAGGGCACGAAGTCGGCGACGACTAGAACGGGTACACAACGGCTCCGGTCGATAAGGGCGAGTTATTAATAAAATATACGAAAACAAGGCATAAAATATAAAATATATATTTAACATAGAAAACAAGAACATTGGTTGCGGTAACATGATAAACTGGTAACAAAATAATGCACAATGATACCACGGTATAGAAGATAGTTATCTTCTATACCGTGAGGATACCTAAATTATTATTATTGTGACTGATAAGGAGAAAATGATACCTTATCAATTATTGAAAAAAAAAACTATAAAATTGAAAAATACTATAATTATAATTACCTATAATAATTAATATGTAAATCGTTAATACATATTATATATTTCTCAAGTGCCAGGGGGGTTGACACCCCCCCTCCAGCACGCCCCTGCTAATTAATATTCAACATCATTTTCACCATTCAATTCCACCATGGTGCTTGTTGATTATATAGTTGTTAAAAAGTAATGTGATACAAAATTGTATGATAGACTTCAACTCTATGTTTGATTTTCACTTAATATGACACTTTCTGTTAATATAACTTCTACCATGAAAATAAATGTCGTGCCTATATTTTTGAACAATGTAGCACACTAATAATTAAAATTTTATTCTGTGCTAATACTGATAGTTTCCATAACGCTGAGATACGAGGAAACACATTAAACCCTTACATTTCATCAACGTGGTCAACCAAATTAGATTCGTCGGTTCGCAATCGAACAGTTTGTATAACATTGATAATCAATAATAATAACAATAACTACTCGTACTATGGTTACTTAAAGACTTTTCTACAGAAAGGGGCAAGATTTCAATTCATTTCCACAATTTTTTTTTTTTTTTTTTTTAGGAGTGTTTGACATGATGCTTGAATGCATGAATTACAAGAACACAGTATTTTTATCAAAATAAACTTTTGAGAGGGTTTTTGCATTTATACAATTTTAATTTCGTATTATAAAAACATTGGATCAATTAGTTTTAAATAAAACAAGAATCAAATATTTATACCAATAGATTAGGAATGCAAACTTGTCAAATACCTAAATTTATTTTTCTAGAACAATTTAAATGTTTCTATATTTTTTTTAATCAATAATCAGCAGGTATGTATTTTTACGTTTTTTGAAAATAAATACACCGTGTTTTAATTTTTTAATTTTTTACGGCATTTTTTAGATTATAAATGCATTTTTCGGAAAGTTGTAGTTCGATAATTTGAAAGTATTAAAATCATAATCAAATAAAATAAAGTACTTTCGGTTTAATATGTCAGTTCTAAATAATACTGCTCAACCTAGTTAAAAACGGTTAAATACTAAATAGTTTATGAAACAATATTGTAAAATACACAGAGAACAACAGCGATTGACAAATACAATAATTTCATATTTTGCATAATATTCTAATGTCGCTCACGTTTGATTTTTAAAAAGCCACGGCCAGCGAATACCTTCCCCTTCGGGATGTCTATGAGTCAACAACAATACATGTGTACATATTATTACCCGTATAAAACTGGATCGGTAGTCTGCCGGAGTTTTCTCACGGCGGCGTCGAAGTTCTATCACTTGTTGCACACGGCCAACGCACTTACGCGCGATTCGTATCTCGCGGTTGAAATGCACCGTAGAGGACCGTCGTACTATACGTAACAGGACGTCGTCTGTATTATCGTGACGCAACAGCAGCGTAGTATGTCTATACTGATCGGCGTGGACCGCGACAAAACAATGACGTAGTCGTCGGCCAATGACGTAGGCGCGGCTCTAATGTGCGATAACACTGCAGGACGTGCGCAACTGTGTCGGTAGAAACGACCGGGTCGCAGAGAGTGGTGTTAAGGTCGATCCGTTTTTCGGCCGTCAAGACCGCAACGAAAACTGTGTTGTATGCGGACAATTATTGTATTACACTGTTCGTTACCGCCCGACGGCCAAGGTCGGGATTCTACCCACGCGAACAATGTAATAAAATGCCAATGCACTCATGAGAGAGGGTGCGGTGGTAGAAACGCGGTACAGGAGAGAAAAAAACCTGTTTCGGATATTTTATCGGCCGTGTTTGTTGCACGGCCGAGATTTTTTGTTCGTCTACAACTGAACCCACACTGGTGTATAATGTTGGAAAACTAGGAAATATTGTAAATCCATAACATCTCAAACGATATGCCCAACTGTCATTCTATGATTTCCTCAGTGGTTTGCTTGAATCGCCCGTAAAATATTTTTGATCCGACTCTGCTCACCCTTTTTTTTTTAACGCGATCGATGAATACCGACTTCATTATTAAGTATCGATCAATGCGTAAAACGTTTTATAATTATTATTCAACCAAACGTGCGTTAAAATAAATTTGTATGCGTGTATTAGTAATGCGGTGTGACTAGACACAAATCGCTCAATTCTAAAACTCCACTCCTCACACATTTTAATAACATTTTTAAATTAAAGGCATGCGATACCCACCGCTCCGAAGAGTTCGGAATGTATATACGCGATTTTGGTACGTCGTGTGTGTGCTTGTATACAATCTTCAGTATGAGTATTTAGTGACGAGTGAGGACGCTCGAGCATGCACACGGACATGCGAACATATCACTAAGGTAGTCTGCAAAATGTGGAGTTGAAAACGAAATTTTGTAAGAAAAATCGGTTAATTTCGACTTTACCAGTATGTTTGAACTTTGAAATTTTTACAATTATTCATTTATTTTTTAATGCTGATTGTGATTAATTGTATCAGATTTAGTTAAAAAGTTACGGACGAATAAATTTGGCGACTTCAGTATCTCACGTAGCTGTATTATCTATACCTACGTAATAACAAGTTTTGGTTTTGTTAATTTAATTTATACAAAAAATAAGCCAGCAGTTGCGTTATCATTTTTATTGTCAATTCGACCACACCTTTCCGTCTTCAAATTACCGTACATCAACACATGAAGTATAACACATTAACTTCAATTAGGTTTTAAAACTATTTAGTATTCTTCATAAAATAATAAATGTACCGATATTACACACGATAGTTTATAGTCTTCAAAAACTTTTTCTCCTACCTTCATATTTTGTATGGCCATCACTATCAAATGCTTAACTGCTGTTTTTTTAAGATTTAATCCTCCATACTTTAGTAATCAAAATCTGTAATATTTTAAATCGTTACCTCTAAATTTTGAATAAATTTCATATGACTTATCACCTTGGTAAAATAATGAATTATCCAACATGATATTTAAAAATGTAAATCAAGATAATTTTCGTTACAAGGAACCAATATATCAAAAATAGTCCAATATTAAGTAATGTAATGCAAAGTAAGTAATTCAAGTAGTTATGTTTAAACTTCCGAACTTCAAATAATGGGTATATTTATCAAGTTCAATAATAATATAGCATCATTTGTTCATATTTCACAGGCTCTTCCTGTATCAGAAACCACGAAAATCAATTTTAAAACAGACAGTGATAATTGAACAGAGAGTGTAATGTATATACTATATATTAAGATTAGATTAGGAGATATAAATAATTAAATATTATGTGCGTACCTAATCGTAAGTACAATTATTGTATTTAATTTTAATGAGCTGACTATTATTATAATTAAAAGACATTTCATACATAAAAAATATGAGCATTAGACTAATGTTATTTTTTTTTTAATACTTTTACTTATAAGCATATTTATCTTTAATTAGCGATTAATGATTCATTTCCTGGAAAAACATGGAATTAATGAAATTCGTTGTTTATTATTTAACTTTATTATCTAATCTATATTCGGGTTAAGAGGTTACAAAAAACTAAATTGAATGCTATAGGCTCCTACGTATTTTACAGTTAGGCCGTATTTAGTAAGATATTAATACTGTGTCGAATACATAAATGATGAAATGTATTGTAAATTTAAAAGTTTGAAAAATAAATTTTTTTATATATTTATTTTATTAATAAATTATCAATTTGATGTAATAAAAACCATAAAATAGTTGACTGTTTTCACAATTATAGTAATTCAAGCTGTGACTAAAACTCAAAATATCTTAAACTAATTTGCTGAAGTTTTAAGTGTTATATTCGGTTATATAGTAGTTTTGAAATAAATAGTTGAATAAATGAATAAATGTAATCAATTACAAAATATTGAAGTCAGGTAAGTCCATGTAAAATAACTCATTGGTCGAATGACTATCATCGTTTATTTTCTATTTTACACACATTTTTGGTATCAATTTCTTAAATTTTAACAATTTTCATTGTTTTGTAAAGATCAGAGTGATGATTTTTTTTACAAGCATTGAAAATTTGAATTGTGATATAAACAGACTACATAATTAAGAAAAACGATCGATTATTAGATTCTGAAAGGAGCGAAGAATGTTTAATGGTACTCGGTTTATTTATTTTTTTTCGTTTATAAGTGACTAGGTATTTTTCATCTTTTGTATAAGTCATATAAGAAAGTTTAGATTTACTAAGGGACTGAACATAACAGAACATATAAACGTAAAAAAATGAAAACATATTAAAAAGGAAAAAAGAACAGATCTATGTAACATTTTATTTTGAATTAAAAAAAATCTTATTTTGTTATAATTGGGGTTTTCATTAAGTTAAATTTACAATTTTTCAAATTGTTGTTGTTAAACATTTCAAACGTTTAAGTTAAAACATGTTTACTTATATTACATATTTACATACCTATACATATATATATATATATACAAATCAATAACGTTCTTATAAATTATGTAATGTAATGTTTTAAATATTATTAAATATAAAAATATTTTATGAGATAAAAATTGATCCTACAAGTTTTACAATTTTTTTTTTATTTAACAAAAGAGTATTCACAATCTATATTATTTTATACAATAAGTAAATTCATTGACCATTTAAAACGGGACCCTCTAACTGGGGAGGGGTAAGTTTTTTTAATTTAAAATGTATTATATTTATAAAAACGTAATGCGGTTAACGGAAAATGGTAATGAAGTTGTTATGGAGTGGGGATAATAGGAAATATAATTTTGTTTATAAGGGATGTTAGAGCTAGTAGGAGAGAGTTTAATAATGATTTAAGTTCTTCAATTACTTTTTTGATGTAGTGGAATGGTAGATCGACTGTTGATGTGTTGGCTGTGACATTAGTACGAAGCGCGAAACTATAATTGTTTATAGGTGTATTAAGATTTATTATATTGACGTTCATATCATATTATAACTACTTATATTAGTCTTATATTATAATGTACAGTGAGACCTCGATAACTCGAACCTATATAAGTCGAAATTTCGATAATTCGAAGGAATGCCTTGGCCCCTGGCTTATAATATTTGATATGTGATACATTTTCTCGATAATTCAAATTTCGCTAACTTGAATTTCTCGATAAGTCGAAGTAATTTTAGTCGAATTTCAGCTTATAACTCGAATTTATTTGTATTAAATTTATTTATTTGAGTTCAATTTGTTGAGAACGCTTCACACGGAATTTCTATTGTATTTCAATGGATCACGCGGAATCATTTAAAAAAATACCGCGCGGAATCGTATTTCTCCCATATTATTGATTGTAAATACAATATATTCAACATATAATATAAAATAATTTGTTTCTGAATATTCTTTTTACATTTTTAATGAATAATACAATTGGAAGTTAAGCATTTTATTGAGTTAGATGGATATCTATTTAAAATTTAAGTTTGAAGAAGTCAAGACTATTAATTGCGGTGGTTATAATATTATTTTCATAATTGTATAGAAAAGCAAGCTTGAATTATATTGGTACCTGGTGTACCTATAAATTGTAGCCAATATGCAGAATTCAAATTTCATTCTGCTTTGTGAAAATTATAAAAATACCCAAAAGTCTCGGCATTTTTAGAGATCTTGTGAGAGTGACGAGAGTGTAAAATATACAAGTTATGTTATTATGACTTAAATTAAAAGACCTAATAATATTATTACCTATAATTTAATTTATACATTAACGTCATCCAAAATTTCCATTTTTAATGAAAAAACAAAATAATTCGTACTAAGATATTTTGTGTCTAAATTAATTTATTTGAATACAAATTTTAAATCAAATATGTATTTAATTTAACACATAATTAGATACCAAATAGAATTATTCTTTTATGTACAATAATACTGTATAGGTATTAGGTACTGTTATTAAAATATGTATTATGTAGTTAAATTAACATTCAACTTCATGATACTGATACAATAAGTATGATTGATGCTGAATAATTTTAGATTATTCATATTCACGACCAATATTTATTACGGAGAAAATTCGGAATCATCGATTGCGAACCGATGTTTAAGGTATACGAAAGTATGTAAGATTAATGAAGAAAACAGCCGCTGATAAACTTAAATAAAAAATAAAAGTGATTATGAATGCAGATTCCTGTTAAATGATGATAAGGATGAACATTTATATTTAATGGGTTCTCGTTTTTTAAATATTAGAATAAAAGTATATTATTAAAGTATCGCGTCAAACAAAATATAGCTTGGGATTTTTAAAGCTGCAATAATTTTAAGTATTTAATATTTTTAATTCTAATTTCTACTAATAATTTATTAAATTCAAACCAAAATTGATTGTAATTCAATGACAATTTTAAGAAGAAAAATAGCCAAGATACTCTTCAAAATGGGTGTACTTTCTTCAGTAGAGAATTCGTGAACTTGAGACTTTACTGATGATTACAGGCGTGGACTTTCAAAAATTATTTCCTCCCGAGATTCTAAATCTAATTCGGTTCATACTACTATACAAAAGCTTAATGTTGCTAGAAACTTAAAATGTTCACCATATATTATTATAGTTTCAAAAATGTTGAAGAATTTGACAACTTTTGAGCTAAAAATTAAAAATATAACTTTGAAAATACTTTGTTGTGTAAAATTTTATTCCTAGTAAAATTTTAAATATGTATTTTATTTGGCAAAACTTTTGAAAATTTTACATTATTATACTTCTCATATACACTACTTCTCTAACAATTCTGAAAAAAATCTCAAAAATCGTGACACAGGATTTTTATTTATTAGCGTTTCAGTAAATTATTACACAATATATGATGTTAACATAATAAACTGTTTCACGTCTATTTTCAACTTTAAATATTTATCTGTAGAAATCCATCCAAACAGTATATTTTAATTCTAAAGCTTTGCTCAGAATCGTTTAATAAAATAAATGATCTACCATTCCTTTAAAATTCAATACATCCATCCCCACTAATTCGTCCGAGTGATAGCAAAGAATACCTCATGGAGCGAAGTATGTACTTTTTTTATAAAATATAATATAGTTTTTAAATTACAATAAATAAATTTTTTAATGCATTTATATAGTGCATTTTTTCAATTTTGTAATGTATTTTTGCATTTTTTTTTTAGAGCATTAAAATCCTAGCTCTATAAATTAATATTTAATGTCTCGTATGTGTCTATGATAATATTTAATACAATTGAAATAAGAAACACGCGAAGGTACTTGCACAAATTACGTAAATCTACACTTATTTGTGCACTGATATACTTACTGATCGTAAATGAGCCGTAATCGACCTTTTCCGTATTACGACTTCAAACTTAAAATAAAATATAATGTCCCCGCCGTCGCTTCATTATTGTAAAAATAGTGGGAGAATGTAACCACAAAATCGCAGAGCTCATTCATATCATTTGGATGTGAAAAACAAGTTGCGTTCTCTCAGTGGCCGTAGTATACCTAGCTGGTATTATTGAATACCTACATATTATTTTAATATCAATTAATTTTGTCTGGTAACTAACGGACGGACAGATACAACGAAGATGTTAAGTGTTCTAAATGTATGTGTATGTTGTACGCATTTGGGGTATCATAGAAATTATCATTAATATAAATTTTACCTCACTTAGGGACAAATTTTAATCCACGGTAAATAACTATTGTCTATTTCGTACGATTGCGACAAGTTGTGTGAACTGCATAGGCCATAGGACATTTATACCTGACACAGTGTTCTATTCAGGATTTTTCAAAGTGGAAGGAATATTTATACAGAGGTTATTGTACAATATATCTGAAAAAAAAAATCCAGGGGTTCTATAGCACCCTATTGTTGTGCTACTTAACCTTCATACGAATCGAATTCATAATATGCACTAAGTTATTAAACAAGTGGGTAATGTATTATCAAAAGTCATCTTGTTATCAACGTATTTCATGTACCTAAATATCGATTTAAGGTTATACAGATTTGAAATTTTTGGGATAAGGACCAATTATACTGCAAACATCTTGGCGTAGTATTTATCATAAAATAACCTAAAAAAAAGAAACACTGACCGCAGATACACAACTCATAGCTAACTGTTACACAGACTGATACTACCCTAGTACCTGATACAAACTCCCCTTCGTGTTTTTTTTCTTCCTCGGTTGCATCATCCACCTGAGTATTCGGTTTTTAATATTTTTTTGTATTTATATAGTAATATTTACACCATTATCGTGATTTTTATTGATACAAATATATCTTTTAAATAATATTTGTGTTCAGACTTAAGTGAGTACCTATCTACCTATAAAACAAACATGTTTAATGTTCACCATATTATGGTATATTAGTAAAATATAACTATATACTTCTATATTTATATTTATTAACAGGTGATTATTGTAGTAATATATAATACTGCACTTCTTATACACAATGCCAACTGTATGTTGTGTCAAAGGTTGTTCCAATAAATCGGGCAAAGACAGAGTTAAATTTCACAGGTAAAGTACCCTTTTTATTTTGATATGATTAACCAAATATAAAACAGACATTAGTAATTATTAAAATATAATGTTTTAAATAGATTTCCAAATGATCCTATATTGAAGGAACGGTGGATCAAAAATTTAAATTTGAACATCATACCTACGTATCATAGAGTATGTAGTATTCACTTTCCTCCAGGTAGTTTAAACAAAGCAGGCAGAATTGAAAAACAATATGTCCCTCATGTGTCTATCATGATGGAACATAATTACTATAACAAAAACCATCCCTTTCAAGGAATCTCAGGAAAAAGTATAATCAATAATTATTGAATGTAGATTTTTATACTTAGCTAATTTATATTATTTAGGTACTTTAGAAAATTCAAGGATCCAGGAATCATACATTGAAACAGATGAAGAACAAAATGAAAGTAAGTCATTAAAATTTTTTTTCAATATAAATAAAGAGTTCTATTTAATTATATCATGAATAATAATAAAATGAAAATAATTAGTTAGTACAAATTATTACTAAATAATTACTGTAATAATAAAGCAGGTACTTTATGAATTTTCTATCTTGTATTACAGATTCAAGCGGTCAGAAAATGAATTTGAAAAGAAAAAGACAAGTGAAAAATAAGGTCGTTGAAACCCCAGAAGTATTAAAATTAAAAAAAAAACTAAAAACTGTCCAGCAAAAACTTAGAAGATCAAACAAAAAACTTGCTGCAGTTCTAGAGATAAGGTCTAAAAATGTTATTGGAAATAACAACTTCTAATGAAATGTTAATAATAATGTATTACCAACAAGATTGGTTAAATGGGGGATGAAGTCAATAATATATATTATACAATAATATGTAGTCTAAAATTTGGAATAGAATTTCACCATTGTATTCTATAAAAGACATTACAAATATTTTTTCTTAATGTTTTACTATAAATTGTATCATATAGGTACCTAATATTTATTTTAAAAAGTAACAAGTAAAGTTTGCAGATAAATGGATCTCTTTTTCTAATATGATTATTGACAGTGCGGTTTGTAAGATAGTTGAGATGTAATAATTGTAAGTTAAAATCTTAAATCATGAACTTACATTATTAATTTTTTTAAATTTATATTTGTTTTGTAGATTTTATTATTAAAGTTCTTATTTTAATATATATTTTTTTTTTTTATGAGTTAGAGAAAACCAATTTTTAATTGTATTTTTATCCTCATTTTTAGTTGTGGATAATACTTTTAAAAAAATGAATATATCTATTTAAATGTTAATTTTATTAATATTAAATTTATTATTAATATTTTCTTATAGTAAAATATTATTTAAAAAATGTATTTATTTCATATTAAAAATTTATCTTAAATACTAAAATATTTTAGAGCACTCTTTAAATGTATTCAAACGCATAGTCACACCTTTTTATTAGCTTAAAGTCAAACATCAATCAAAAATTGTTTAATTGATTTAATTTTGTAACATTTAATTTTCTCTTAAAGAAATTATCAAAGGGGGAAATTGCTTAGACATGGGCGGAAATTTAGATAGTAGGATATTGACCACTCTATTAGGAAACATTTTAAATATTATAGAACTAAAAACAAATATTCTTTTGAGGATATTTTTCAGCATCAAAAATTTTTAGGTATCTTCTCATAAGCTTTAATGTACAAATTTGTATAACATAAATATAAATTATCAATTAAAAGTTAAGAATATAATCGTACAGGCCAAGGCCCAAAAACAAAGAATACACTAGATATACAGTATTAACAAGACGTTACTGCAGTTATTTAAATTTGTATCGTTTACTCAATAAACAATGTTGTAGGCATTAAAATAACATGATTTGATGTAGAAATTATTTTAACTAATAAAATATATAATTACGTTTAATTTTATTATTTCTTAACTACTTTGTAGTATTGGTGAACATTTATCAACAGCAGCAATACCAAGTTCAACTAATTTTACTCATATTAAAATATTATAATAATTATAATATCAATTATCAATATTTAATTTTTCAATGAGGAAGGCGAAATTTTTAAGGATTACAAACTCTGTTGAGGGAAGCTGTCTTTGTATCTTACAAACACATAAAAAATACATTTCAGTTTTAAAATTAGTATCTTTTTTTATATAAAGGAGGCAGGTCACGGTACAAGTTGGATGGTTAGAGAAATATCATAATAACCCTAAATGAGTGCACATTAGCAAGTTTTATAGGAACAATTGTAATTTTTAAATATAAATGCTCATGTTTATGTCTTATCTTACTACCCCAACAAGTTAATAAAGTAATAAAAAATTGTATTACCCCTTTTCCCATTAATAACATATTTTTAATTTTATTTATTTGACAATGTTTAGCATTGATAGCAAAAAAAAAAAAAAAAAAAAAATATAGTAAAATATTTAATTAAACATTTTTATTTTTGTTTAGTCAATTCAATTTATACATAAGCATTTTTCCATCATATTAATATATTATACATTGCTATTACAATATGTTATACCATTTAATGCTATTATGTCAATAAATATTAATCAATACATTTCTAATATTAGTACATACAATATTTTGTTTATAAAAGTAAAATATTTATCATCTCTATTGTGCAAAGTAAGAAGTTTTTTGAATACATTTGAAAAATGTCTACCTACAGCTCTTTATATAGTTATAAGACAATTTTGTTACGAATGTAAATTATTTGTTTTTAAGAGTAAATATAGATATCAAAAAATGTTCAATTAATTCTTTGTTTCATAAGTGTTTTTTATTGAATACAAAATAATGGTATGAAAAATAACTAATATCATGATGAGTGAAAAAGTATGATGGCTAACATTTTTGTTTGCAATTATTGACATATAACTCAATGGACTTCAGAAGAGACATTTAGGCAAGGTATATATTGGCACCCCCTTTTTTTCAGTGTTTTATTAGCCTGCCATTAAACTTATGAACCCTCTGCGCCAATACTTAGATGGAACTTAAAATGCATTGGGCACATATTTAAATTGTTAACTTTTAAATAACTTTTTTTGTTTGTATGATAATATTAGATCACTGATGATATAGAACTGTTCCATCCATGGTATACATGTATAACAATAATATTGATAACTAAAGACCGGATTTTCATGCAGTAAAAATCAATAAAATGTGCAGTTAATAACTTAAAAATTGCAAAAACATGCAGTTAAGTGCATAAATCGTGCAAAAATGTATTTTTGGCCTAAAATCGCTTAATACTTACCAACATTTTGTAAACATTCAAAGTACATTGATTTGAACCCTTAAATTATACTTTATTTATCCAGTTTTTTACTCTATTACAGGATTAATAATTAAAAAATAAAAAATTTAAAAATAATTAAAATATTAATAAGAATATACACATTGTGTAAAAAAAACATAACAGAGTTAAGCTATTTAATTTTAATTTTAACTATTATACATAAATAAAAAAATTATTTTTTTATTGAGTTAAAATTTACAATGTTATACATTTCAAAATTGTTTGGAGAAAAATTGTGCCTTCTGTCACTCAATATTTCTTTTAATTTGGAAAATATTCGTTCTACTTCAACAGAAGTGATAGGACTCATTTTGTAGCAAGCGACGATTGCAGGCTGTTGTTCAACATTCATATTTTTTGTACCATTTATTAAGTCGTATTTTTTTATGAGAGCATAACATGTGTTTTTTCCAAAACGGAGTTAAATTTGTGAGCCATAATTTGTCCTTTCTCATTATTAATTTTTTTATCACTTTCTCCTATAGTTTCAAATATTTCAATTTTTTTATTGAGGGATCAATTTCGGGTTTCTAACTGGGTTAATGCCTGGGGAAAAGTTGACAAATGCGATTTTATGAAAGTCAAATCAGAAATTATTGACGCCGAAGTTATGACTCTCTTCAATTTGTTAATAATCTGTAATAATAACATATTACGTTTATATGATGGCGTTAAAACGGTTTGAAATTAAATCGTTTTGAAATTAAAACGCTTTAATGTCGTGTAAACACTTAAAAACGGTGTAAAAACTGTAAACCGTTTTAAAAGTTAAAACGCTCGCACTATGTAGTTTAAGAATTTAAAACCGTTTTTATGCTTAAATCGGTTTATCAAATGTACATATAAACGCGGGATATGTTTTGCATTTATTGTGTTCTCATTGTTATCATGACTTATCAGATTTTGTTTATAATATTTAATACGGTAAGGGAAACGAAAATTAGCTATATACTTAATAGTAAATGTAGTTAACTAAAGTAAAAAAAAATTCAATACCTACCGTGTAATTAATTCGTTTTTTACTAAGTACCTATTAGCTATTAAGTTGATTAATAACAGTGCATGAAAAATGGCATCTCCGACACCGAAAAAACAAAAGAGAATTTCTTGGTCAGATAAAGAAGTGAAAGTTTAGCAACAATTGAAACAATTAATTTTAATTTTGTCATGATTTATAATTATTGTAAATTTGTATTTTGTAACACAAAATGAAATATGAATCAATCATATTATCTAATATGAAAATTTGAATCAAATCAATTATTGATATAATCATGTATTCTCTTGGAACAAACGAATAAAGTCATGGACTAAAAATATTAAAATTAAAACGGTTTATAAAATATTTATAAACCGATTCATATATGTTCGTATATAAACACCTAAAAACGGTTTAATCTTATACCGTTTAGTTTCAAACCGTTTTAACGCCATCATATAAACGTAGTTTGTACGTCTTCATCCAATGCATAAATAAACATTTTAAATTTATTAAAATTTTCCGCATAAAATAAAGCTGGTTTGGGTAGAATGTTTTCAAAGCTTGTCCAGTTTTTATCATATAAGGTGCCGCGTCTGTTACAAGGAGAAGCACTTTATACTGATACTCTGAATTTTGTAAATAAAAATTCATCAGATTGTCGTTAATAAATCGAGAGACAGTGTCATAATTTGTTTTAGGGAGAACCTTACAAGCAATTAAAAATGGCGTGGGATCAATTTCTTGGTGAAGTCCTCTAGCATCAGTGGTGTCATCGACATTCGACCATGATGTATATATAATGTTCTCCAATTTTTTGGCGAATTTTAACCACAGTCGAGTCGAAACAAACTTGCAGATACTTTTTTCTGAGTGTGCTCTCGTCAAGTATACTTTTATTGGTATATTTTTGTAAAAAGGATCTAAACGGTAGGGACTGCAGTTTGAAAAATGGTATATTTGCGCCTACTAAAGCCTGGCACAAATCAATATGAAATTGGTTTTGGCTGTTTGATGTTTCAAAAGAATCTGTAATTTGCTGTTGTATCGGTTCGTTTTTTTAGTTTTAATTGATTCTCGTGAATAGCTAACGAAAAAAAAAAAATAAAAAATTGATGCCTAATTCTTAACCCATCAGCAGGCGCGTATGAGCGCGGCACTCACTCGATTTGTATTTTAGCAACCACTGGTTTAATTAAAATAAATATTATAAATAAAATATTATTTCGCGTTATAATGACTGAGTGCCGCGCTCATACGCGCTTAATTGTGTTACAAATATACACGCGCCTACTTTCAGGTTAAATAAAAATATTGTTTCTTACCCGTGTTACAATGAGCATCAATTTGAGATTTCCTTTCGCATCCGACTGATTTTTCACAAGAAGCGCAGAAGACAGATTTCCCATCAAATTTCAACTCTGGGTAATGTGATATCCAGGTTTTAATTTTTGACGACAAACGACCCAATTTTTAACATTTTAAAAATTTGTTTATACTTCTTTACGTAAATTATTCGTAATGAAACAACTAACGACACCGACGTGAATTCAGAATTACACTAACCGATTCAAGAAACACTCCATCAAATACAAAGTCACACAGAACTAAAGTGCTAATGGCCGGGGATTCCAAATTATTATCTAACTATAATATAGTATTTGCTATATAGTATTATTATATATATTATTATTAGGTATATTTTTTATTTATAGTATTTGTTGTCATTTATTTTGACCACGAAACACTAATAAATTGATGTTATTCTAAGAATATATTATCAGCTTGAGATTATTATTATTAGAATATATTATCAGCTTGAGTTCACTTTTTCCTTTTGTATATAAAATATAGTATATACGTATAATATAGTATATGTATAGTTGAAATATTATCTAGTTTAATTTTAAAAATGCAGAATATGCAATTTCATGCAATGAAAATCAAAATCGTGCAATTTAGAATAAAAAGTGCAAAACCTGCAATTTTGTGCAAAATAAAACTATGTTTAAATTAATCTACTTCTCATGATACGGATGTCCACGCACACGGGCACACGCACACTGCATAATTTGCAAGAT
This sequence comes from Therioaphis trifolii, assembly GCA_027580255.1. Lineage (NCBI taxonomy): Eukaryota > Metazoa > Arthropoda > Insecta > Hemiptera > Aphididae > Therioaphis > Therioaphis trifolii. Next base: position 23,305,706 of record CM050404.1, read on the forward strand.
TTTCATGTACACTAATGCAATAAATTAATATACCTAACTAAAGTTAAATAGTTAAATATTCATTAAATTAGAATAATTTATCTAATATTATATGGACTAAGTTTCACAATTTGTAATAGAAACGTTTTATGTACGTATGCTTATAGGATCTAGATAATATTATGTGGCTTTTTGTATTATTTTCAATGAACATTTGTAGCTGTTGAAGTATTTCTATTCAATAATCGGTTAGACCCAAATAAACAAAGTATTTAGAAGAAATACTCTAATATAATATAACACACAGTGTACAATTAAAAATATTTAGATTATAAAATAAAAAAATATAATATCAAATGAATATGAAAAATTATAATATTATAACATATAATCTAGCGTATTATATTCTAGATAAATTATAGTTTACATACATTATCAACTAAAATGACAATTTAAAATAATTTTTGAAACCTTGTAAATATAGTAGTACTAGTAGCAAGTAGTAACTACAGTAACCAGGGCCCAGGGGAGTGCGTAGAAATTTTTTTCGGGGTTGGGTTCAATATTTTTACGAACACATACATCAAAATTATTTATTTAACTAGGTAATAATTTTGGCATGTATATAAAATTTCTGGGGGGGTTGGATACCCCTCTCCTAGACACGCTACGACAGTAACTACATGAGCATATTATACATAATACTGTAGTATACTATCAACATATATGTATAACATAAACATTGTATATACTATAAGCAGTGTTGAATCTTATCTTATCTTAGATTCAATATACCGGGTTTGGTCTAGAGACATTTTTAACGTTTATAATTTTCTGTTTAACTTTATGTTTTAATAATAATATATTATGTTTAATATTATATAGGTAATAGGTAATTAACTATAACAATAATAATAATTATTGGCATAGTTACAAAATATGATTTGTTTTCGAGTAATGTCAATAACTTCTTCATCCAACATTTATTTCGAAAACGATGGATTTTCTATCACACATTCATATACATATACCACGTAATTTATTTAAAATGTCTATTTCCGAACAGCAAATACGCTCACGGTCTGTTGGTAATATTGTGCATTTTTGACAATCACACCAATTATTTATTTGAAGCAATGATATACCAAACTATTGGATAAATTCATTATGGTTAGTACTAAAATCAGGGGTGCATTTACATTTTTTTTTGAGGGGGGGAGTTGTGGTATTAACTATTTTCTCCAACTGAAATTCCCCAATTCAGCCTATAAAACCGACCTCAAAGGTATAATCGTTACGATCAAAATCGTCAGACACATTACATGAATAACTTGTTCGTTGTTACTTAAATAATAATTCTTTATAAAATTATATTGAACTTTTACAATATACATCTGATAGGACATAATAAGCAGATTTCATAAACAATCCTGGATTTGGGGGTTGAAGCCCCCTCAGCCCCCCACCATAAATACACCCTGATTAAAATAACCATAGTAATCGCAGAAATCTATTTTCGTTGGTTCAAATTGATATGATGAGTTCATATTGATAAGTTAACCACAATCGTAATTTATATTCAAATTTCAAGTACACTTAAAGAAACACAGAACAATACTAGAATAATAAATACTAATCCAGTCCTAGAAGAAAACGACATAAACCCGTTTTATCAGTAAGAACTAAAAATAAAAATAAAAATTATGTAACACCAGACCCCCCACATCATATTTTTGGCCCGGGTAAAGAACTAAATCCGGGCCCCTCTATCATATAGATTAATTATTTTTCGAGATGAATTGAAGGGCTTGCTGCAACAACCAGATAAACCCATTTTTTGAAATTTTTCAAGACAATGTAAATTTAGTTTAAAAATTATTATTTATGATAAAATCCTATCAACTAAATATATTTGAATTCTATCCTCATTTATATATACATCTTTGAAGTTAAAATTGAAAAAAAATGTTTGGTATTGAAATATTGTTAGTCAAAGTTGTAGGGAACATGGACTTATCTGGTTGTTGCACCAAAAAGCACATTAATTTTTATTAATTCTTAAATAAAGTTAATTCTGCTTGAATCTTGTAGCATATTTAATGCTATTATTATATGTAAATATCAAATGACAGCTTATGTTTCTAAAAAAGTAATCACAGGAACCCTATGTCATCACTGCAGCAAATTACAAAACACGATAAATCCATTTATTTAAATAACTCCATCACTATAGATGGGATTTAACTGGTTGTTGTGTCTGATTTTCAAAAAAAAATTTTCTTCGTGCAATTCCGCAAAAAAATGAGTTTTGGGAAAAAGTGGATTTATCTGGTTGTCACAGCAAGCCCTTCAATTACTTCAAGACCTTAAATATTAGTTTTATGTATAAATTATGGTGTAGTTATAATTAAAAAATAAAATATCAATAAATTGATAGGTATCCTTTATAAATTGAAAACATGTGTAATATTATATAAATAGTACAAACTAAAAATGTATGTTAAAAAATAAAATAATGTGATTATTATAACTTAAACTGTATCATATTGAATGTATGTATGTATAGTTCTTGTAGTCTTATAAATCATAATAGGTACTTAATACACTTAACACTTTATCGTTTAAATTATGATTTCAACTTTATACTAAGTAAATTTTGCTTTTCTTGCTTTTTTCTGAGCAAAGCCATGTATAATATCATCAAAATGTATTTGAAACCTTTTTCTATTATACATTGAAGTAATTATTTACATGAACGCCGGGCCCCTCGAATGTCCGGGCCCCAGTACCATGGGTCCACCTGACCCCCCCCTAATATGCTCCTTCCTCCGCTGTTGCCTGTTAATCAAACCAACACTTGTCTTCATCTTCTTCACACATTATTGTTCCCTTCAATGAGTTGAAAAAAAAAGTTTTAATTTACAAAACAATTAGTGATTAGCCAAGAATTAGTCTATGAAGTGCATAAAAATAATACAGGCAAATAATAATGAACAAGATCGTTAACTAAAAATAAAAGAGAAGCCATTATTTGTCATCTTAAATTAGTGAAATACTCAAATGTGTATTCAAGATATTTTCGATGTAAATTATATAGGTAGAACTATTTATTTACAAGTCTACAGTTTGCAATTTAAGACGCATATTATACAGGGGCGTTATTTCAATTTATGATAGGGTAGGGCCATAGGCGCAATTTGGGGGGGGGGGGGGGTAGGGGGGGGTTAGCACCCCCCGTTTTGAAATCAGCACCCCCAAATTTTAACCGTGTTTATTTGCATTGTAATAGTAATTATGTGAAGAAAAACAGTTGTTATTGTTTTATTTATATTTATAAATAATTAAATATAATGCTTCAAATAATGATCGTGAAAATGGTAAATGGTAAATGAAAAATACGATATTCAAGATTTGAAGAAAACAGTTGAAAAACATGTACATCCAAATCTTTACATATTATTACAAGTAATAATTAATTCTTATGAAATTTATTATTTAATTTATATTTTTTATATAAATATAATTTTTTCTAACAATATGAAATATTAAATTTTTTTTGAATTCCAGGTTGCTTTTACACTTCCAATAAGTTCAGCTACATGCGAAAGATCATTTTCAGCTCTAAGTAAAATCAAAACTTGGTTTATGGTATCGATGGGTCAAGAGAGATTGACAGATCTGTCAATATTATAATATATTGAAAAGGATTTAACCAATGATATTGATATAAATGAAGTTATCAATATATTTTTGGTAAAAGTAAAAGAAGAATGATGTTATAAAATTATATTTTATTTTAAAAACAAATAATTTAATCGTTCAGAATGTAATGTTACGTTTATTAATAAATGTGCAATTAAATAAGTATATTCTATTCAAAGCACAGGTAGCCATTTCTAAATGGTGTAATATGACAAAATGGTTATAATTGAAGGCTGCAAGTATCGATAGCCACGAAATAACATTATAAAATAGAGGGGCTTCAGCACCCCCAGTTATTTCAGTGAAATTGCGCCCCTGGGTAGGGCATAATAATGACCGGCCCAATCAGTGTAAAATTTTTAAGTACCTACACAAAAAATAACCAGTAGTTTTTTTTTGGTGGGGGGGGGGTATTAAATACAAACAAACAAATCTTTCATCTTTATAGTATAAGTATAGACGACGTGATCACGACGACGGTTCGAGTTAAACAAACGTTGAAAATCGTTGGCCTGAACGGTACGTTCGCAATACACAATAAACACACCGTTCGGCGATCATTTCACCTAGCAACCGTCCCGTTTAATTTTGTGAATTCGTACCCTACGAGCGGACGAAATCATTCCGGAACGTCGGTCGTAAATCTTAAATCGCAAAATTGAAATATTTAATTTTAATCATATAATCGAAATTCGCTTTTAATCCCATAAATCCGAAATTCGAGACGACACAAGACCGTCCTGTGAGTTCTGGACCGTGCGGTGTAGTCGAATAAGAGAGCAGATTAGAGCACGGTTAAACATCCCGAGAAAGTAGGTAATGTCGTCGAGTAACGACCGCAGCACGGACGCCGGCGCGTGCGACGACCGGAGCTCTCGCGGCCCTGGTTCGCGGGACCGCAGCAGCCCTGTCGACGCGGCCGAGGCGTTACGGCGGAGCGCGCACACGTTCGACAAGTCGCGGTCCGGCACGTGGCGCTACGACGTGAGCGTCACGGGACAGACGGACAGCGGCAGCCAGACGGAGAGCGGCGGTGCCGGACGGACGGACAGCGGCAGCCAGACGGACAGCGGCGGCGCCGGACGGACGGACAGCGGCAGCCAGACGGAGAGCGGCGGCGCCGGACGGACGGACAGCGGCAGCCAGACGGAGAGCGGCGGCGCCGGACGGACGGACAGCGGCAGCCAGACCGAGAGCTGCGGCCCCGAGTCGTGGAGGCCGTCGGTCCTCCGGGGGCCGGCCGTGCGCTACAGCGCGGCCGAAGCGGCCATCGAGCCGCGGATGAGGCACACCAGAGACCTGTTGGACGGGTGGGCGCGCACCAAGCTCAGGCGCGAAGAGTTCACGCGGTCGATGCACTGGGCGCTGCGCGAGATCGACGCGGACTGGAAGTTGACGGTGCGCATGATGGAGTTGACGCGGATCGAGCGCGAGTTGTTGGCCGCGCAGCGGCTGTCCGTGTGCTCGGGCTGCACCGCCTCGGCGAAAAGCCGACCGGAGTCGCCGGCCCGAGAGGACCGGTCGGACCCGAGCGACGGACCGGAGTCGCCGTCCGGAGGAGAAGACGGGTGCGTCCGTCCGCCGTCGGCGACCTCGAGGCCTCCGCTATCGCGGTCGCCGTACGACACGTCCGCCGCACCGCCGCCTCGGTGCCCGCTCCGTGGCCAGCAACAGCCGGAAGAGCAGCCACGGCCGCCGCCGCAGGAAGAACAGTCGGACAGCTCGGACGAAGAACCGCGCGAAAACGTACGGATTCCGTCGGACGAAGGGTCCGTCGGCGTGCCGTCCGTTACTTCGCTGTCCCTGCCGCCGGCACCGCCATCGTCTTGTGTGTCGTCGATTATCAGCGCGACCCTGGACGAGGAAACGCCGGAAAAGTCGTCGCCCCAAGGTGCCGTGCGTCAAGAACTGCCGGACGTGCCGCGATCTCACGGGGGACGGTTGGAGTGCTCGGCGAGAGTGTGGGAAGAAGTGCGGCAGGAAGAGTGGCGGAAACGCGAACAGCCGCCGGTGGAGGGTCGGTCGGACACGGGCTGCGAATCTGTGGCGTCTGAAGAGGAGCGCGACCGTTGGCAGTCTTCGACGGCGCCGCCGCCGTCGTCGTCGTCGTCGTTCGACCAGTCGAGTGGCGGCGACCCGGACGAAGCGTCCGAAATGCCGGACGAAGCGTCCGAAACGCCTGACGACCCGGACGAAGCGTCCGAAACGCCTGATGGCCCGCCGCCGCAATGCCGACAGCCGGAGGCGAGGCCAGACGCGCGCGGACGACCGGAAGAGCCGGCGTGGGACGTTTCGCGCGAACAAAAGTCGACGGAAGCGCTGGGCGGTCCGTTGCCGTCCGGGTCCTCGTCGTCGTGGTGGTCCTCGGCCGGCGGGGCCCACGCGGTGCCGGAATCGCCGATCCGCCGGGCGCAGTGGCTGAGAGCGAGAGAGGAGGCGCGCCGGCAGCGAGCTGAACAGAAGCCGGTCCAGGACGGACGAGCGACGGTCAAAGGGCCGGGCCGTCGGTCGCCGCCGCCGCCGCCGCCGCCGTCGTCGCCGTCGTCGCCGTTGTCCGCGTCGTTTGCGCGGGTCGCGCGCGACGGCCGAGACGAACCCGCGGCCCGCGCGAAGCTCACGCAGTCGATCGATCAGCTGCAGCTAATGCGGCTACTACAGAGTGCGAGCGAGAAAAAAGAGTCTGAAGAGGCGCGACAAGTGCAAGTACGGCCGCGGGGAGCCACGTCCGTACGTTGTCCGAGACCGGAGGGACAAGGGCCGCCGGCGCAGAACGGGCCGTGTCGACGAAACGCAGTGGACGAGTCCCCGCAGTCGTCGTCCGCGGTCCGCGCGGCGCCCGTATCCCAGCTCGAGAGGCTGCAGCTGCAGAGACTCGAGAGTTTGCTGGAGGCGAGAGTGGCGGCACAGCGGCGAGACGAGGCGCAACGGCGAGACGAGGCGCAACGGCGTGCGGCGCAACTAGTCACGGTAGAGCCGCGACCGACGGCGGTAGAGCCGGGGCGAGACGTCGGCCAGGGTTCGCGACCGACGGCGGTAGAGCAGCGATCGGAACGTCGGGTCGTGCCGCAACAGCGTCCGGAGGAGAGTCCGCTGCCTGGACGGCGAACGGTGCCGCAGCGGTGTCCGCGACCGGCGGAACACCGAGACGCGGTACGGCGTTCGCCGGAAACGGAGGCGCGACCGGAGCGCCGAGACGCAGACGAGCGGCCGCAGAAGCGAGACTCGCCGGAAGAGCCGCGACCGTGTCCGACTCGTGCGCCGGACTTGAGGAGCGGACGAAAGCCGTTCTGTCTGATGTCCCTGGACTCGTTGTCGTCTGTGAGCAACGACGCGGACCAGAAGACCGCCGCCGCGCCCGTCGCACAGCATCAGCCACGTGTGGTGCATCAGCCACGTGTGGTGCACCAGCCACCGCCGCCCCTACAGTGCCGGCCAAAGACGTTCGTACCGCCGCTCGACTGGGATTCGTTCACCGACGTCAGCGACACGTCCGTCGACCAACAGGCCGCGCAACAGGCGATGCGCTCGCGGAACCTGTTGAACGAGCTGGCCCGTCAGCGGTTAAAGCCGTCCGTCGGCGACGACGACGACGGGGTCGACGACGGCGCGTCCGTCGAAGCGCAGCGACAGGAGCGGCAGCTGGAGCGGCATCTGGAGCAGCGACGGCAACGGCAGCAGCAGCAACGGCGACGGCAACAGCAGCGGCAGCAACGGGAACAGCAGCAACTGCTCCGGCAGGAATGGCAACAGCAGCAACGGCAGTGCGCGCAGGACCGCAGCGGATGGTGCGGACGAAAGCCGACGCCCTGTCTACCGACGTTCTTGCTGTTCTCGTCGTCGGATTCCGGCCAGGACCAGCACGACTTCCGCCGGACAGCCTTGCCGTCCGCGTGTCGCGTGGCGGCCGGCGCGCACGTCGCGTCATCGGAGACGGTGGTCCGGCGCAAAAGCCGTTGGACGTTCTGACGCACCTGACCGTGCCGCCCGGCAACAGGTCGCCGTTCGGATGATTACTGATGGCGTGCGGGTAAGTTCTCTGACGTACCCTGTGGCCCTGTGCGGACGAAACATTCTCCCTCTTCCCCCGGGCATATCGTAATGATATTATCGACGTCGTTCGTATTTTATCTCGTTTTTATTTGGTGCGCGAAATTTAAAAAATCGTCGTCCGGTTTAACGTGACAAAATTTTAGGTTAAACGTATTTTTAGTATTTTTTTTTTTTATTTTTTCTTCGTGCGATCGTCAAAATTATTTATCAGTATTTTATATCATTTCGTTAGGATTTCATGATCGTCATTAACGTTAAATTAATTTTACAGTATGTACAGGGATTTTACATGCATATTCGATATTTAATAATATTTAATTTTTTTCGCATACCATGATATCATCAATATCGCTCGCACATTTTTTATTTTATTTTATTTAGCTCACAAAATATGAAAATACTTCATCGAATATCATATTATTACAGTGAATTCAAAGTAAAACTATTTTGTTTTTTTCATACAATTATTGATACTTATTAATTTATATTTTATATACTCCCATTAGATTTTATAATCATCACTTACATAAATATTAATTATACAGTATAATATATAGGAATTTTTTAAACATATTTAATTCATTTTTCAAGTCAAATATTACAAAAAATTGAACATAACGTAGCATTGTAGTAAAAGAATCATTTAAAAACGTAATATTATCATCTTGGTACCAATATTTTTTTTTAAAAGTATTTTAGTACCCTTTAAAGATGACCACTATTAATAATTATACGTTATAAAAGAGAATACTTTTATTCTTTAACTTTTCGCGGAAATCTCTACTACTCCTCATCGCTATTCTAAGCGTAAAATGCTTGTATCATAATCTTAAAATATTGGTATGGTAATAGAAATTAAAATCAAATGTTCTAAAAAGTATTCTCTTTGTAATAATATGTTAAGATTGTTGTGAATAATAGTTTTACATTACGTAGATAAATGCAATTATTTTTTTCATAAAAATGTTGTTCTATACCTGCTTAAATTTACACTTTAAAATAGTCTTATTTTCGAACATAACCCAGCGATAGAAATTGAGTTCGAAACATCACTCTACACAACAAACAATTATTGTAAAAAAATGTAATAGAATGTATAATATAAGATTTAGAAAGTTAAATAAAACAATTCAACTTTTATTCGTACAAATTTTCCACCACGTACCCTCTTATTTTTTAATGCGAAACAAAAAAGAATAGCAGAACTACATTTTTATGAAAAAAATAACTTTGAACTACAAATGTACAATACACACATTCTTTTCTCATGTCGACGCCCCAATCTTTTTTCATAAAATGTAGTTGTAATAGAATTATTTAAAATTGTACGGGATACGGGAAAATATTTTCATTTTTTAATATTATTTAGTGTTGAAAATAGGGTGAACGCACTTAAATCACTATATTAATAAAAAAATTATTTTATTAGGTATATTATATTATTACAATCTGACTGTATGAAAAAATGAATTAACAATGTAAATGTGTTTTCTATTTTTTTTTTACGTTTAAATGATAATCCAGACCCTTAGGTTAAGAAAAGTGGATTAGGCTTGATGAGAGAATCATAATTGCTCATTAGGGATACCACTTACCAAAAAAAAAACGCGCCATTTGCAATACCTCATGCTTATAATAACAAACAATTAATTATAATGATCGTTCGTTATTTATAAGCTAAGGTGGTGAGGAACCCGGTTTCCTTCGGGATGGCATGGGCATGCCACCGGGCGCGTCCCCAGGTTGCGGATAGGGGAAAGTCCTGCAGATATGCAGGATAGCCGCGAAATAAGCCATACCTTCGGGATGGACGAATAAGCGGTCGCGGACAAGCTCACCACCGGGGACCTGATCGACCCCCGGTGTCCTGGAAGATCGGGCAAACCTTGAAACAAAGACAGACGGCGCGAGGCTGGCGTCGTCGGTGGCAGCCTAGCCAAACAAACAACATGGAAACTACGACTAATAAAAATGAGTCTTGTCCTGGTGCCACCCTACCTGGGGTGGTCGGACACCAGGAGCCGGCAGTTGGGGGTGGCACGCCCCAAAGGTCGTCATCAACAAGCCAGATCCCAGCGGAGGGGGTGTCCAGCATGGCCCCTTCCTCTGGTTTATCTACTGCTGAGACAGACGTATCCTGCTTGCAGGGTACGCAACGGAAATTGGTAACACGTGGAGATTTGGACCGGACTGGAAAACAAACTGGTAAAGTCGCTTCGGCTGCTACAACGGCTACACTGGAAACACGGCTACGTTCTTCATCTTCCCCCTCGGGTACTTCGCAGGGCGCCCCGGCACTCACGCCTAGGGAAAAGGCGGAGAGAGCGTACCAAGCAGCCCTCGAGGATAGCATGAAGAGCCTAGAGAGGTTAGAAGCAGAGATCTCATTGGCTTCAAACACTAAGGGCTCAATTAAGGAGAGTGTAAAAGCTCTTGGGATCAGTTTTCGGGAAATGATTAAGACAGGCAAGGTCATCGGGATGGTGCGATCTCCAGATGCAGTTACACAGAAGCTGCGTGAAGTTCAGTTCCACCAAGCCAAACAGCATGATTTGTTACTGGGTGTAACAGAACAAATAAAGGAATCGGAGGAAAAGATAATCAGAGCACTCGGAGGGACGGGCACTGGCGTGTCCTCTCAAACGAAAGATTCTTCGGACCGCACGGTCCACGAATTAAAGCAGATTCGAAACGAAATTAGAGAGCAACGGGTTTCAGTCGATGAACTGATTCAACTGAATAGAGGAATGTCAGCAGCTAAAGAGAACTCATGGAGTGACGTGGTACGTGACAAGAAGTTAGAACCGACTACGCAAGGAAAAGCCATCATCAGAAAAGAAAATACGGAGCAGATGAAGCACCACCAACGCCTCAAAAAACAACAGAGGGATCGTACGAACTCCGGAGAAGAACTCAACAACGAAAGGGATTCAGAGTTTTGTGGCAACGCAGACCATACCCATGAAGCCTTAACAACAGAATGGACTGAAGTAGTAAGGAAACAGAAAAAGGACAATTTATCCTCAGGAAAGAATAGGCGGGCGAGAAATCCAGCCATCCTGGTGAGCGTTGGACAAGACTCGTACGCTGGAGTACTAAAGAAGCTCAAGTCAGGGGACTTGGTTAAAGAAATGGCAGAGGAGATAAACTCTCTTTCGAAAACGAAAAACGGCGATCTACTAGTACAGCTGAAGGGAGGGACGCAGTCCACGTCTCGCATAGCCCAAGCCATTGGAGATTCTATCGGTGACCCTCTCCGGGTTAAAGAGATCGTGCTCTACGACAAAATAGTAGTACAAGACTTGGACGAACTGGCGGAGGAGGCGGAGGTCATCGAGGCTATCAGCAAGGCAATTGGCACTGAATCAGCCAACCTTCGGATAGTGGCTAACTTTATGGTGCAGCGAGGCATGAGATGGATGGTGGTATCCATGGTGCCAGGCATAATACAAAAGATTCTCCAAGTACACAAGGTGAGAGTAGGTTTGGTCTACGGTAGGATTAAGATATGGGATAGCCATCGAAAGGGACGTTGCCCTAGATGTTTGGTCAGAGGCCACATGCTCAAGGACTGCGCAGGTCCGGACAGGAGGAACACATGCCGTGGGTGCGGGGTAGTAGGTCATATGGCTGCAGCCTGCACCTCGTCGCAGGAAGACAGGAACGCGTTCAAGGAAAAACTTAAGGCGGAGACAACAGATAGTGGGGCTGGCAGACCGAGGCGGCTTCGGCCTGGTGATGGCAATTCTGTGCCTCACAATGATTAAAGTTCTCCAAATCAATGTAGATGGCAGAAGGGCGGCTCATGACCTCATGCAAGCCACCGCCAACCAACTTGGGATAGACGTTCTGGTCATAAGTGAACCGAAACACTCCAGAAGCGAAGAAGAAGGATGGTTTAATGACGCTGGAGCAAAAGCCACAATCGCTGTATTAAACAGCAGTATCCCAATAGACAAAATCGGCCCAAACAACGAAATAGGTTTTCGCTGGGTACAGATCGGTGGAGTTACGATATACGCCTGCTATTGGTCGCCCAACACCGAATTCACCTCATTCATCGACTTTCTCGACAGACTCGACGCCAGCATCAGAACGGCAGGTGGAATGGTCATAGTCGCTGGTGACTTCAACGCTAAGTCACCGGAGTGGGGGGACCATCGCGAAGACGCCAAGGGACGAGCCCTGGCGGACTGGGCAGCCAGTCTAGGGCTTATTCCATGCAATCGTGGGGACAAGCCGACTTTTTCGAGAATCTACGATGGTGGCGTTTCGAGGTCACACATAGACATCACATTCGCATCGATGAGTAACGTACAAAAAGTACGTGAATGGAAGGTCTTGGATCAGTTCACTGGGTCTCTCCACAGATATATATCCTTCGATATTTCGACATCAACCAACGAGCGATGCCAACAGGATACCGTCGCTAGATGGGCATGGAGAAAGTACGACCAAACTAAATTAAGGAACTTCTTAGGCGTATCCGATTTCAACATAACAGGGCTTACATCATCTTCGAGAGCAAAAGAAGTAGGAAGATACCTAGAAGAGGCATGCAACAGCTGTATGCCACGAGGAGAGTACAAAGGAGGGAAAAAACCTACTTATTGGTGGTCACAAGAAATCGCCGACCTTAGGAAGTACTGTCTTAAGGCACGGAGAAAATATAAGAGAAGTCAGTGTAGTCAGAATAGCACGCAGGAGTTAGACCACATCAACTATAAGGAGGCCAAAAAGAAACTGAGGAGAACTATAAGGAAAAGCAAGGAAGCTGGATGGAAGAATCTCTGTGCACAAGTGGAAACGGATCCCTGGGGTCTACCTTACAAGATAGTAACTAAGAAACTGATGGGCCGAAGACAGATCCCAGGGCTCCATCTACCCGGTAGGCTAATATCGATTGTCGACACATTGTTTCCTCAGGTACCAAAAATTACGTGGCCAATAATAACAACGGAAATCGGGTTCCCGGAGATAACGACCCAAGAAATAATAGAGGCCGGCCGCAAAATACCGACGGGGAAGGCCCCTGGACCAGACGGCGTACCCGACTTGGTGATTAAACAAATTTCAGTGGTTAAACCGGAAGTGTTCAGAGAATTGTTTAACGCATGCTTGAAGGACGGTACGTTTCCGAAAGAATGGAAAATAGCTAAACTGGTATTGCTTCGCAAAGGAGACAAGCCGTTGGACAATCCTAAGTCGTACAGACCTATTTGTCTTTTGAATACGATTGGCAAATTTTTCGAAAGAATTATCAAAGCACGTCTAGAAAAGCACTTAGAGTCATCTGAACTTCATGAACTAAACAACAGGCAGTTCGGCTTTAGGAAAGGGCGTTCTACTATTGACGCAGTGCAAGAGGTGATGAGGACTGTAGAAAAAGCCTCAACAGGACCACTGCGTAGAAGGAAACTCTGTGCAGTGGTCGCCTTGGATGTCGCTAATGCGTTCAATACGGCAAAATGGAATAGGATAGAAGAGTCCTTACATACTAAAGAAACACCAGCATACCTCGTAGGGATTATAAGGAGTTATTTAAGCGAGAGAGAGCTCCAGTACGTGAGCGGGGGTAAGAAGGATATAACATGCGGCGTGCCGCAGGGATCCGTGCTCGGGCCACTTTTATGGAATTTGATGTACGATGATCTGCTCCAGGTACAAACAGGAGGCAACCAACAGGGTATAACATCTTCCACGCTGGTCGCGTTTGCCGACGACGTGGCCGTGATTACTACAGGGCGCACGACTGGAATCCTACAAGAGGTTACCAATAATGCGCTCTCAGTTGTCGCAGATTGGATGGATATGGCACAACTATCACTCTCAGTGGAGAAGACAGAGGCCGTTATTCTTACAAATAAGAGAGGTTACGAGAGGCCTGAGTTCAGAATACGCGGTGTGGGAGTCCAGATAAAAGATCAAATAAGATACTTAGGAGTTGAACTCCATAGAACTCTCGGGTTCCGCGCACATCTCGTGACGGCAGCCTCAAGGGCACAGAGCACAGCACAGTCATTAGCTAGAATAATGCCGAATGTAGGAGGCTCAGGCCAACAAAAGAGACGCCTATTGGCTACAGTGGTTCTGAGCAAGTTGCTATATGCGGCACCAATTTGGTCTGCGTCCCTGGTGTTCGAGAGAAACATCCAAACAATTCTAAGGCCTCAAAGGACTATCGCGTTAAGGTCAGTTATGGCATACAGAACAGTGTCAACATCGGCAGTTATGGTAGTGGCTGGAGCTATACCTGCTCATCTCCTTGCTTGGGAAAGGACAAAGAGATACGAAATCAGGAAAGAACCTAACAAGGCGGAGATGGAGAAGGAAATACGTGTAGAAGTCCTTAATAAATGGCAGAAAGAATGGGACGAGGAAGTCAAGGGAAGATGGACCTGGAGATTGATCAGAGACATTAAGAGCTGGACAAATCGTAATCAGGGAATAGTCGACTTCCATCTCACCCAGATGCTAACGGGCCATGGATGTTTTAGGCATTATTTGAATCGTATGGGAAAGCTAGAGGACCCCAGTTGCATTGACTGCCAATCAGAAACGGACGACGCCGAGCACGCAATATTCGATTGCGATCGATGGTGGATGGATCGCAGGACACTGGAGGTAACACTGGGCCAGGAGCTGAGACCGGAAACGGTCGTCGAATTGATGTTGCGCGGCCCTAACAATTGGAAGCTAATCAGTAAGTTCGTCAACAAACTCCTCTCCACCAGAGAAGAAGAGGAGCGGATCAGGCAAAGAAGATAATAATCAGTAATTACTTAGTTAAGCTGTTTGTTTTGTACGCCAAAGGCGAAATACTAGAGGGGTAGAGCCCTCTCTTTTTTGTAAGTGCGAAAGGCACCAAAGTCTATAATACGTTGTTAATTTTCTGTACATTAATAAACGATACGGAGGTCGAGGGGAAGGACGGCTCAACCATGGGTGTAGTACCCCCTCTTCCGCGCCGTGATCTAACACAAAAAAAAAAAAAAAAAAAAAAAAAAAAAAAAAAAAAAAAAAGGTTAGGTTAGGTTAGGTTAGGTTAGGTTAGGTTAGGTTAGGTTCGTCATCATATGACCGCGAGGGTGCGGGGGTGGCCAGCCAGGCCCCCGCTACTCCAGCAACTACTGGCGCTGGTATACGGATTGGCGGTGGTGGAAACCGGGCCGAAACTGCAAAGCCGGCCATGAGGATGGTCAACATCGCAACCCTCCCGGAGGGTGAACTCATTGACATGTTATCCCGATACATTACGAGTATGAATAACTTCGCTTGCTCTACCCGTAATGTACATAAGGAACTGAAGGACTCCCTATCCACGGCGTACCTGCTCACCACGCAGCTCATTAAAGTAAGGAAGGGGAACAAAGAAGAGAACAACCGAGACCAAGGAAACGCCTCAACCCAAACGATTGCGTCGATGGAGGCTGTCGAAACGGAGGGGTCGGTTACGGCAGGGAGACCTAAGAGCCCGGACAGGACTGGATACGCCTCACAGGAAATCTGTAACGAGCTCAAAGTTCTCCTGAAGGAACAACTGAAGGAGCAACTGCAGCAGCAACAGCAGTGGCAGCAGCAGCAACAACAACAGCAACAGCAGTGGCAGCAACAGCAACAGCAAATGCTACAGCAGCAGCTGCAGCAACATCAGCAGCAGCACCAACAGCAGCAGCGGCACCAGCAACAGGAGCAACAGCAGCAGCAGGACCAACCACATCAGCGGCAGCAGCAGCAGCCAAGGAAGCAGCAGCAACAGCCACGGGAACAACAGCAGCAGCAGCAACAGCAGCAGCAGAAGCAGCAGCAGCAGCAGCCACAGATGGACCCGGGACAAGGATCCACTTGGTCAGAGGTTGCCCAACGGGGGACAAGAAGAGCCAGGGCAAACCCTAAGCCACCAGCCCGGAGTTATAGGGAGGAGAAGATCGCCCTCCTGCGCCGGAGAGCCCCAAAAACGGCGGCGGTCACTATCGACCGCCCTCCAGAAGGGGGATCCCTGGCCGAGGTCATGAAGAAGGTGGCCAGTTCCATCAACCTGACTGACCTTGGGGTGAAGGTTCTGACGACCAGGGCGACGAGGGCTGGCGGTATCCTGTTGGAAATCGAAGGTGAAGAAAAGGCCGCCCTTCTCGCGGAAAAAATACGCATGGTTATAGGGGACGGAGCGAGGGTAAGGCGACCAGAAAGCCTTACTCCCGTCCTTCTATTAGACGTACCCGAGTGGGTGTCTGAAACGGAGGTGGCTGAAAATTTACTAAAGGCAAACATAAAAGTGGACGAGGAAGCAAGATCGTCTGTCCGAAAATGGAAAAACTCGGGTGGCCGAGGAGGCTTTGTAGCAAGGATAAGCCTCCCTTTCTCGGAGGCCATCAAGCTGGCCGAAATGAAGATAGTCATGGTCGGGTGGACCCGCTGCAGGGTGAAACCGATTGAAGCAGCAAAACCGAGGTGCTTTAAGTGCCAAGAGAGGGGACACCTTGCAGTCGAGTGCAAGAACCCGGCCAGGAAGAAGCTGTGCCACTGCTGTAAGGAGGAGGGCCATACGGCGAGAGACTGCCGGCAGAAGGAGAGGCGCCAGCAGGGAGAGGAGCCCTTGGATTCCGGGCGTCTTGAGCAACGACCTGGGCCGTCGTCGTCCGTTCCCGCCTGCCACGATCCAATCCAGGATATCCCCGCAGGCCGGCTTTACCGCTAATTTAATAAAACTTGGTGAGAGGACGGTGGTGGGGGATTGTCCCTCCACCTCCTCAAACTACGCACGATGTGCCGTATGTATACATTTATTGTGAGAGGTCGAGTGCGGGGGATTGTCCCGCATTCACCTCAAAGTTGGATGTATTGTTTATTTTTTCAATAAACGATGGCGACCCGCCACCTGAAGTAATGCTTTAACGGCGGTTCCGGGTGGCGGGTGTATTGCCGGTTTATATAAAACAAAAAAAAAAAAAAAAAAGGTTAGGTTAGGTTAGGTTAGGTTTCGCGGCTACTAGGAGGGAGTGCAACAAGAAAAAAAGACAATACCAGCGAATGAGAAGGCGCAGGGAGTTTGAATCCGCCGAGCTGGCCAGGTCCGAATTCAAACTCGCTAGGAATCTGCTCACCACACAAATCAGATCGGCCAAAGAGGCCGCCTGGACTGCGCTTTGTGCGGAGGTGGATTCGGACCCTTGGGGTCTGCCGTACAAACTAGTCATGAAAAGACTGAATACCCATCCACCGGGTTTTGAAGCCAGAGGTCGGGAAACGGTAATTGCTGCTTCCCTCTTTCCGACTGGCCCGGATGTCAATTGGACAGACATCCCCACCGACACGGTTTGCCCGGGCGTCAGGGAACCGGAAACCCTCCGTGTCCCTCCTGTCCCATTCTCTCTTGGAGAGCTTACGGCGGCTGCTATGAGGCTTCCGAGCGGGAAGGCCTGTGGCCCGGACGGAATCCCGAATGAAGTACTTAAAAAGATAGCCATGTTGAGCCCGACGTTAGTCCTCGACATGATGAATAGCTGCCTCCATAGTAGGGTATTCCCGGTAATATGGAAAAGGGCCAACCTCGTCCTTTTGCACAAGGGCCCCGGGAAACCGGTTGACCAAATCAGTAGCTTCAGGCCCATTAGCCTACTTAACACCACTGGTAAGTTATTGGAGAGGCTATTGCTGAAGAGGTTAAATGATCACCTGTCGACAGTCAGCCCCGGGCTGGCTGACAATCAATATGGATTTCGCTCCGGGCGATCCGTTGAGGACGCGATGAAGAGGGTCACGGAGATAGCTGATGCTGCTGCCTTGGGCCCAGTACAAGATCGGAAGCTGTGTGCGATGATCTGTCTGGACGTCAGAAATGCTTTCAACACTGCGCCCTGGACAAAAATCGATCGGGCCCTCCGCATGAAGAAGCTGCCGATCTACATCATTGAAATACTAAGATCATACATGACAGATAGATCGTTGATAGTAAATGAAGATTCGGAGCTCAAAGTCGCTTGTGGAGTTCCACAAGGGTCGGTCATCGGGCCAACCTTGTGGAACGTTTTCTATGACGACCTCCTCTCCCGCAAGTGGCCGGATGGGGTAAAGTTGGTAGCGTTTGCTGATGACGTAGCGATTCTTGGCACGGCTGCTACTGGACCACTCCTCGGTCAACTTCTGAACCCAGTTCTAGCGAAGGTTAACGACTGGATGGTCGAAAACGGACTAGAGATCGCCCCGCATAAATCTGAAGCGATCATCCTGTCGAAGAAGTGGGCCTATAAGTACCCAGAACTAAACATTTGCGGTCTTCCGATCGACTTTAAAAAGACCGTAAAGTACTTAGGGGTTACGTTTGATCAACGTCGCACGTTTACGCCTCACGTTTCCCGGGTGGCGGAGTCCGCCGTTAAAACGGCTACAGCAGTGGCTCGGCTCATGCCGAACCTGTCTGGGCCTAGTAGTGCCAAGCGCCGGCTATACTCCTCGGTGGTAAACAGTAAGCTGTTGTATGCGTCGGCCATTTGGGCTGATCTGGCGTTCCGGACTCGGAAAAACCGGTCGGCGGTCCAGAGGACGCAGAGAGTCGTTGCCCTGCGTATCATCAGGGCATACAGAACAGTTTCGGATGACGCAGCCCTGTTTCTGGCAAGGACCATCCCGGTCTTCCTGCTCGCCAAGGAAAGGGCGAATGTTAATCGTAGAGTAAAATCAGAGACCCGAACGCCGCGTACTCAGATTCAAAGAGAGGAACGAGATTCTACTCTGGCTGCCTGGCAAGAACACTGGGATAACTCGAGTAAGGGCAGGTGGACCCATACTTTGCTTCCAGATGTCCGGAGGTGGCAGGAGTCGAAGGCAAACATGGACTTTCACCTGACCCAGCTGCTTTCTGGGCATGGTTGTTTCAGAGATTACCTTTATCGCAAGCGCAGAGCGAATACCCCGTTTTGTATATACTGTCATGACCCTGCTCTCGACACGGCAGACCATACGGTTTTTGAGTGCCCAAGATGGGATGAGTGGCGCCTTCCTATGGGTCAATTTATCGGAGGTAGGAGTCCCACTAAACACGACGTAGCCGACTTGCTATGTGATCCGATCTTCCCTGACCCGCACCCACCAAACGCCCCTGCACTCCTTTCTGCCCACAAGAGAGTAAGGGAAGCTTTCGCTGCGATGGTAAAGGGGATCCTAAGCACGAAGGAGGAAGAAGAGCGAGCACGGCAAGGTCCTGGGACTGCATGCTGATTAGCACGAGCTTCCAGGCCGGCGGGTGCTGTGCACCGGGCCGTGAAGTTGGATCCTGATCGACTCCAATGGATGCCGATGATGTTTCCAGGTTCGAGCGGATCGCTGAGAACCAGCGGATTGCACTGTGGGGGGGTGCGAGCACTAACGTGCTAGGGCAGGGTCGCGCTCGGTCAGGTGCCGTCGACGCGTCCCGAACCCCACCCCCCTCACGGACCATGGCACCAGGGTGGGAGGTTGGCACTCGGGGTCGGTACTGGAAACGGTATCCGACCCCGAGCTGGTGCTACCAGAATGGTGACGTCAGTGACGGCAAGCGCAGTCGTGCAGTACGTGACACTAGGCCGGCTGGTGCTGTGCACCGGGCCGGGAAACCGGATAGCGGACAATTTTGGTACTCTCGGAACGGACACCATGGAAGATTTATTAAAATACATTTGTTTGTTATAGGCCGAAGGCCAAATTTGGGTTAGAGGCCCAGCCATTGTACTTAACTGTGTCATTATTCTGAACTGAATAAACGATGGGGGTCGGGCGGAAGGAATGCTAACGCAATTCCCGCCCGGTCCTTGATTCAACATGAAAAAAAAAAAAAAAAAAAAAAAAAAAAAAAAAAAGGTTAGGTTAGGTTAGGTTAGGTTAGGTTAGGTTCCCCCCCGAGGGACCCACCTTGCCGTGGTGGGGGGGCTCACTGCCATTAATTTGGTCGGTGCCAAGCGGTTCCCACTCCCCCGGCCCTTACTTTAACTAGTTGGGGCCGGCGTCTCTAGAGGCGTCTCTAGAGCCATCCCCTTACCTTAGCTGGTCGGGGGCTGGCAGGTCCAGGAGCTAGCCTGCATACACTTGCAAAGGCTCTGAGCCGGCCCTGACCTTAGCCAGTTGGGGCCGGTGAGGTTGGAGGTAGCCTGATAGCACTTATCAAAGCCCTAAGGGAAGGAAACCCCGACAGAAAACCAGGTTAGAATTGTCCTGATCAATCGCCCGGGGGTGTGGTCGACTCCCGGGGGGCGGCAAGACTCGGAGCAAGACAACGGCTCGGACGCAACGGGGGGGCTGGCACCCCCCCGCCAAGGCAACGGCTACCTGGCGGCAGGTCTAAAACGCGAAAAAACGAGCATGATGATACAAAACCGAACGGACAGTACCCCGAGAATAAATAATGGCCCCCAACGGATTTCGGGGGGGGGCCGATCATCAACAACTGAGCACACGGAAAACGACGGAAAAATGGAAAATGGCAACATTGGAGATAGCGGAATTGACATTGCACGAAATGAAGGTCCTCTTTCCGCCGACAATGGCGTCGGTAATGCAACTGCTGGGGGGAGTTCTCTCGCTCCTCCTCGTGGCGAAGAGGCCACCTCACCTGAGACTCGTAATTCGAATTCAAGAAACGAAAAATCCGCAGAAGGGGTAAATGGAACACAACTAACTGGAAAATCGGAAAAGACAAGGACAATCAACATCGCCAACCTCAGTGAGGCTGAGTTACTGGAGTTAATTACCCAATATGTAACAAGCATGCACAAATTTGCGATATCCACGCGCAACGTGCATAGAGAGATAAAAGATACTCTTCAGAAAACTTACATGCTACTTACGCAGTTCAGGAAAGTGAGGGACCAGGGACACACAGCTATGATCACAGACAAACCAGTCGTGAAGGGCGCGAAGGTCAATGTGGCTACCCAAACTCTAGCGCCGTCAATCGCCGAGAAACCTGACCGCTCTACGTCGATTCTGGAAAATATTCAGGAGCAGCTAGCGACGCAACAAAGGTCAATCGACCAGCTGTTGGCCGAGCGGAATCGCCAGCTGAAACCAGAGCAATCTGTAAAACACCAGAAAAACAAAAAGCAGAATCGGAATCAACAGCAAAAGCAACAGGAACACCAACAGTCTCCCACAACTACTACAGTCCAGCGCAACGACCGGATAAAACAATTCACGTTTGAATCTTTGAAGGACGACGAGAACAACGCAAAAGAATCGGAACTCCCAAAATCCTACGCCACTGCAGCCAGGTCATCGGAGGATCACGATTCCGATTCCGCGAATGAACCTTATGGCAACGATAACGGCTTCACTCTGGTGAGCAAGAAGGAAAGAGCCAAAAACCGAATAAAAAACAGTCCCGACCTCATAGTGGTAAAAGTCGAAGCAAACAAGACTTATGCCAGCACACTGAGAGAGGTCAGACACGGGCTTGGAAACGCGGGTCTCACGGATGGCATCTCTCAGGCGAGGAAAACGGCGAACGGAAACCTGCTGCTGAAACTGAAGGGGAACGCCAACACCGACCACATTAAGTCGGTGGCCGCAAGCTGTTCCGGGATGGAGGCCTTCACCCTACACAACAACGTAGCTGTTGAATTCAGGGGACTAGACGGTGACACCACAAAGGAAGAACTCATAGAGCACCTTAAGACATCCCATCCAGGCATACGAGGGGAAGATGTTAAGGCGATGAAATCCGGCAGCGGCGGCAGTGTCACCGGAGTCGTGGTACTACCGTCAAAGGTCGCGAACAAGCTTGCAGCAAGGCCGAAAATCAAAATCGGATGGTCACAATGTCGGGTGCATGTGCGAATCCCCATGATCCGATGCTCTCGATGCCTGGAGTTTGGACACCGTAAACACGGCTGCAATGGTCTCGACCGCACTAATACGTGCAAACGCTGCTGGGGTCTAGACCATTCATCCAAGGACTGCGAGGCGACGCCCAAATGTGGCCTCTGTTTAATTGACAACGATGATGATTCCGGCAAGCATTACTCAGGTAGTAGCAAGTGCCTGGCATTCAAGCGTTTTCTGAACGACAACGCCCTAAAATGACAAGATTTCTTCAAATTAACCTTAACCGGTGTAAAGTAGCCCAACAGCTACTACTACAGACGGCTGTCAATACAGACGTTATTATCATAAGTGAACAGAACACTTCCCTACCGTCCTGGTACAGCGATATCAGAGGTGATTGCGCGATCGGGCTTCCGTGCGGCGCTACTCCTGACGAAGTCGGAGTGCCTGGTCAAGGCTACGTTTGGATAAGACTTAAAGGGATCAGGATATACTCTTGCTACATATCCCCCAATATACAAATCACAGAATTCGAGACATTCCTAGGAGACCTGGAGAGAAGCATACGGAGTGGAGATGGTGAAATTGTAATTTCTGGGGACTTCAACGCGAAGCATAGTGATTGGGATCCTAGGCACAACGATAGGAGAGGTGATCTTCTAAGCACGTGGCTTGCGGCACTAGACCTCTACGTGTGCAACAGCGGGGCAGTGCCTACTTTCCAAAGGGGAAGCTCGGCTTCTATTGTCGACTTAACACTGGCCTCGTCCTCCATCATCCCCCGTATTCAAAATTGGCACGTCCTAGATGAGGAGTCGTATAGTGATCATAACTATATAGTGTATACACTGTCGCAATCAAGGCCTGACACCCGCAACACGATGGTCAACGGCTGGGCATGGAGGAAGATAGACTATGATAAGCTTCACCAGTTCCTCGACACCAAGCAGGAAGCAAACGAATCTGGTAAACTGATGGAAATCATCAAGGAGGCATGCGACGAGTGCATGCCAAGAAGAAAGTTTAACCACGCTACTAGGAAGCCACAGCCTTGGTGGACTCCGGAGATCGCTGAACTTAGGAAAACTGCTCTCGCCGCCAGACGAACTTATCAGAGGGCAAAGAGAAGAGGTCGTCCAGCCGACCATGAACATGCTACACTGAAAGAGGAAAGGAAAAAACTCAAACTCGCGATTCGCCGCAGTCAGGAAGAATGCTGGCACGCTCTGTGCACTGAGGTCGACCGTGACCCCTGGGGCACACCTTACAGGGTCGTGATGAGGAAAATTGGCAGGCAGCCACCCATACCATCATTAATGATACCCCTAATCGTGGATGATCTGTTTCCCACACACCCTTCACCTGTAAGAGCAGAGTTCGAGGATTCAACGACTTCTGAAAAATTCACAGAGGACGAACTAAAAGTGGCAGTCCACCGCATGCCGAACAGAAAAGCCCCGGGACCCGACGGAATCCCTAACGAGGTGGTCAAATTAGCGGCGTCTAAGAGCCCCTCTATGTTTTTGAATACCTTCAATCATTGCATCGATACTGGCCACTTCCCAACGGCGTGGAAATCCGCCAAACTCGTCCTACTCAGGAAGGGTGACAAACCACAAGACCAAACGTCGAGCTACAGACCAATCTGTTTGCTGAGCGGTGTGGGAAAGCTCTTTGAAAGACTGCTATTCAATAGGTTGGAAGCCCATCTTTTGAGCACCGGTGGCCTTTCCCCACACCAATTTGGTTTCCGCCGGGGGAAATCTACTGTAGACGCCATCAGTGAGGTACAAAGGATAGTCCGGAACGCCTCAACCACCCCGCTCCGCAAGAGAGAGTTATGTGTGTTGGTCACACTCGACGTGGCCAATGCATTTAACTCCGCATCCTGGGAAGCCATCGATAGGGCTCTAATAAAGAAAAAAGTTCCAGGCTACCTGTTACGGGTCATACGGAGCTATTTGTCCGATCGCAGCCTACAATACGCAAACACCAGCAGGGCACTGACCAGCGGCGTGCCCCAAGGGTCTGTCCTGGGGCCCATACTTTGGAACGTTATGTACGACGAAGTCTTCCAACTTGAACTGCCTCATAGCGTGAGTGTAGTCGGATTTGCGGACGATGTAGCCCTAGTCGGTACTGGGAGAACAACTCCACTCCTTGAATCAGCTATGAACGAAGCGCTTATGAAGGTAGCAAACTGGCTAAATGGCATTGGACTAAGTCTTGCCGCACAGAAATCGGAAGCTGTAATGCTGACTTCCCGGAAAGGCTACACGCGTCCATCGTTTAGTCTAGGAGACCAGACAATCCAGGTTCAGCGATCCATTAAGTACCTCGGGGTGCTAATGGACTCGTCCCTAACGTTCATCGAGCACGCAAAAAATGTCGGTTCAAAGGCAATGAGAACAACCAATGCATTATCGAGGATACTCCCCAACATCGGTGGACCCTCGCCCGCAAAAAGAAAACTATTGGCCGGCGTAGTATGCAGCCAGCTTCTCTACGCTGCACCAACGTGGGCCTCGGAAGTAGTTAAACGCGAGCACTGCATAAAACACCTAAAGACGGCCTACAGAAAGGTTGCTCTCAGAGTAATAATGGCATACCGCACAATATCCTACGAGGCAACTACCGTGTTAAGCTCCATGACACCCATCGAACTACTGGCTACTGAAAGGGCGAAGATCAGGAACTGCACCAGCATAGAGGAACAAGCAGAAGTCAGGAGCCAAACTATCAGCGATTGGCAGTCAACGTGGGACTCTGCTTCGAGTGGACGATGGACACACCGGTTGCTGCCTAATATCAGTAGCTGGACTCTTAGAAAGCACGGGGAGCTGAACTATTTCGTCACACAAGCATTTTCAGGTCACGGTTGCTTCGGCGATTATTTACATAAATACAAGATAGTGGGCACGCCGAAATGCATCATATGCGACCACCATTACGACAACCCGGAGCACACTATCTTCCAGTGCGATGCCTGGTCTTCGAGGAGGGGAAGATTGTACGCCGAGCTGGGGGAAAGTCTTACACCCGACACCATCGGCAACAGAATGCTGAAGGATGAGAAGTCGTGGAGCCTGATTGCCAATTTCCTCGAGTACATCATGGCCTCCAAAATCAGGGAAGAAAGGAAGCAACAACTACAGCAAATTATTACCCTATAGTCAAGTTATTATCTTGTAGGCCGAAGGCCAATACTAGGAGGGTTAGAGGCCCTCCATTTAAATGTAAAACCGCACATTCGCAATGTCGGTTTAGTTAAGACCTCATTATTGTAATTCGCTTATTATTAATAAACGAGGCTCTGCGGAGAGTGCAGTAATGCGCAAGCGGACCCTCTCCGTGGAGTATTTACAAAAAAAAAAAAAAAAAAAAAAAAAAAAAAAGGTTAGGTTAGGTTAGGTTAGGTTAGGTTAGGTTAGGTTAGGTTACACCATAGTAGACACGCTCTTCCCCACAAGAGCAACCATCACGAATAAGATCACTCCAATCAGCCAGGAAGAACTTGATGAAGCCCGCTTTACACCAGGCGATGTAGCAGCAGCCGCGAAGGCCTTGCCAAACGGAAAGGCGCCAGGGCCAGACGGGATACCCAACGAGGTACTGAAGGTAGCAGTCGGCCTGCACCCCGAACACTTTGCTGAACTTTTCAACCACTGTATTCGAGGCGCCACCTACCCTGAAATCTGGAAGGTGGCAAAACTAGTTCTCCTCCGGAAACCGGGAAAGCCGCTGGACAACCCATCGGCATACCGCCCTCTATGTATGCTAGACTCGACGGGCAAGCTCTTCGAAAAACTATTGACGGCGAGGCTTCGGGAGCACCTGCAGACGTCCGGAAACACCTCTGATAACCAATATGGTTTTAAGCGCGGAAGGTCCACACTGCATGCTATGTCCAGGGTGAGAAGTGTTTTTCAGGATGCTAACGGAAGAGGCCAAGCAAGGAACTTGTTCGTGGGAATGCTTTTACTTGATGTCAAAAACGCATTCAACAGTGCGTCCTGGCCTTGCATTATGAGTGCACTCGAACGGAAGGAAACCCCGAAATACCTACGGAACATCATTGGGCAGTACCTCTCGAACAGGACCATCTTGGTAAGTGGAGGTGGCAGGGATCGACCGATTAAAGTGAGCTGCGGGGTGCCTCAAGGCTCGGTCATTGGCCCGGACTTATGGAACGTCCTTTACGATGACCTGTTGAGGTTAAATCTCCCAACCAACGTCGAAATAATTGCGTTTGCCGATGATATTGCGTTGGTGGCAACAGCATCGACACCTTTTTTGCTGGAAGAGCTACTGGAGGTGGCACTTGGGGCGGTTATGGACTGGATGCGGGACAACGGCCTGGAACTAGCAATTGAAAAAACTGAAGCCATCGTTCTCACGAACCGAAATAAACATAACAGCATGACGGTTAGATGTGGCTTGCTGAGCTTTCCGTCTGTTAGGTGCGTCAAGTACCTAGGAGTACTCCTCGACGCCAGGCTGCACTTCAACGAACACGGCGAACACGCTGCGGCGAGAGCCGGAGAGGCATGCCGGCAGCTGACACGGATTCTGCCTAACTTAAGAGGAGCGAAGCAAAAGACTCGACGAGTGCTAGCCACGGTGGTTACCTCTCGGTTACTCTACGGTGCGCCTTTCTGGTTCCCGTCAATTACCACAAAAGCATTCAGCAAAATGGAGTCAATCTACAGGAGGGCAATGCTTAGGGTAGCGTGCTGCTACAGCACAGTATCCCACGAAGCCGCGTCTGCGATCACCGGGATGCCTCCGTTAAAGCTACTAGCCGAAGAGAGAGTAAGCATCTTCCGGGGCGTCGACAGGAACACAGCCAGAGCAAACCTACTGTCCAGCTGGCAAACCGCCTGGAACTCTTCCAGCAAGGGAAGATGGACGCACCGTCTAATAGGCGACTTGGGGCCATGGCTTGACAGAAAACACGGCGAGGTCACTTACCACCTATGCCAATTGCTGTCCGGACACGGCTGCTTTAATAACAACCTATTTCGTTTTGGCAACGCTAACACCGAGTCATGTTCCCTGTGTGGGAAATCGCCCGACACAGCGGAACACGCCGTGTTCGAGTGCGATGCGTTTCACCATTGTAGAAACACGGCGTGTGTGTACCTGGGCGTGGGGAGGCTGTCGGCGGAGAATATTGTGGAGATCATGTTGCGGTCAAATGAGGATTGGCGCAGAGTATCTAGTCTCGTGGGAAGGATCATGGTGACACGGGAGGCAGACGAACGAGCTAGGCAGCAGATGGCGAGACAGCAGCAACAGGATGTAGACGGTGGCGGCTGAACGAGCGAGTCAGCATAAACAAGAAGAAGGCGGTGGCAGGCGACACCCAGAAACGGAAATTACTATGTTAGATTAGTTTCTTTGTTATGTATGCTGAAAGCGAACATAGAGAGGGTAGAGCCTCTCAAAGTGTTGTACATATTATGCGTGTAAGGTCATTTCCAGGGGGACTGTCCCTGGCGATGATCAAATATCGGCTATGTAATTTTCTGTTGAATAAACGATGCAGCTGGGCGGACGGAATGTCTAACGATAGTTCCCGCCCAGTGTGCGATAAAAAAAAAAAAAAAAAAAAAAAAAAAAAAGGTTAGGTTAGGTTAGGTTAGGTTAGGTTAGGTTAGGTTAGGTTAGGTTAGGTTAGGTTAGGTTAGGTTAGGTTAGGTTAGGTTAGGTTAGGTTCCCGGTAATCCTTCGGGATGGCATGAGCATGCCACCGGGCGCGTCCCCAGGCTGCGGATAGGGGAACGTCCTGTAGATATGCAGGACAGCCGCGATATAAGCCATACCCTTCGGGATTGGACGAATAAGCGGTCGCGGACAAGCTCACCACCGGGGGACCGATCGACCCCCGGTGTCCACCAAGATCAGGACCACGGACGGAAATCAGACAGACGGCGTGAGGCTGGCGCCGTCAGTGGCGCACTAGCCAACACAACCAAAAATGACAAGTACACCACAAGCAAGCAAAGTTACTTCTCCAGGGGGGTCGGATACCCAGGAGGCGGCAGGTGACTGTGGTCAAGCGAGCAGTCAGAGGTCGTCATCAAACAATCGCGAGAAAACAGGTGCGGGGGTGGCCAGCCAGGCTCCCGTCAACCTGAAACCGGTTACTAGTGCTGAGACAGCCGTGTCACAAACGGGCACGCAAAAACAGGCCCTCTCCGGTGGCCGGAAAGCCACTGAAGCTTCTGTTGGTACCATTGGTGGTATGGAGGATAGCGCTCAAAATGTGTTTGCATCTGTTGGTAACACTACCGCGGAGAAGGTCGTGCCCTCAAGCAAGCAACAAAACCAGGCCCCAGACGGAGTTTTGACTGCGAAGACGGAAGCAGGTAACGGGGCAGCCCAAACGAAGGTGATCGACATTGGCCTGCTCAGCGAAGACGAACTTTTGAGCAAGCTCCGTGGGTACCTTAACTCCATGTGTGCCTTCGCCAAGACCACCAGGAATGTCCATAAGGAGCTGAAGGAGACCCTTGTAAACTCCAA
The DNA here is from genome assembly GCA_027580255.1 of Therioaphis trifolii. NCBI lineage: Eukaryota > Metazoa > Arthropoda > Insecta > Hemiptera > Aphididae > Therioaphis > Therioaphis trifolii. The sequence continues at coordinate 23,333,759 of CM050404.1, forward strand.
CAAAGTCATGACACAATATGTCAGAGTGCTCAGGCAAGGGCGAAATTGTGCCTCTACATCTAAAGTGAATAACCCTGCTCACACGCAGACACAGGAAAATGTCACAACTGAGGCACCATCTAATGAGCCAGTCGGGGACGTTTGCAATACAAACTCCTTGATAATAGGCATTAGCCAAGAAGTGAAGGCCATGAGGAAAGAACTCAATGACATACGGGCTAATCAGTGCAATAAGAAGCACGACAACGAGAACGGCGGGGCTAGTTCATGGGCTGAGGTCACCAGGAAAAAACCACTGGTGAAGAATGTTGAAAGGGACCTGACAAGCATCGGCACTGAGATTGTCACGCGGCCTAATACAAAAGGCAAAGCGAGCGACAGGCCGAAAAGAAAGCGACCACCGGCGATCATTGTGCGAATTAAGGACGGCACTTACTCGGAAGCACTCAAAAAACTCAAGGGAAACGGGCAGGTGAAGGCATTTTCTGATGATATAGTTGGCCTGTCGAAGACCAGGGATGGTGATCTATTGGTACGGACAAACCCAAATTCGGAGTCACGGTCAGAGCTAACTCAGGCAATAAGGGATGCGATCGGTGACAGTGATGCAGTGAAGGAGCTGGTACAATATCAGAAGGTAGTCATCCAAGACCTTGACGAACAGGCGGAGCCCGAAGAAGTGATAGAGGCAATCTGCAAGTCAACCGAGGCCAAACCCGAGGACTTAAGAGTGGCACAGACTCGGGAGGCAGCGAGAGGTCAGAAATGGGTCGTTGTTTCTCTCCAGCCAGCGTTAGCTACTAAAGTGCTGTCACTTGGGAAGTTGAGAGTTGGATACGTTAACTGCCGACTTCGCCTTTGGGAAGATCGCGGCAGAGGCAGGTGTCCAAGATGCCTCGCATCTGGGCATGCACGAGACACTTGCAAAGGCCCGGACAGGACAAAATGCTGCCGCGCGTGTGGCAAGACCGGACACCTGGCAGCAAGCTGTGAGGCAGACGGCACCGAAAAAGAGGCTTTCCAGTCGATATTAAGCCAGGAACAGGGCGAGGCGAGAAGGGAACCAGTGCCCTCTGCCACAGGCTCACAAAACGCACCAAAATGATCAGCTTCTTACAGGTAAATGTAGGAGTTGGCCGGGCTGCGCAAGACCTGGCTATAGCAACAGCGACCAAGTTGAACTCAGACTTCTTGCTCTTGAGCGAGCAAAACCGGAGCGGCACGGAGATTGACGGTTGGTTCCCCGACAGCCAGAACCGATCGGCTATCGTGGTTAGGGGTCAAATCCCCATAAACCAGTTCGGCCCTCATGAAAGCGGCTTCCGATGGACTGAAGCCCCCGGCCTTCGTGTCTATAGCTGCTACTGGTCCCCAAATTGCAGCATTGCTGAATTCGAATATTTTATACTCCGCCTGGAGCGGAGCATCAGAACATCGGCTCTCCCCTGCGTCGTGGCAGGTGATTTCAACGCCAAGTCGAGGCTTTGGGGGAGCCCGACGGAAGATAAGAGAGGTGTCATTCTCGCAGATATGATGTCCGCCTTAGATTTATACGCATGCAACAGCGGCGACACCCCCACGTTTGTACGCGGCCAGTCGGAGTCACACATTGATGTAACTTTCGTCTCCAACACTATCAGGGGCAGAGTGGAAGACTGGAAGGTTCTGGACATTGAGTCACTCAGCCTCCATAAGTACATTAGCTTCACGCTTAAATCAACGCTCCCTCGGCGGCTGGCAATCGACCGGATGCCACCTGGCTGGTCTACCCGGTCACTTAAACCGGAGTTAATGAAGGCTTCTTTGGCCCTCACCCACCTGCCACCGCATGATCAGCTCCAATCAGCGGAACTGGAGGCGAGCAATTTAGTGACCTGGATAACGAAGGCGGCGGACAAGTGCTTGAAAAAAACCAGGACCTTCACAGGAAAACAACCGGTGCACTGGTGGAGCCGCGAAATCGGCCTGATCAGAGGAGAGTGCAATAAAGCGAGAAGAATCCACCAGAGGACACGAAAGAGGCTCGGTGAGGACGGCAGCCGTGCATCACTCGAACGCTGGAAAGAGCTACGGCGGTCCCTGGCGACCGCGATCAAATCCGCCAAGGAGAGATGCTGGTCCCACTTGATCGCTACGGTGGACAGCGACGTCTGGGGGAAACCATATAAGATCATAATGAGGAAACTGCGGAGACCCAGGCCCATCCCGGGCATAGAACTACCGGGCAGACTCGGAGCCATAGTGAACGGTCTTTTCCCCGCTGCACCGCCGCGCGGCAATGTAAGACTCCCGCAGACCTCCACGGGCCATGAACCTCTTTGCTCAGCAGCGGATGTCGCCTCAGCAGCGGGATCCCTGCCCAACAATAAGGCCCCTGGGCCCGATGGCATTAGTAACGAGATGATAAAGGTAGCAGTAAACGCGAGCCCGGAGAGTTTCGCGCATGCCTACAACAGATGTTTTGCGGAAGGCTGCTTCCCCACAAACTGGAAGATCGGCAGACTGGTTCTCATACCAAAACCGGGCAAGCCCCTTGACAACCCTACAGCGTATAGACCAATATGCCTGCTGGATGGTTGCGGCAAGCTTCTGGAGAAGCTGGTTGTTGCAAAGCTGAGGGAGCACCTCGTCGGCGAACACGAGATTAGCGACAACCAATACGGATTCAGGAGGGGCAGATCCACCATTGATGCCCTAGAGCGGTTAAAATCGCACGTCCAGGCAGCGACATCGGGGCATTACATTCACCACAAGTTGGTCGGCATGCTCACGCTGGATGTGCGAAATGCCTTTAATTCAGCTCCGTGGGAGGCCATAGTCGAGGCAGCCAGGTCGAGGTCACTCCCCCCTGGGCTATTGAAAATTCTTGAGGATTATCTGTCTAACCGCGCGATTCTAGCGTCTACCCCCTCAGACAGGACAAGTTTCGTGCACAATATGTCCTGTGGAGTCCCACAGGGGTCAGTGCTAGGGCCAGACCTCTGGAACTTGCTCTACGACGGTCTATTGAGGACCAGGATGCCGGAGGGAGTTAATCTACTAGCTTTTGCAGATGACGTGGCAGTCCTGGCCACGCACAAGGTCCATTTCGAATTGGAAGAGAAGCTGGAGGAAGCGTACAGGTCAATCGAGCGTTGGATGACGGAGCACGGTCTGCAGCTGGCCGCAGAAAAAACGGAGGCCATTGTTTTAACAAACAAGAGAGTGAGGAACGAGATCAGTGTCAGGTGCGGAGGTTTCACAATCGAGTCCAAACCTAGCATAAAGTATCTGGGCGTGCAGGTCGACAAAAAGTTAAAATTCACGAAGCATGCGGAGTTGGCAGCAGACAGGGCGGCGGAAGCGGCTAAACACCTGGGATATCTGATGCCAAACATGGGAGGGCCTAGAGAGAAGTCTCGCCGCCTTTTGACTAGCGTCACGACCTCTAGACTTTTGTATGCAGCACCTTTCTGGTCAGACACGATGAGCGTGAAAGGATGGAAGAAGCTGGCCGCCATACACAGACGCTCCCAACTAAGGGTGGCCTGCTGTTATAGAACGGTGTCGTACGAGGCAGCGGCGGTGATCTCAGGAATCCCGCCAATCTCCCTCCTGGCGAAGGAACGAACTGAGATTTATAAAGGCCGTGACAAGGCCGAGGCGAGAAGGGACCTGATCGCCAAGTGGCAGGAGGAGTGGGATAACGGCACCAACGGAAACGGAAGGTGGACCCACAGACTGATTGGTAGGCTTGAGGAGTGGCTGTCCCGGAAGTCCGGCCAAGTTACGTATCATCTAACTCAAGTGCTGTCTGGTCACGGATGTTTCGGATCTTACCTCCACAGATTCCACCTACTGGAATCCGACGCATGCGCACAGTGTGGCCACTCACCCGACGATCCGGAGCATGCGATATTTAAATGCGACGCGTGGGAAAATTGGCGGCTCCAGACGTGTGGCGAACTGGAGGTGGAGGAACTCCGAGCGGACAACCTGATCCAACTCATGACATCAACCCCTGAGAAGTGGAAGCTGATCGCTAAGCTGGTGTCTAGGATCATGGTTACCAGAGAGAGGGAAGAACGGCGGCGCCAATATCAGCCACGGTGAACCAGAGTGCACTTGATAACTATCGCAAACTAGTTAAGACATTTATATTGTAGTCGGAACGACAAATTTGAGCGGATAGAGCCTCTCGTTCTTTGTATTTATGATGTCTAAGGTCGTTCCTAGGGGATTGTCCTAGGTTTCAACCTCCTGTATTGTGTACTATATTTTGTAGTTAAATAAACGATGGCGGCTCTCTGCCTACCCCCGAAGTAATTCCAGCGGAAAGTTCCGGGGGTAGAAGAGGCTCAGCCGATTGGAAAAAAAAAAAAAAAAAAAAAAAAAAAAAAAAAAAAGGTTAGGTTAGGTTAGGTTAGGTTAGGTTAGGTTAGGTTAGGTTAGGTTAGGTTAGGTTAGGTTAGGTTAGGTTAGGTTAGGTTAGGTTAGGTTAGGTTAGGTTAGGTTAGGTTAGGTTAGGTTAGGTTAGGTTAGGTTAGGTTAGGTTAGGTTAGGTTAGGTTAGGTTAGGTTAGGTTAGGTTAGGTTAGGTTAGGTTAGGTTAGGTTAGGTTAGGTTAGGTTAGGTTAGGTTAGGTTCCCGGTTTCCTTCGGGATGGCATGGGCATGCCACCGGGCGCGTCCCCAGGTTGCGGATAGGGGAAAGTCCTGCAGATATGCAGGATAGCCGTGAAATAAGCCATACCTTCGGGATGGACGAATAAGCGGTCGCGGACAAGCCCACCACCGGGGAAACGATCGCTCCCCGGTGTCCACCAAGATCAGGAAAACGGAAGGCAAAAGGACAGACGGCGTGAGGCTGGCGCCGTCAGTGGCGGCTAAGCCACCATTGAAAATCTATGATGAGTTCCATGAACAAAGACAAGGGTACTTCTCCAGGGGGTTCGGATTCCCCCCAGGAGGCTACTCCTCTGGCCCAGCAAGGGAAGCCAGTGGGGTCGAATGGCGATCCCAAGACCACCGGCGTTCCTGCACAGGCGTCGGTGGGCACCCCCGTGGGTGTCCAGCTATGTGCCCAACGGACCAGGAAAACGGCTACAAACGGAGCAAACGACACGACAAGGACACAACCACCGAAACCGGCCATGACCAGACCACAGGTGGAGGCAAAATACTTGGAACTACTGGACGACGCTGCCAATAAAATGGCCAGGCTGGAAGATACGGTAAGCTCGGTGCCAAATACGAAATTGGACGTGAAAATGGGGACGAGGGAACTCGGTGCCACCATACGGGAGCTAGTCAGAGTCGCGAAGGCGCTTGGACTGTCCAGGTCACCAGACCCCACGGACCAGCGGCTGTCGGCTATACAACAGCTACAGCAGCAACAGCACCAACAACAGCAACAGCAGCTTATGCAGTCGGCTGAGACGAACAAAAAACTCGACACATTTCTGGCGGAGATTCGGGTGAACATGGCGGCCCGGGACGAGAGGCTGGAAACTCTGATGATGACAGCAACGACGCTGGGCGATGAGGAACAGGCCCAAACATCCGGAGAAAATTTCATGCGTCAACAACAGAGGCAACGACATAAATCGGCAATCACAGAGGCCACCACAAGCGGAACGGGCGTAACCGGGCATTGGAACGAGGTGGCGAAAAGGGGGACGCACCTAAAAAAAACCGGCGGCGATGCGGCTCTGCAAATCACAGGGGAAGGGCTAGGGCCACCTCCTGGAGTCAGCCCTAACATTAGGACGCCGAGAGCGCGCCCCCCTGCCATTTTGGTCAGGGTCAAGGAAGGTTCCTACTCGGAGGCTCTGAGAACAATTAAGAGCAGCGGTGATGTCAAGGCTGTCTCGGACGACATTGTGGGTCTCAGTAAAACGAGGGACGGCGACCTACTCGTAAGGCTAAAATCCAATAACCAAACGACTGGGAAAATCATTGAAGCGATAGGCACGGCGATGGGCGACAAAGCAGCGGTCAGAGAACTAGCCCACATCCAGAAGATCGTTGTCCAGGACCTCGACGAGCAGGCAGAGCCGTCGGAGATCGTCGGGGCCATCGAGGGCACAACAGGAGCAAAGACAGAGGAGATTAGGGTAATCTCGACTTGGGACCTCAGCAGAGGTCAGAAATGGGCAATTATCTCTCTGCCAGCACTCTTTGCGAGCAAACTCCTGACAGCCGGAAGGCTAAGGGTGGGCTACACCAACTGTAGGGTGCGTCTCTGGGAGGAGAGAAGGAGGGGTAGATGCCCGAAATGTTTGACCGTTGGGCACAACAGGGCTGAATGTACAGGGCCGGATAGGCGTAACTGTTGCCGGGCGTGCGGAGCAAACGGCCACTACGAGTCAAGTTGCGAGGCCAGCGAGGAGGCAAAAGCAATTTTCAAGGCGGAACTGGCCCAACAACAAATTGGGGGCGGAAGCGGGAACAAACAGCCGAAGAAGCACGCCGGTAAACCAACCGACGCCAGGAAGCCTACGGCTGATGGGATGGCAGTGATTCAAGAAGCCACGCAATGATCCGCATCCTGCAGATCAACGTCGGAGTCTGCAGAGCGGCGCAAGATCTCGCTTTAGCCACGGCGAATGAGAAGGCGGTCGACATAATATTAGTTAGCGAGCAGTACCGCGACAAGGGAGAGGAGGAAGGCTGGTACCCAGACGCAGGCGGAAGGGCGGCGATTGCGGTCCTCGGAAGACACCAGATCGACGTAATTGGCCCCTGCCTCCCAGGGTTTAGATGGATCGAGACAAACGGACTACGGCTCTTTAGCTGCTACTGTTCCCCAAATGTCCCGTCCACCGAGTTCGAGACCTTCTTAAGGCGGCTGGAAATTAGCATCCGCGAGGCTAAAGGGCCTGTTATAGTCGGCGGAGACTTCAATGCCAAGTCACAGGACTGGGGTAGCTGCAAGGAGGACAACAGAGGTAAGGCTCTGGCCGACCTCATCGCGTCACTGGGGTTGATCTCTTGCAACCAGGGCAACGAGCCGACTTTCGTCAGAGGTGCCTCGGAGTCGCACATCGATATTACCTTTGCGTCGCGTGCTGTGGCGGACAGAGTGCGTGACTGGAAAGTACTGGACGAAGAGTCCCTTAGCCTTCACCGGTACATCCAGTACTCCATCGCGGGGCAACGAACAACTTACCAGAACCCGCCACACACTGGGTGGGCCATCAGGAAACTGGATCGGTCGAAGCTCAAGGAAGCCCTCCAGCGAGTTGCGCACGTGGGTGATCAAAACGCAGAGGAGGCATGCAACACTACAATTAGGTGGCTGACGCGAGCATGCGACGCTAGTATGCCTAAATCGGGTAAAAACAACCGCCGTCCGGTTCCGTGGTGGTCTCCTGACATTGCGGATCAGAGGAGGAAGTGCCTCAAAGCACGTAGGGCATTCACTCGCAAGAGGAAGAAAACGGACGACGCTGGATGCGCAGCGGAGTTGGAATCTTTCAAGCACGAAAGGAAAACTCTGTCCATCATGATCCAGGATGCAAAGGATGAGAACTGGAAGCGTCTGTGCGAACTTGTCGAAAAAGATCCTTGGGGCCAACCCTACAAGATAGCGATGAAAAAGTTGAACGTCAGGAAACCGATACCGGGTCTCGATTTGCCAGGACGAATGGACACCATAGTAGACACGCTCTTCCCCACAAGAGCAACCATCACGAATAAGATCACTCCAATCAGCCAGGAAGAACTTGATGAAGCCCGCTTTACACCAGGCGATGTAGCAGCAGCCGCGAAGGCCTTGCCAAACGGAAAGGCGCCAGGGCCAGACGGGATACCCAACGAGGTATTGAAGGTAGCAGTCGGCCTGCACCCCGAACACTTTGCTGAACTTTTCAACCACTGTATTCGAGGCGCCACCTACCCTGAAATCTGGAAGGTGGCAAAACTAGTTCTCCTCCGGAAACCGGGAAAGCCGCTGGACAACCCATCGGCATACCGCCCTCTATGTATGCTAGACTCGACGGGCAAGCTCTTCGAAAAACTATTGACGGCGAGGCTTCGGGAGCACCTGCAGACGTCCGGAAACACCACTGATAACCAATATGGTTTTAAGCGCGGAAGGTCCACACTGCATGCTATGTCCAGGGTGAGAAGTGTTTTTCAGGATGCTAACGGAAGAGGCCAAGCAAGGAACCTGTTCGTGGGAATGCTTTTACTTGATGTCAAAAACGCATTCAACAGTGCGTCCTGGCCTTGCATTATGAGTGCACTCGAACGGAAGGAAACCCCGAAATACCTACGGAACATCATTGGGCAGTACCTCTCGAACAGGACCATCTTGGTAAGTGGAGGTGGCAGGGATCGACCGATTAAAGTGAGCTGCGGGGTGCCTCAAGGCTCGGTCATTGGCCCGGACTTATGGAACGTCCTTTACGATGACCTGTTGAGGTTAAATCTCCCAACCAACGTCGAAATAATTGCGTTTGCCGATGATATTGCGTTGGTGGCAACAGCATCGACACCTTTTTTGCTGGAAGAGCTACTGGAGGTGGCACTTGGGGCGGTTATGGACTGGATGCGGGACAACGGCCTGGAACTAGCAATTGAAAAAACTGAAGCCATCGTTCTCACGAACCGAAATAAACATAACAGCATGACGGTTAGATGTGGCTTGCTGAGCTTTCCGTCTGTTAGGTGCGTCAAGTACCTAGGAGTACTCCTCGACGCCAGGCTGCACTTCAACGAACACGGCGAACACGCTGCGGCGAGAGCCGGAGAGGCATGCCGGCAGCTGACACGGATTCTGCCTAACTTAAGAGGAGCGAAGCAAAAGACTCGACGAGTGCTAGCCACGGTGGTTACCTCTCGGTTACTCTACGGTGCGCCTTTCTGGTTCCCGTCAATTACCACAAAAGCATTCAGCAAAATGGAGTCAATCTACAGGAGGGCAATGCTTAGGGTAGCGTGCTGCTACAGCACAGTATCCCACGAAGCCGCGTCTGTGATCACCGGGATGCCTCCGTTAAAGCTACTAGCCGAAGAGAGAGTAAGCATCTTCCGGGGCGTCGACAGGAACACAGCCAGAGCAAACCTACTGTCCAGCTGGCAAACCGCCTGGAACTCTTCCAGCAAGGGAAGATGGACGCACCGTCTAATAGGCGACTTGGGGCCATGGCTTGACAGAAAACACGGCGAGGTCACTTACCACCTATGCCAATTGCTGTCCGGACACGGCTGCTTTAATAACAACCTATTTCGTTTTGGCAACGCTAACACCGAGTCATGTTCCCTGTGTGGGAAATCGCCCGACACAGCGGAACACGCCGTGTTCGAGTGCGATGCGTTTCACCATTGTAGAAACACGGCGTGTGTGTACCTGGGCGTGGGGAGGCTGTCGGCGGAGAATATTGTGGAGATCATGTTGCGGTCAAATGAGGATTGGCGCAGAGTATCTAGTCTCGTGGGAAGGATCATGGTGACACGGGAGGCAGACGAACGAGCTAGGCAGCAGATGGCGAGACAGCAGCAACAGGATGTAGACGGTGGCGGCTGAACGAGCGAGTCAGCATAAACAAGAAGAAGGCGGTGGCAGGCGACACCCAGAAACGGAAATTACTATGTTAGATTAGTTTCTTTGTTATGTATGCTGAAAGCGAACATAGAGAGGGTAGAGCCTCTCAAAGTGTTGTACATATTATGCGTGTAAGGTCATTTCCAGGGGGACTGTCCCTGGCGATGATCAAATATCGGCTATGTAATTTTCTGTTGAATAAACGATGCAGCTGGGCGGACGGAATGTCTAACGATAGTTCCCGCCCAGTGTGGGATAAAAAAAAAAAAAAAAAAAAAAAAAAAAAAAAAAAGGTTAGGTTAGGTTAGGTTAGGTTAGGTTAGGGTTCGTTCCGGACTCGGAAAAACCGGTCGGCGGTCCAGAGGACGCAGAGAGTCGTCGCCCTGCGTATCATCAGGGCATACAGAACAGTTTCGGATGACGCAGCCCTGTTTCTGGCAAGGACCATCCCGGTCTTCCTGCTCGCCAAGGAAAGGGCGAATGTTAATCGTAGAGTAAAATCAGAGACCCGAACGCCGCGTACTCAGATTCAAAGAGAGGAACGAGATTCTACTCTGGCTGCCTGGCAAGAACACTGGGATAACTCGAGTAAGGGCAGGTGGACCCATACTTTGCTTCCAGATGTCCGGAGGTGGCAGGAGTCGAAGGCAAACATGGACTTTCACCTGACCCAGCTGCTTTCTGGGCATGGTTGTTTCAGAGATTACCTTTATCGCAAGCGCAGAGCGAATACCCCGTTTTGTATATACTGTCATGACCCTGCTCTCGACACGGCAGACCATACGGTTTTTGAGTGCCCAAGATGGGATGAGTGGCGCCTTCCTATGGGTCAATTTATCGGAGGTAGGAGTCCCACTAAACACGACGTAGCCGACTTGCTATGTGATCCGATCTTCCCTGACCCGCACCCACCAAACGCCCCTGCACTCCTTTCTGCCCACAAGAGAGTAAGGGAAGCTTTCGCTGCGATGGTAAAGGGGATCCTAAGCACGAAGGAGGAAGAAGAGCGAGCACGGCAAGGTCCTGGGACTGCATGCTGATTAGCACGAGCTTCCAGGCCGGCGGGTGCTGTGCACCGGGCCGTGAAGTTGGATCCTGATCGACTCCAATGGATGCCGATGATGTTTCCAGGTTCGAGCGGATCGCTGAGAACCAGCGGATTGCACTGTGGGG